>OZ023072.1:8942277-9542277 GCA_963992785.1 Tenthredo livida
GGAAGCTTTGCGCCATATTGTATAGAGCAGAAGTCTGGTACTATGAGATCTACAAAGCGAAGAATATGAAATACGTGAGCTACATAGCCGAAGACCTGGACAAAATAACGGCAATAATTCATTACGAACCAAAATGACTTAAAAATGATTAAAAATCAGTTTTACTCTTTGTAATAAATAAATACCGTCATGATAATACAATTATAATATTAATCATTTATAAATCATTTGTATATATACAATATCAAAAAATTATAAAAAATAAAAAAAAATTTAAGGTTGTTCTATTTAAAATATACCGACTATAAAATATTCGATATTAATATCGATGAGTTATATAAGTTATATATAGGATATTAATATTAATCAGTCAATTATATGATATAATATTTATGGAATAGTTGCCGAATATTCCGAAGAACGCTTCTGTACTACATGCATAAATTGACTAAATAATATATTCCACTGATTAACATCCACGCTGAATAGGTCTGTTAGCGCTGAAGGACAAGAGGATCTCTTTGGATGGGTAAGTCCGGAAATGTAGGGTAACGGTTCACGGGGAAAAACCTGAAAATAATAATATATGAATAAGGATAATAACAATTATTGGAACAGTTACCGTTTCCACACCACTTTGCAGTAGATAACTCGGCGCGTTTTTTTTAAAGTGGTATCCTCGGAAAGCCTAATCCACTATATATTGTTATACATATATATCTACAAGCGCTTAGCATATTAACAAAGTTACGTTTGTAAAACTAATAAAATTAACCAAATAGAATTATTTAAATTTCAATTTGCGTTCCTTTCTAAGAGACCGCCGGCGGCAAGCAGTTCCTGGAGTTTCATTGTTCCTTCCAAAATCTTGATATGTTCCGGTTTTTGAACGTCGATATAAAGTTTCGAATTATCTATAAACAATTACGTTAAATAAATTGTTATAGCAAATTCCACTTGATTACAATTAACACGAAAAAGATTGTTGGCTTCATTAATATTAATATTCACCATGCTCTCCAATTTGTCCGGTAATTTGAATTTTTTGACCTTGATTTATGATAAAATTTTGATCCACATTTCTCAAAATAATTTCAATTCGAGATTGACCGTCAGTGATAGATGCCGAGAACACTTCAGGGGAAGATTTATCAGGTACGAAAAATTCATCGCGGAGATAAGCTTCGGTTTCTGAAAAATTTCGATAGTCATGAGTAATAGCTAGATTTGTTGCAAGGAAAATTCCGTTTAGTTTGGTGTGTTGTAATCGGGATCCTGAGATCTTTCATACAACTTTAATTTATTTGAAGGTTCGTTGTCGAATTAAGAGTTGGAACTCAGTCGTACAAAGTAATTCAAGTTTATTTAATATATGAAGTTTTTACAAAGGCTTTGCTAATATCGTACTAATCTCTATATAACGTGTCTTGCTTCTGGTCGCGATGTTCTGACCATGAGTATTACGGTGATCGCTTATTTATTACATTAAGGAGGTCGTGCTGCGTCTGCACTTGTTGTTGGTTGCGCTAAGGCTTTGTATTCGCACATTCCATAGTATTGCCAAAGTGTGGCTCAAACATCTAGATTGCAACACCTTGATACTCCGGTTGCAACATCCCTCCCCCCTTAGAGAGAAAAGCCCTTAGGATTTTCTTCTGAAATCAGACAAATCTGCTGGCTTGCGTCGTTGTGCGTACGCTTGCCTATTATGCTATATCTAGGTTAGTAGTTTACATAGTGTATCCCGTTAACATATTTTTTATATAATCGTTTCTTAGGCTAGGTTAGTATAATTAATTTACTATATCATTTTTCTATCAGCTGAGTTGTTTCAAATTTCATACTCAAGTTATATTATTCAATAAAAGGTTTCAATCGATTTACATGTACTCTAAGAGTTTTCTTCTTTACCTTTATGGTACAGTTTACTTCTGAATTTACCTCTAAAATTGTGTAAGGACCGATCCATTGAGATAATAGCTTCTTCGATCGTCCTCTGCGTATAGTTTCGTCGTACAGGAGTACCTTATCGCCAACCTTGAACCCTTTTTCTTTGGTTCGTCGGTCGTACTCGATTTTTGACCTCTCTTTGGCTTGTTGCAGATTTTCTTTGGCTATGAGATTGCTGGCTCGCAATCTCTCTCGTAGTTCTCGTGCGTAGTCGTCATAGGTGTACGTCGTTTCTGGATCCTTCTTCAGCGATGTTGGTAGTTCAGCTGGGTGCCCATACACCAGCTCGAATGGCGTAAATCTCGTTGCAGTGTGGGGCGTCGTGTTATATGCAAACATAGCATATGGTAACCATTCGTCCCAGTTGCTCTGTTTCTCGTTGATGTAGTGTCTCAGATATTCAGCTAACGTCCTATGTGAACGTTCCAAGGCTCCATTGGATTCAGGATGATAGGCCGTCGTTTGAATCTTGTCGATCTTTAACAGTTTACAGGTATTTTTAAAAACGTTACTCAAAAAGTTCGTACCTTGATCGGTGAGTATTCTCTGTGGTATTCCGTGTTCGCATACGATCCTGGTCGCAAATTCCTTGGCTACAGTGTTAGCTTCTTGGTTCGGAATGGGTATTGCCTTACTGAATTTGGTTAGACAATCTTGAAACGTGAGGATATATTTATTTCCTTGTTCCGTTTCTGTCAGTGGTCCTACGATATCCAATGCACATTTCTCAAACGGTTGATTTGGAGTGTCGGTGATGACCATTGGTGCCTTCGTCTTCTTGCTAAGTTTGTTCTTCTGGCAATTCTCGCATCTCGAGATGTGTTCTTCGACGTCCTTCCGTAATCCTGGCCAATCGTGTTTTAACCGAATTCTTTCGATCGTTCGATTAACTCCTTGATGTGCTCCTAATGGTGTGTCGTGATACTCATAGATGATCCTGTTCCGATCTTCCTCCGAATATTCTTGTTCTCGGTTGTTCGATTCATCTTCTTCTTTCTGTTGACTTCTGGTCACTGCGTACATGCGACTCAAGGCATCTGCGTTGGTGTTAGCCTTGCCTGCTTTGTACTCGATCTCGTAGTCATATTCTTCCAGCTTCAGTCGCCATCTCATGAGTCGTGATCCTGGATCTTTGACTCCGAATAACCATGTGAGTGGTTTGTGATCTGTAACAATCTTAAATCTGGTACCATATACATACGGTCTGAAATGATTAACTGCCCAGACTATGGCCAATAATTCTTTTTCCGTGGTGCTGTAATTTCCTTCTGCTGAATTTAGAGTTCTACTTGCGTATGCTACTGGCAAGTCACTTCCTATTATGCCTTGCGACAGGACTGCTCCGATGGCTTTGTCGGATGCGTCTGTCGTCACGATGAACGGTTGTTCGAAATCTGGATATTGTAGAATTGGTGCTGTCGTCAACGTCTTCTTCAAATTTTCAAAAGCCTCTTGTTCCCTCGAAGTCCATCTAAATTTTACCTCTTTCTTCAGCAAATGTGTTAGCGGTTTTGCTAAACTTGAGAAATTCTGTATGAATCGTCTGTAGTATCCGGCCAAACCCAGAAATCCTTGAACATCTTTTACAGTCTTTGGAATTGGAAATTCCTCTACTGCTCGGATCTTCTCTGGATCTGCTTTTATCCCGTCTCTAGTGATGACGTGTCCCAAGAAGTTAACCTCTTTCCTCAGAAACTCACACTTGTCAGGTTGTAGCTTCAATGAATTCTGTCGTAAGCGTTCCAGTACCTCTTCCAGTCGTTTGTTATGTTCCTGCAAACTAGGAGCATGTATGACAATATCATCGAGATAGACATAACACCTAAGGCCTTGTATTCCTGAAAGTACAGTATTCATTAATCGTTGAAACGTAGCGGGTGCGTTCTTCAGTCCAAAAGGCATGCGATTATATTCGTAATGACCGTGTGAAGTGGAAAATGCCGTCTTGCACTTATCCTCTTCTTCCATTGGAATTTGGTGAAATCCTGATGCTAGATCTAATGTAGAGAAATATTTTGCCTTACCCAACTGGTCCAATATCTCGGTAATATTAGGCAGTGGAAAGGAGTCTCCTACAGTAACCTCGTTCACCTTACGGAAGTCAACTACGACTCTCATCTTCGTCTTTCGTGATGCGTCTGTCTTCTTCGGTACTACTAGCAGTGGTGCATTCCATTGGCTTTTGCTCTGTCTGACTATCCCGTCGGCAAGCATTTTATCTACCTGCTCGTTTATCTCCTGCTTGTGTTTTTCTGGAAGTCTATAAGGTCTTACATTTATTGGCGCAATATCCGGATTTGTAGTAATTCTGTGACTAGCTGCGTTCGTGTAACCCAGATAGTCTCCTTCTAAGTGAAATACATCATGAAATTCTTCACAAATATCCAGTAAGCTCTCTTTTTCTTCTCGATTCAGATGACTCGTACGTAGGTTGTCTCTCAGCTGTTGCATTCGGCTCGCGTTACTCGGTGTCATTGTTCGACATGCATAAACTTGCGTCATATCTGTGTGCTCTTGGCCTAGTGCTGCTATTTGTACACACGGCTGTTCCAGTTCTACATCATAATCGTTTGTATTCAAAATGCTGACTTTGCACTCACCGTCGACTGCGTTGGTGATGCAACTCCCCATGTATACTCCTGGCTGTAACTCGATTCCTTCGACGATACCTTCCGTGTCGTCATGTGTCTTTGCACGGACTATCTTCTCGCTTCTTCGTTCAAGCGATATGTGAGCTCCTGTGGCTCCTAAATTCCATGTCGTTCCGTACAATCTTGCGTATTTTCCAGATCTGAGCTCGACGTCGTGCTTCTCGAGGAAGTCGCCTCCTAAGAGACCGTCTGCTTCTAGTGGAAAATCGTCTTTAACAGCGTAAAAAGGGTGCGATATGTGCCTATCACCAACCCTTATATTTAACCTGACCTTACATAAGGTCGCAACCGGTGTTCCGCCTATTCCTCTGAGCGTGATCACACCGTCTTCAGCCATCACTTCTCCGTCAATTTTTCCGACTTTTACTAGGCTTACCTCAGCTCCTGAATCTAATAGCATAGTTCCGTGTCTCGTCTTGAATTCATCTGCCTCGATCGTTGCGTGATTCTTCTGTCTTGATCCATTTATTAGGCAATTTACTGGTACGACGCGATACGGTTGCCTGTCCGCCGCGCCTGCTCCTCGTTTCCCGGAGTCTCTTCGTTTTGCTTGCTGGCGTCTCTGAAAGGACCTGGCTGGACCCGTTCTTCCCTTCTAGGAGGTCCCCGATTCCTTTCGTATCTTTGCCGATTTTCTTCTGCTATTCTAGTTCTGCAGTCTCGTATGACGTGCCCTGGTTTCCTACAGAAATGGCAAATTACCTGAATTTTTCTTACGTAGTTACTTGGTGTCGGCAATCGTTGTGGATAACTGGATCCTGTCTTCGCTGAGCGACAGTCTCGTGCTAGGTGTCCTGTCTTCCCACAGTTGTAGCAATTATTTCCTCTGTTACCTTCTCTGCTGTTGCGCGGTTGATTATGTTCCCGATCCGATCCACGAATGGGGCCTAAATCTCGTTCTTCTTCTATCGCGAGTGATATGGCTTCTCTAAGATTTTCACACCGTCGGCTCTTGACCAATATCCTCAGCTTGTCGTTCAAGCCTCTGATGAAGATATTGACAGCTTGTTTTCTGACCTGGCGTTCCAGCGTCGATTTCGAATCCTCTTCCGCGGCTTCCTTCATCGTTACTTCGATTACCTGTGCAGTTAGTTTCTCGACTCGTGTTCCATATGACCTCGCGTCCTCGTTCTGACGTTGTCTACAGCTACTGAATTCCACTTGTAACGAAGCTAATGTCCGTGTATCGATGCTCATCGACTTCAGCTCTTCCTCCAGTGCATTCCAGGTGTCAATTGATTTGTATTCTAAAGCTCGTGCCGGAGCACCTTTGATTCGGGTGCTCAGAACAGCTTTCAATAGATTTCCCGTATCTACAGGTCGTATTATCTCACGTGCATACTTGCAAGAGCGAATAAAATCACAAACCTTTCCTCGGTCACTGCTATCGAAGATCTCGATGTCCTTCAGCACTTGTCTCACGGTGGGGGTGTCTTCGGTCATATCGATTGGAGGTTGATTCGCTGCTGTGTTCTGATTCTGTTGTGGTGGTACTTGCTCCCGAGTCTTACTTTTAACAAATTCGCGTAATGCCGCACGAAGTTCGTCAACTGTATTTGCTTCGCTTACGTTTATGCCAAGATGCTCACAGGTTTGGAGAAGATGATCTCTTCATAATTCTTGAATCCACGCGGTTTTACCTTCTGCAATGCGTCTTTCCACCATGTCTTTGTTCAATGGCATTCGCTCCTTTTCCGAAGATTCTTGTGCTGCTGCAGCCAGTGATAAATGCAAGGCGTGCCTCTGGCTGGGAGGTAGTACGCCAAACAAAGGTGAATTATCCCCAAAGCTTACTTCTCCTTGTAACTCAGGTTTAGTCGGAGAGTCTACGGATGCTGAACGTTCTATTCTTTTCTTTGACATGTGATTTCACGGTGACTTCCGGTGCCACTATCACTATTCTTTTAATTCACTTGCTCGAAACTTGACACTTGATTTATTTGCACGATTCGACGATCTTCGCCGCTGCCACCAGTTGTTGTAATCGGGATCCTGAGATCTTTCATACAACTTTAATTTATTTGAAGGTTCGTTGTCGAATTAAGAGTTGGAACTCAGTCGTACAAAGTAATTCAAGTTTATTTAATATATGAAGTTTTTACAAAGGCTTTGCTAATATCGTACTAATCTCTATATAACGTGTCTTGCTTCTGGTCGCGATGTTCTGACCATGAGTATTACGGTGATCGCTTATTTATTACATTAAGGAGGTCGTGCTGCGTCTGCACTTGTTGTTGGTTGCGCTAAGGCTTTGTATTCGCACATTCCATAGTATTGCCAAAGTGTGGCTCAAACATCTAGATTGCAACACCTTGATACTCCGGTTGCAACAGGTGGTTGTAGTACCTATATATCCATATTTGTTGCAAATTTCTTCCAAATGAGCAATTTTCAAAATTTTGACATCGGATGCTAGAGCATTAAATTTTCCCAAAACATTTATTTTCGTATAGTGTTTCAATTGAAGCTCATATGGAAGATTTCCGTTGTTAAAATTTGACGCGGGTTTAGCGACTGCATTTTGGACTAATAATATCTGAAAAATTATATATCATCAATTTTTAAATCTTAAATAAATAGTAAAAATATAATGTTATAAATTAATATTCATATTTATACCTGATGTAATTCTATTTCATCCCTGAATTTTTCGGCGTCTTCATTCCAAGCACAACACGATAATTTTCTTCCATCATTATTATCGAGAATAAATTTAAAAAGTTGTGGATTTTTAGAATCCTTACTTTTGAAAGATTTGATTTTGTTCAAAGTTTTCACGTAACCAACGACGGAACTAAAGTTTGAATAATAAGGTGTTCTCGATTATGAATATATGGTTGAATAAGCTATGAGTTTTATTCTATTGGGATACGTACACAAATTTATCGTGAGGTTTAATGTTCTGGTTCAAAAACTCCGTGGTGGTAAAAGGAAGTATTGGGTCCGTACTCTTGGATCGTTTACGTGATTGACTATGAGAGCTATGCCTTGAAGATTTTCGCTAAGACATATTCGGTGTTATTGTAATTATACGAGAGAAAATGTGTCTGATTTCAATATATATACCTTTGTGGTATGCTTGGATGATTGAGACATACTTGAAGATATGATTTTATCCGTTTTAAGTACTAAAATTTAAAATACAAGCTAAATTAAATAGATATGTTTCAGTCGACGATAAATTTCGGAACAAATGATTTTTCTAATGAATATAGTTACAATTTACGTTACGTGTTTCTTCATTTGGTTTCATAGTGATGTAATTGTTCTTAGATGGATTTTGGAAAATATATAATAATAAGCGTTTGTACCTACTACCTATATATGAATAACAATATATAATGGATTAGGCATGATATATCCTTCTATATTATATAATATATACTTAAAAAAAACGCACCGAGTTACCTACTGAAAAGTGGTGTAGAAACATTAACTGTTCTAAGAATTATTAGTATCCTCATTCATATATTACTATTTTCAGGTTTTTCATTACCTACCGTTACCCTACCCTTCGGGATTACATGATCCGTCGACAGGCCCATAAGCTTCGACGTGCGTAAAACTATTCTTAGAATACTTGCCAGAAATTTTGGAGACCACTTCTATGCTCTACATACGTACATTAACTTATTAGCATAATTAACTGATTAACATCATATCTAATTTTCGGAGAATGAAAATTGCATTAACGAATGCATATGACATGGGGGGTTGGCGCGCGTAGCGCGCAGGGGGGCGGAGCCCCCCTAGTATATATATATATATATATACTAGGGTGGGCCAAAAAAAAAAGAATAATTTTTTTTTCTCAGCTACCATGAAAATATCGTTCAGGAAGACGAAAAATAAATCCTGTAAAAGTTTAAGCTCTTAATATTAATATTAAGAGGTGGCGTTTAGTGATTATCGATTTCCCGTTTAAATAACACAGGAATTTTTTTTTTTTTTCATTCGGAATTTTATTCCGTTCCAACGAATCAGCGTGTGATAAAAACCAATACATATTCTTGTAGGAGATTGAACGATCTCCAAAAACGGTCTGATATGATTTTTCGCTAAGTCGAAAAAAAAAAGGAAGTTGAAGTCATCATATACCGTTTGAGGTTGAACTTTAACCTTGAATAACTTTTAAACGAGTGGATTTAGCGAACAATCATATCGGACCTTTTTTGGAGATCGTTCAATTTCCTACAAGAATATGTATTGGTTTTTATCACACGCTGATTCGTTGAAACGTCATAAAATTCCAAATGAAAAAAAAAAATTTCCTGTGTTATTTAAATGGGAAATCGATAATCACTAAACGCCACCTCTTAATATTAATATTAAGAGCTTAAACTTTTACAGGATTTATTTTTCGTCATCCTGAACAATATTTTCATGGTAGCTAAGAAAAAAAAAATTATTCTTTTTTTTTGGCCCACCCTAATATATACCATAGTATATCTACGCTCTACCATTATTTATTCAAGCTAAAATTCTAACCTACAATTTTGTATTGAATTCCTTGACCAGATCCTTCACCAGAATCCGTCGTCAGACCGCGGGGTTTCTGGCCATATTTTCTGCCCAGAATCTGCCCACCGAGCAGAAAATTCAACGGATTCTGGCCATATTCCGTTCAATTTTCTACCAGGGATGTTGTACATCAAGAGACTCGGTAGAGTCTCGCGCCAAGTACAATAAAAAAAAAAAAAATATCATATAAGGTATATATATCTATATACGCCGCGCGAGACTCGACGAGTCTATATACCCGCACGGGAGCTAACCAGCGTGGTGGGGAGACAGTATTTTCCTAATATCTTCCGTTTCGCGATATCCCGGGGATTGAAATAATTATCTCAGAATGAAGGGACGAAGAGCCCTTCATTTGAGACCAACTTCAATTGAATCAGTGCCCGAAAAGCTGAGATATGATTAGCTTAAGTTTATGAGTACCCGTTTCGTCTGAAAATTTTTTCGTCTCCTTCTCTTTCAGACTAAGTGGTCCTTAAACCTATGTGTCTGAGAATTAGGAAAGAGCGGTTCAGACCAAGTGGTCCTTAAACCTATGTGTCTGAGAATTAGGAAAGAGCGGCCACCACTGAATAGCAGTGCCAGGTGGCGCTCTTGTCGACGCTGTTGACGTATGATCGCGAATCGATGCCACTAGACCACGGAGTACGGACAGACGGGCTTACGAGACAGAGCTGTCAGTTCTGTTCATATTCGTATATCTGGACATTTTGCAAATTTCATTCCTCTCAATTCTCTTTTATGCTTCATATACTTACTTATTATGATGAAATTGACATTTAAAGTGGAGGGCGAAATTATAACAATCTCTCATGAAATGACGAAGTGTGCAATTTTGAGGTTAGGTTATAGGTATACGGTTATTGAATCGCATAAAGTTTAGTCTACAACATGAGTTAATAAGTGACACAGCTTCCAATCAACCTGGCAGGTGTTCAATATAATATTATTTATTTCCAAATATTTTCGTATATATCCAATGGGTCAAATATATCATATTTAATACATGCACACAAGAACATATCTTTACAGGGCTCGGAAAGCAACGAATGATAGCGTATGTCATTATTTCAGGCCTTTGTGCTTTCAACATATTTATATTATACTACTACATCTAACATTACTGCTCATCGACGCATTCAGATGATATAAACTGCATCAGCGTACATATACATGCATTGAGATACTCATGGAAACAATTGGCAGAATGCTGAGTACGGAGTGACTCTAGCGAGCTAGGATATAGAAAAATCCGATCGAGCAAGCGTAGCGAGCGAGCATAATTATTAGGTAGTCAAGTAAAATTTTAGAAAAAGTATTTATAATATATTGCCACATCTAACATTACTGCTTATCAAGGGTGTCAGATGGTATGAAATGTATAGCGTACGTGCATTGAGCTACTCATAGACAGAATTGGCAGAACGTTGACAAGCGAGCGAGGATATAGGAATACCCAAACGAGCGAGCGTAGTGAGCGAGCACAATTATTGGGTGGTCAAGCAAAATTGTACAAAAAGTGGTGATATCAACCCCAAAAGCACCTCTGGTGCAAAAACCTTTCGCCAAGTACAATAATGTGATCACTACCCCCAAAATAATCTACCAATGAAAATTCCTCCACAACGAAAGTGATACTATAAAAATGTCTACCTACAAAATGATTGAAATCAGATACAATTGCCAAGTCATGTCCGCCGTACAATTATAAAACAGAAGATATAAAAAAATAAAAATTTGGAGGTAGTGGTACTTGGCGCGCCTCTTAGAGATAAGTACGAGAAAACAGCCATTAAACTATGTCAATAATCCTGAAGTGATATGAAATATTGGCCCGCCAAGTACCACGTACTCCAAATTTTTATTTTTTTATATCTTCTGTTTTATAATTGTACGGCGGACATGACTTGGCAATTGTATCTGATTTCAATCATTTTGTAGGTAGACATTTTTATAGTATCACTTTCGTTGTGGAGGAATTTTCATTGGTAGATTATTTTGGGGGTAGTGATCACATTATTGTACTTGGCGAAAGGTTTTTGCACCAGAGGTGCTTTTGGGGTTTTTAATAGACCTCACCGGCATGCTGTTATTGTACTCCAAAATCAACTTCGAACTGACTTTCACCGGCAGATGGTTAGATAATAACAATGATCTTAGTACCTTCATGTTAACTCTATGAGGTCTCGTCCTCTCGCGTTGAATATCTGGTTTTCATTGTGAATAATTCATGATAATTGCTCAGGGTCTATGTGCCTGTTATTATTAGTGTTTTGTTTATTCATTTGATTTAGATACGAAGATTATTTTCCTGTTCCTATGCTCAGTTATGACAGAGATGCACTCGTCGGTCTTGTATATGTCCTCCGTATATTTTTATAGTATTTTTTGTTTCTTGCAATAATCAATCCTCCGCTGGCGCAACCTCTGGCTGCTGATTTTATAGCTAGGCTGTCGAACACCTGGTGGTCTTTTGATAATAATAGGGTTGGGCTTGTAGTATGCCACGATTCGCTTACTATGTCCTGCTCCGTTAGCTCGATTGTCATCTGGTGTAAGTTATTCAGTTCTTCAGGCATGGTCGGATTTAAATTTCGTTGCTATTGGGTGGTTTGCTGCTCTAGTGCAGGGGTCTCTCGTCGGGTCCTGGTCTTACCGTGATATTTTAATTACGTAGTCATGAAATGCTTGTACAAAATTTGCAGAGTTGCTTGCGAATCAGATTTGCTGTTGAGATTTCGTCAAAGTAGGCAGTCGAGTGTACAGTTGAACTATTCTCCTGGAGATATTCGACATTGCCGATTGTGAGGTGTATCACATAATCGAAAAGCGTTACAGATTTCAGAGTCGGTAAATAGCGTGCCAACGTTTGGAAGGATGCGACCACGTCAGAATGTTCAAGATTCCATTCCACTAGATTTTTCATATTCATTGGATAGTAATCTGTTTTTGATTTACGTAAACAATCAGTCAATTCTGTAGTTTTATGTACAGTTTCGTATATAATACAGGCCAAAAAGTTGTTTAGCATTCGTGTTTTTTTATTCCAAATCTAAATAGCCGAAAAGCACTCGCATTACCCAGGAATATCGTTCGATTTGTGTTGCCCAAATTTGAGATGGAATTTTGGAAACTTGTACTATCAGGGAGTACAGGCTTATCACTTTTTCTTTCCTTTTGTCGACCTCGTTTATCATGCTACGAACCGTGTAGAATATGAATATGAATTCACTCTCCAAGTTAGAAAGCAGTTCGTCAAAGTATCTCTTTCTTTTCACATATTTCAGTAAGTCTTACAGTATCGATGTCACAACGACAAATTTGCAAAAAAACACAAAAAATTAAAATAACAAAAAAATCAACAAAAAAGTGTTTATTATAAATTTAAATTCAAAACAGTTCCATGAAGTATTCTCCATGGAATATAGTCGTAGATTTTTTTTTGGCTTAATTCGGTTTTAGAATCTACGATATTCACCATAGTCATTATCATCGTCGGCCGGAATAAAATAAGAAAATATAAATAAGGTGCGGAATAGAACACTAGCCCCGACCTTGGGTTTAATAAATCGTTTATAACTTTATTCGTTGGTGTCTCTTCACACGCTGTGACCTAGGTGACTCGTATATCTGACTTCCCGAGCAGAAATCCTAGCACGGCGGCGGTTCTTATAGAACGGGCCAACGTGAAAACGATATCGGCATCCCGATGTGACGGTCTAATATTGAAAGTTTTTAGCGGCCCGACCCTGTCCCAATATCGAAAATTAATTTAATGGTTATACTCTGGCCCACTACCTCGGCCCAATATTGGTATCAGATTGGCACCGAATACAGCGGGTGTACCTCGGCATGAGATATCCATCCGACGTTCGTTCCGATTGAACCCTCGGGACAGCGGTTGAACATCGGCGTCCGATATCTGTCCAATATCGGATCCAGAATGACCCCCGATACGACGGCCGTGGCTCGGCACGAGACATCCACCCAACGTTGGTCATGGATCAATCGCCATGCCCCCGGTCGAACATAGGCGTCCGATATCTGTCCAATATCGGATCCAGAATGACCCCTGATACGACGGCCGTGGCTCGGCACGAGAGACCCACCCAACGTTGGTTGCGGATCAATCGCCATTCCGTGCAGAAATTGATGAACCGCGGTTGTTCTTATTGAACGTACCAACGTCAAACCAATATTGGCATTCTAATGTTCTAATGTAACGGCTTTGCATTGTCAATTCCAGCTGGCTCGAGTTCAGCACAATATCATGAACCGCGACAACGGCTACATGTTGTTGCACTAGATTGGGCCAGTGTTGGCTCCATATTGGTTGCCAATAGATCGTTCAAATATATCCACGTAGTATGTTCACCCAATATTGGCCATCGCGGCGCAACCGTTGGAGTGGTCAGTCGTCAACGTCGGATGTACACCCAATATTGGCCATTGGCTGGCAATCATTGCGGCGGTTAGTCGCCAACGTCGGATATGCACCCAACATTGGCCTCTGGCTGGCAACCGATGCAGAAGTTATACCGTGGTTGACAATCTCGGTCCGAGGTCGAACTTGAGCTAGCAGCCGTTGCGGAAGTTATACCGTGGTTGACAATCTTAGTCCGAAGTCGAACTTGAACCAGCAGCCGATGCAACGGTCATACTGTAGTTCACAATCTCGGTCCGAGATCGAACCTGAGCTGGCAGCCGTTGCAGAAGTTATACCGTGGTTGACAATCTTGGTCTGATGTCGAACTTGAACCAGCAGCCCATGCAACGGTCATACCACGGCCCGGAATCTCGGAACAAGACTGGCCTCAAAACACCTATTTCAAATGCGCGGTATGTCACAACTAACAAAGAGTAGTATTGATACTCATGCGACGAATTGGCGTAGTGGCTATAGCGAGCGATCCGTAATATAAGAGACCATGCGTTCTTGGGTTCAAATCCCCTCGCAGTTAGAAAAAAACTCGAAGTTTTTCTCAGAAAAGGGTCATGCGTAACGAATAATGTAGGCGGGTAAGTTGATAATCAGTTGGGGTACACACGGTGTACAAACCGAATGCGAGACAAACATAATCGGTTAATGTGAATTCCAGTAGGGAAACATAGCCTTGGTGTATACAATACCGAGCGAACCGAAACTGAGATTTTCAAAGTTCTAATTTTTCTCATTATAAATAGTAATATTATTACCATTTTTTGTTACTACTGGCAGTGCTCGCACGGCGTACCGTCAATTCTATAAAATAAATACGGGGCATGATATACTGGCCCAATAACGCAAGACTATATAGGGCCGTGGATGGATGCCAATATCTGCCCGAATCAGAAACGCACCATTTACCCAAGCACGTCAGGCAATATTGGGCCACCGTAACATCGAATCTTGGTCCGGTGCCGGCACCCAAGCTTGGTCCGACTTTCTTTCGGTGTTATCGGGCCAATACGGAACAGCGTTACATTTCAATCACGGACCAATATTGAATAGCAATCGCGGGCCAAGATTTTTCGAGCGGCTGCAGCGTTGGACCAGTATCGCGCCGTCGTGAAATTTCTGCTCGGGTTATGTCTAATGGCGTATATCTCGCAGCGCTGCGACGCCTGCGCATCCTCGTTCTCTTACCGGCGGTCGGATTTGAATGTGTCTTTACGCCGTATATATAGCAGGCATATCTCTCTCTCTCGTTGGAATAGTGTATAACCCTACGTGTATTGCAGCCAGGGTTGCCACCACTCCGGGTTTTGGTTACTTTACTCGGGGTTCCGGGTTAAAAACTAAATCTCCGGGTGGAACGTATGACCCATTATTTGTCATCCAGACCAGACTCCTTTGTTGAAAAGTGTATCAGCAAATTCAAAATAAATTTTCAAATTCAAAGCTGTTAACCAAAATTGATCATAATTTTCGTTCGCTTCGTGAGTTACTTGTAATTTACTTGTAGTGAAAATCTTGCGTATTTATAACTAGTCGATCAACCGCACAAACGTTTCTAAGTAGTTTTATTGTGATTTCGAATGAACAGAGTTGAAATTTTCATTTTTACCCCCCCCCCCCCCCCCTTCCGCCTGCCAATCTCCGGCTCAGATGTCGGCCTGAGGTGGCGACCGTGATTGCAGCCGTGCAGGTTCCCTGCGATTTCTCAGCGATCTGCGCAAGTTCAAGGGATCTGACTTTATTCCTTCATTGTTCTTTACCAGCCCGCTTTCGGCTTTAATTTTATTTTTCAATTTTTTTTCTGCTGTGCGGGGGGCTTCGGGCGCTAGATTCCGATCAGCTCTCTCTCCGTTCCCTGTAAAAATAGTTCACTTCTATAGTTCTCTGTTGGTTCCAGTGGCCCGACTGTCGTGATTTCCTAGCGAGGATATGGTTTTGCTCGTGTTTATTCGTATCTTACGTCGTAGGGTTGTTCGAGGCTTCTTTTCGAAGGCGTGTTACTGGCCGATTGCGCGTATTTGGTTCATGTGCCGTTTCCATACCCGATCATCGTCCAGCTCCACCTCGTATATCAGATTTCCTAGTTTTTCTCTGTCACGTCCGCGATCAATGGTAATATCAGCAGATGATTTGACTCAAGATCGGTGTCATACATATCGAAGATCTCTAATATTTTTATTAATATTTCCATCCTCCGTCCAAAAATTTTGAATTCACGATCCTTTCTGACCAGATGCAGCATCACCAATGGTAATGTTGGTAGATAATTTGATTACAGATCGGTATCGTACATATCGAAAATGTCCAATATTAAAATGCAATATCAAAATGCAGTGATCCCTCATTCTGTTTTTTCGACAATAACATCTTCGACGAGACAAAACGCTGAAAGAAAGGCTTCATGCAATTTCCACCTGTTTTGAATCACGGCAGAATAATTGTTACTGGCTCGCATCATGGTCTCAATCTCCATCTGTTTGAGTATCACAATGACCAAGGTATTCTCAACTGCAGTTTGTGGACAATCGAGGATCGCTCCCAACTGAACATAACATTGTAAATCTTAATTTGCAGAATGAGAAGGAGGAAATAGATTGACAAAAAATTTCAGTGGCATATCAGTCCTCGCCAACGTCACCAGATATTCTAGTATATATAGAATAACTCTGTGTTGGCAACCGAACTCGAATTATCGGGTTGTTAAACAATATATTTCATTTATCATGTCGTCGATTCATGAAAAATCATATTCGTATGTTATGTGACGTGGTATTTGTAAATTCCCCGCCACAAGGCGATTCTCTCGAGAATGCAACGATGCGTGGCGTAGACAGGGTCTCCAGGAAAAGAGAAAACTTAGGCAAAAATGATTAGGTCTAATTAACACTATTTTATTTTTTGTAAACTATGTAATCTCGAGCTCGATACTCCACGAGACGTCTGTCGTCGTGGGAACTACCGAAGGAGAAGCGATTCTACCGAACGTAAGAAGCCTCCAATATCGTCAAGGACGATTCTGTCGGCGTGCAAAACCATGGTTGGTCCAGAAAACCCCAAGGTCAGCGCCTCCTCTCAAGTGGAAAGATCTACCACCTCCAACTATCGGATTGACGGCGTACAGGGATGTGCGAGAAGCACAACGAAATCCTCCCGTCATCCGGAGAGCTACCACCTACAAGAAAATGCACTGCTGATGTGAGGGTGGTGAATAGGGCATGTAAAGGTGCATCTTTACCGCCTCCCACCTAAGGCACAATCGGTCAGTGCAGTTACTATCGTCAAACTGTCTCCGAATCTGTTATCGCGGCCGTGGTTGGTCATGACAACCCCCGGATCAGCGTTTCGACCTATCGAATCTTTTCGTGGGTGAAGCCCTTGTATGCCGAGACACGAAGCTACCACTAACTTTCTGGTGGATCGCCCAATGGTGTAAGGCCCTAGAAGAAATATCGGGTGGCCGGGCGAGCGAGGCTCCATGTGAGTCCAGCGCCCGGGGATTCAAAAGGAAGGCGGGAATAGGAGCGGTATTAGCAGCGGCAGGGGTGAGGTAGACTTCTCCTAAATTACGTTCGTCAAACACTGTCGCTCACCGACCAATTAGATCATCGATATGTCACGTGATTACGCAAATCTGAAGGATGAGCTGACGGCTGGAAATAAAGACTATATAAGGAGGGTACACCTGTTAATCGGTCTACTCTTCGCTCCGGTCTACGCCACTCATCGCGCATCATCAAGTCTCGCCTATCGTACTATCGAGTATTGTTTAAATAGTGTTTTGTGTTACGTTGAACAACTTGACTAAGGTAAGGTCTTAATTCTTTTGTGAAGACACGAGGTCGTTCGTATAAAGTTCTGGTTATTAATTTGGTTATTGAGCTAAGAGGCTCGTTTTTGGTTATTGAGCTAAGAGGCTCGTTTTTGGTCATTGAGCTAAGAGGCTCGTCTTCAATTTCTGAGCTAAGAAGCTCATCTTTAATTTTTGTTTAATTGATTTATCGAACAACCTCGAGTCTGGCTGAGTTACATAGATCTTCTATTGCTTTTTGGCTATAATTTATTGCTTATCGCTTCTCGTATGGCTTCTATTTTTGATTTAGTATGTTAGAATAATACTGTGCATGAAATACTGTAGAAAATACCTTTTCCTGGAGTACCCTGAGCGAAGATAGCCGCGAGGGCTTAGGCCTCGCGTATAGTTTAGGTTATTATTGCTGATTTGTTATAGTTTAGTAAGGTTCAGTCAATTCTGGATAATTCATTATCGTTATTTTGTTAGGTTAGTAAGATATAGTCTATTTTGGATAGTTCGTTATCGTATGTAAGATCTGGTATTGTTTTTGGATAATTTAGTATCGTAATTATCGATCTCGTATCGTCGGAATTTGGTTAAAGATCAATCTATCGTTCTGAATCAATGAGTAGGGAACCTGTATCGTTTGTTACCGATCATATTGCTTAAAATCTTAGCAAATAGAGTATGAGACTCTTAATCTCAGGGTGTGTTATGAAATATAAACTTTTGCCTTTATTGGGTACGATGTATCGCTCTGTGATACCAAGTCTGGAGTCTAGTTTAATCGTTTTATATCGAGTCAGCTCTGACACATTCCTCTGATTTAATTGTATCATAACCGAGTAAATTCTGTCCTGAACAGTTAGGAAAACTATCGTAACAAACAATTAATAATATCGCCAATTCTGTATGATTCGTCTAAGTTATCTAATTTCATTAATAAATAATTGATTGATGTGATCTCAACTATCTCAAAGAATTAATATTGTTTTACGTGGTGTACCCTGCCCCTCTATCTAAGGCTTTGTTATCTGAGCTAGTCGAGTTGTCGCTCGACGCATTTCCGTAAGTTTTTTGGTTTTAGTAAGTTGTGTTATCGTATCGAAACGACGCAGTAGCGTCTGGCGCCCAGCACTTTGGTAATTAAGTAATTAACACGGAAAAGTGCCGAATTGTAACCAGATCTGTGGTTTTTCCTCTCCAAGTTAGAAAACTGCGTTACAGTTATTATAAATCATACTCAAAGATATATTCACTCAAAAAATGAACAGATTATGTCTGATATCTTAGTGATTCAAATCATTATTTAACCATAGATTCACGCTCTCAACTCCTTACTTCAATCTGATTATTTCGGTAAGGGCAACGGTTATGGCCTAGCAGGACGTACTCTGGTATACGTGGTACCTGATGCATGAGGTCCGTCGTTAACAGTTGGATGAACAATCTTCAGGAAGATATGAATTTTGAAACCAAAAGAAAAAAAAAAAAAAAAAAAACGATAAGATGATCAGCTACTTTGATTATATTCAAATGCTTATTTGATTTGGCATGACATTAGCTTGTAAACAGCCATGTATTACATACACTCGAACCTCCGCTATTTGACGAATCCCGCTATTTGACCACACTTTCCCTCTGCTATTTGACGGGCTTAACCCCCACTATTCGGCAGCGTTCCCCTTAACATCGGGGCCGTCAGTGAAGCGGAGTGGCGCGAACTGGCTGCGCAGAAAACCGTCCACAAGGTGTAGGAAGCCCCTACTTTCGTCAAATAGCAGAAACGCTCGGTCCCGACTCGGTCAAATAGCGGAAGTTCTTAAAACCAGCTCGCTGACTTCGCCACGAAGGCCATCGGGATGACAGAGCAATTCTTCCTCTTCGTAGAACTTCTCTGGGTCATCATTCCATAGTTCAATTTTGATGTCCGTGATTTTCATGCAAATAATAAAATGGTAGAGTACTTCTGGTGACAAGCTGTTTTGCAGGTGAAACCAGTGGTAATCCAAAATATTATATTCAGAATCCTCCGAGATACGTGCCCTCGTTAGACTATCAATGAAACGGACTATTGCCAGGACTAAATTTTCAGAGTCATTGTTCAACTCCTCTCTCGGGAGCGGCAGCTTTCCGGCACTTTGGAAGTTTTTGCTTGTGTGCCCTGTACCTAAGACTCGTGTGCCGCTGGCATGTTTCGACATCCGGTCGATCTCCTTGCTCTGCGACCTCTCAAAGGTTCTCGAGCGGCTACTGTTTAACCAGGTTACATCCTTCCTTCGGTCGCGCAACCTGCTGGACCCGCGTCAGACTGGGTTTCGGGAAGGGACAGGGACTCAGACTGCTGTCCTGCGGCTAGCCGATGACATCCGCCAAGGTGTAGATGAGCGTATGGTCATCCTAGCCGTATTCTTTGACTTTACTAAAGCCTTCGACAGCATTGATCACTCGCTACTACTGCATAAGCTATGTGCTCTTGGGTTTTCAGCCGGTGTGCTGGGTTGGTTCCACTCATATCTTCGAGGGTGGGTCCAGGCAGTTCGCGGCGATCAGGGTGGCTCCCGCCTACGTCCGGTGTGCCCCAGGGCAGTGTGCTTCGTCCCCGCTCTCGTAAACTCAAGGAGTTCTCGCTCTTTGTAAACGATTTGCCGCGTCGCCTGCACTACTGTTCGTACTTGCTTTACGCCGATGATTTGGTAGTTTACCTCAAGTGCCGCCCAGCTGAAATTAAGCGAGCCGGGAATTGAGGCCAGGAGGAACTCTTTGGCGAACAGCTCCAGCTTCGCGCCAACTTGGTGTCGCGTCGTGATCCTGCTCGGACGGATACGCTTTATGTTCCAGCTGCGCGCACGTCGACTTGGCAAAATTCTTTTCTTGTCGTAGGGATTCGATTTTGGAATTCGCTTTCGCTTGATGTCACGTCGGCGCCTACTCTATCTGTCTTTCGTGCTCGATGCTTTCGTCATCTCATGGCGCTGGAGGAACGTGAAGCGGACCCGCCCGGCCTTGCGTAGTGGCTATTGGGAGTCTCCTCCTGTTGCTAGCTCACTCAATTCTTATTTTAACTAGTTTAAGTATATTTTGGATCAACCTGTGATATTATGACTCTAAGCTATATTTTGTATTTATTGTGATTTCTCGTCACATTGCCTGCGGCCTTAGAGAGCGTTAGCTCCATGGCCCATGAAATAAACTGCTCTACTCTACTCTACTCTCTCTCTCTCTCTCTCTCTCTCTCTCTCTCTCTCTCTCTTTCTCGTTGTAATAGTGTATAACCCTACGTGTATTGTAGCCGTGCAGGTTCCCTGCTACTCCTCTGCGATCTGCGCAAGTTCAAGGGATCTGACTTGATTCCTTCGTTGTTCTTTACTAGCACGCTTTCGGCTTCAATTTTTTTTTTTAATTTTTTTTCTGCTGTGCAGGGGGCTTCCAGCGCTAGATTCCGATCAGCGTTCTCTCCGTTCCCTGTACAAATAGTTTACTTCTCTAGTTCTCCAGTGGCCCGACTGTCGTGATTTCCTAGCTAGAAAATGGTTTTGCTCGTATTTATTCGTATCTTACGTCGTAGGGTTGTTCGAGGCTTTTTTTCGAAGGCGTGTTACTGGCCGATTGCGCGTATTTGGTTCATGTGCCGTTTCCATACCCGATCATCGCCCAACTCCACCTCGTATATCAGGTTTCCTAGTTTTGCTCTGTCACGTCCGTGATCAATGGTAAATTTTTTTTTCGATGGGTCACTTTAGATTAGTCAAGTTCATGCACAAATCACATAAATTTATATAATACATTAATCAATCATCCGCTTTACTAGAACAGGTGGTTAAGGAAGAAGTTAGATATAATTATTCACAGACAACAGAATATAATTCAGAGAGAAATACTATATGTACGTCGTAAGCCGATTTTCGGTTACTGATGAAAAGACGTTTATATTAATATATATTTTAGAAATTGAAATTCGCACATTGAGTCATGAAAAATAGTATACGACACACGGGCGCGTACGTGATCCTCGCACTCATGTTAAACTACACTCGTTCGAGAATCACTTACTTCGCGCAATTGTATCGTAATCTACTATAAACCTTTTTAAGACTTTTACTTCCTCTGAATGATCAAGTCTGGTCATCTCATCGCACATACTCACACAGTCGGCAAACACATGCAAGAATACTCACAGCTTCTTTATCCTTCTTCTTCATTTGCTCACTCTATATCTGGCATTGCTCGATTACTAAGTCACAAATCTATTTCGCAATCAACGTTTCAGTGCACGTGGTATTAAAAATACCTTACCCGCCATATGCCATCTTTGAAATTATGCACACATTATTACATTTATGCAATGGGCCCTGCAGCATTATCCGAATTTTCAATAACAATGGCTACGTATCATCTGACAAGGATGATATAGACCACATTAAGTGGACCTATAACCAGTCAATTTTAAGAAAATGTGTGCCATCCCAATGATACTCATGTTCACCTATAAGTTATTCATAAATTTGCTATATTTTATTATATATAAAAGGTTATACACATTCGGGTTGGTGGAGAAAAACCGAATGACCAACATTAATAATTAGCAAAATTCCGAAATTTCAAAGTTGAGTAAACTTTCAATACAAATGAGCCTCATACAATAGCTTCATAATTTGGTCTCTTGGAATATTTGAATTAGGATTGATGACTGTTCGGCAGTAACGGTATCCCGGTATAAGATTTTCGGGATTTCTGTCATTATGAATTCCGGTCTTTCGGTTTTTCGACCCACACCCCTATAATCTGTTTGAGCAGTTGTCGGGTACAGATTGTACGTATAGAATTATGTAGCAATTATTAGCGTTCCTATAAATTCATATGCGAGATTTTTGAGTAAATATTGTTAATATTGATGATTTCAACGATTATACGTACCTCATTCCCTCCTGCACGAGCCTGACGCACGCGGTGCGCGCCTGTGTTGGTTTTGTCGTAGGAAGGTGACTGGCTACGTTCACCAAATATTCTCGGTATGTGAATAAATATATTAAAAAAAGAAAAAATGGTTTCAAATGAATTCAAATGAATTCATGTTTATATTTATTTCACCGAACTGACCTATTCCGGATTGGTACTATAATGTCGGATTTATTTGTATGATTAACTCATTTCGTGACAATATTCGTTATTATGCTCAGATTCTGGCCGTTGTGGACTTCTACGAGCAATGCACCGTGGCCTTAGATAATCCGACTTATTGAGCCCTCTCGACGCTGTTTTTTCCCCGTTTTCTTCGAGTACTCGTACAACTTTGACGCCGATCACTCACTCCAGTTTCCTTCTACGACAATATGATATTCCGCACGGCTTCCATCGGACGTTCCGGAGTCTCAGCTGAAAAATCATCTGCGATGGTCCGAAAGCTAGGACCCGCCGCGTGTTTCAAAACAATGCCATTGAGCTGCAGTGCAACCTCTCAATGAAGCCTCTCACGGGCTGTGAGGGGAATACATTTCTTATTTCTCGTCTTATTCTCTGTCTTGTTGTTTATCTTATTTTTTGTCTTATTCCTCTTGCCTTCTTTTCTGTCTTAATTTTGATCTTATTGTTTGTCTTGATTTTTGTCTTGATTTTTGTCTCGATTTTCGTCCTATTTTTTGTCTTGATTTTTGTCTTGATTTTTGTCTTGATTTTTGTCTCATTTTTTGTCTTGATTTTTATCTTATTTATTGTCTTGATTTGTATCTTGATTTGTATCTTATTTCTTGTCTTATTTCTTGTCCTATTTTCTGTCTTGATTTTTGTCTTATTTATTGTCTTATTTTCTGTCTTGATTTGGCGGTGTTGGCGCGCAGCCACGCGAGAACGAACGGCAACGTCGCAACGTCCGGCTTCCTTGCAGACGCGCACCGTCATGGTCGTAGTCCGTCCCAACCCATAATGTTAACCCCGAGCAACCATTGTCAGATTGTTTGCTTGTATGATAATTTTCAATAGCATATTAATTTACAACCGTTGTCAGAAAATGTATAACGAAACTATTACTCTGACTGTAATACATGATAGATTATAACTTCACGCTAACCCTAACCTATCAATCTTCGCATCGTACTACTTAGGCGATGGGTATATCGCTGACACGTTCGAATCTTAAACAGGATTGTTTGAGTTTCGCAATGGGGCAATTTTAATGGGAAACGAAAATAAGTGTGTGTGTGTGGTGTACTTAATTAAACAAGCAAGTGCATCAAATCATCCAGTTTCGCCGTCCTGCACCGTCAGGCAGTTGTTCGCTACAATGCTATAAGTTTACGTAAAATGAATAAAAAGGAACGAAAATAAAGATCGAAGTAAAAAAAATATATAAATCAGAAAATGAAAAAAAGTTCGGAATTAGTCAGGAGTTATATGGCTGTTAAATATAGGAGATGCCTAAAGATTCAATTGATAAATTAATCGGGCCAACAATCAACCAACACGTGCTGATAATGGACATGGCTGAATCCGCATGGGAAGGAGTCTGCCTGTAATTCTTGGCACGAGGCGAGAAGAGAATCCCGGCTTTTTTTTTACATTTTATCAAAAGGGAAAATAAAGATCATCAGGCTGAAATCAGGAACATATATAACTAATAATGATATTTTAAATAACACTGTGCCTATTCGCACGACAGATTGACTCCAAGAGAGACATTTCAGACAGGTAAAGTGACTCTAACAGAGTCACGCAAGAGTCACGCAAAAATGTTGTACTGCTTTTTTTGGACTGCTGAACCAACGGGTGAGTGGCTTCGCGTCGTGACCCAGGCTCACAATTAAGGGAGATCATCCCTCTCGTACTCATACCACCTAGTGGGCGGATTCTCGGACGGAATTAATAATTTTTTTTGTAAGTGCCCCAGTCTCGTTTCATATTATGAGAAAAAATTAATAATTCAATCACTCCAATTCTCCTAAAATTTTTGTGTGACTCTTGCGTGACTCTATTAGAGTGGCTCTGGAGTGTCTGGAGTGTCTGTCTTGGAGTCAATCTGTCGTGCGAATAGGCACATCGTTTAAATAAATACAGATATTACGCAGGATCTTACTTTGACCGAACGATGCGCACCAACTAATCACTGACAGCACTGTCGGCACATGTATATGAAGGTATTGAATTGCTCGTCCTACTTAACATAAAATCTGTGAAAATCATGAATTATGTATCAAAATGGCACTAGTCAGCTGTGAAAGAACTAGGTCACTAGAATGTTTTCACAGAGCGTAGCAGTGATTTGGAAAAAATCCTTTTTAAGGTGTGTATACCCCCATAAGACAACAACTCCAAAATGTGTTTTTCTACGGTTGGAAATCATATTGAAGTTTTTGCTCACACACTACACCAGAGATGAGCATTCAAATTTATATAGCGAATCAATATTCTCCCAAATGTTTGTATCAAGAGACTCGATAGAGTCTCGCGCCAAGTACATTAAAAAAAAATTTTTTTCAAGCGCGAGACTCAACGAGTCTATATACCCGAGAGGCAACTACCCTAACCTATAAGGCGAACTAGTATCTTTGTTTTCTTTCACCTCACAACATACACGAATTAAAACTGATTTAATCTAGGATGTGGGCATGAGAAGTTTTTATTTGAGCCCTAGATCGATTAAATCGGTGTCCGGAGTACTGAGATATAATTAACTTCAGATTCTGATACCCCGTTTCCTCGTCCAATGTTTCTCTTTAGTGTTCTTCAGACCAAGATTCACATTCAAACCATTCCCATGCAATCACTAGACGGGAAAATCCACACAAAAGTTGTAGAGTGACGTCAGTACGAGATAGTTCCGACGTAGATAGCGCCAGTATCGCAGACAGAAACCGTCTCCTACATAGACATAGAGCATGGACTGCGCATTCCCTATACAGCCTATGGTAACGCCGAAAGTAAGAGAGAAGGGTAACACACGCGGCCAAATCTGTCTCTTTCTATGCATTTGACGTTGTTGGTTAGAAAGAAACAGATTTGGCCGCGTGTATATGCTGTCTCTTTCTACCGACCGAGCGATTTTCGGCCCGAATGCGCAGTCCATGCTCTATGTCTATGGTCTCCTACACTAGCAGACGCGTATTGTCATTTCATGTTTTTAAATCCCAATAATAAAGGAAATAAGAGAAATACGAGCAATGCTTAATACAAAATTTAAACGTACAAAAACTAGTGAATACCCACCGCAAGCCCCTCGGGTGCCAAAACCTTACGTCAAGTACATTAATGTGATAGTCACCAATAAAAATGTTTCGATGGGTTAATCTTAAATCCTACGATCTCGAGCTTTTGAGGTTATGCGAATCGGCTGACGTGTAAAATTCATGGTGATAAATAAAATAACAATTATAAACGGACAAGACTGTCAGATGAATATTAACTGATTTATGAATGCAATTATCAGCAGAAACGGTTTTTTCGGTTCAATTGTTTAGCAAGTTATCGCCTGAGGAAGTCTGACAAGAGAAAATCAAGAGAAAATGTTGAAGTAGAAAAATATGAGGATAGCATTATTCGATATAGGGAACGGCAAGGAGCCAGACCAATAAAGCCGAGTTCAAGCGTTGGATTGCAACGAATTTTACTCCAAGCTCCATGTTAAGCTCATCTCCGAAGGCTCGTCTGCTGAGACTCAAATTGTGAGTCAACGTTATACGTAGGATTCCGACGAGTCCTATAATCTAACTCCGTATCATCTAGTCAAAATGAGATTTTCAGTCAACGTTGTTTGTTGGACTCCGATAGGCTTTATTCTACACTCCACGTCAACGTAGTGCCTTGACCTTCGGTGGAGATAATTTTTTAATCCATAATGTATATTAATAATTTAATGTCAAATTTCAATAAATTTGTTACATTTTGGTATGCAACCTGTGTCTATATGTTCGACTCCATTAAGCTTTCTCCAAATTGAGATTAGTGCTATCACGACAAATGGAATGAAATTACTTATTTATAGACTATTTAATTTTGTAGCGGGTCGCCATATAAGACGAGAGGATGATGAGAGAAAACGCTTGGGTTGCAAAGTATCAGGATAGTGTTATTTGATACGAGAAACGGCAAAAGTCAGACGAAGAGAGCAGAATGCGGGTGTTTGAGTTCATAAATTTCCATTTTATGCTTTACGCTAGTCTTGCATGAATAGGCTCAATTCTGAATATTTTGATACCTTCTGTTCAGACCCGAATTGGAAGTTGACGTTATGAGTACGGGACGCGTACATGTTCTTTTTGCAGAGGACCTAGTTGCATTAAAAAAAAAACTACCTACGAATTGCAATACATATATCTGATATCCATACATATTTAGTCATGAGCAGCAACTATAACCCTGCGTGCAAGTAACTCCGTCATTGCCGGTCCCAGGCCCAGATGAGACAGGAGGAGGGCTGCACGCAGGGTTAGATGTTGTAGGTATAAAAAATTATTGTAGTGGAACAATTTGTAAACGCTATGAAAGTACATTACGCGTCACTCTACAAATTTGAGACTTGGGGAAAATTATGAGCACACGCGTGCTCCTTGCTGTTGACGTTCCTGCTTATCCAGGGACTTCGGGCGGTATGAAATACCACAAAAAACCGAGCGAGCGTAGCGAGCGAGCACAATTATTAGGTGGTCAAGCAAAATTTTACAAAAAGTAGTGAAATCAACCCCAAAAAGCACCTTTGGTGCAAAAACCTTCCGCAAAGTCCATTAATGTGTAGATCGCTCCACCAGAAAATAATCAAAGGTTCTGCTCGCTCACTCGATTGGTTGATGATTATCAACATACAAAAGCATTGAAATCAGATACAACTGCCAAGTACCTGTAGAATGATGAAAGTTTGGAATTGAAAAATTTGTTGAAACTAAATAACGTTGTGATCGTTCGCTCGCTGCGCTCGCTCACTCTATTGGCTTATGATTATGGATTGAAAAAACAATTCGGATGAAGAGATTAAAGATGTCAACATTTATCTAAAAATATTCAGAACGAAAAAATAATTTGAAAAAAATTAAAAAAAAAAATTTAGAGGTAGTGGTACTTGGAGGGCCTTTTGTAGAAAAAGAAATATAAAATATCGATCACAAACCATGTCAATGTCATCTGATAGATATTCAAACATTGGCCCGCCAACGTACCACGGACTCCAAATTTTTTGTTTAATTTTTTTAAAATTATTTTTTCGTTATGAATATTTTTAGATAAATGTTGACATCTTCAATCTCTTCATCCGAATTGTTTTCTCAACCCATAATCATAAGCCAATAGAGTGAGCGAGCGCAGCGAGCGAACGAGTACAACGTTATTTAGTTTGAACAAATTTTTCAATTCCAAACTTTTATCATTCTACAGGTACTTGGCAGTTGTATCTGATTTTAATGCTTTTGTATGTTGATAATCATCAACCAATCGGGTGAGCGAGCACAACCTTTGATTATTTTTTGGTGGAGTGATCTACACATTAATGGACTTGGCGGAAGGTTTTTGCACCAATTACTCATTGTAATATTGTTCAGGGCATAACAAAAATATAGTAACTCAAAATGGCAATAGACCATCTCGACGCCTAGGCGGAAGAAGATCGTATCTCGGAACACCGGTGAAGAAGATCGTAACTCGGTTAACCTTTGAAGAAGATCGTAACTCGGTCAACGCTTGAAGAAGATCGTAACTCGGCTAACCGTTGAAGAAGATCGTAACTCGCCAAATCCCGTATATCATCATATGGGTTTTTGCGACTCACGATTTTTTTCAACGGTTAGCCGAGTTACGATCTTCTTCACCGGTGTTCCGAGATACGATCTTCTTTCGCCCAGGCGTCGATCTGTAGATGTAAAAAAAGAATATCAGAGTTTCCATACTTGGATGAGCAAAAAATCGTCAAAAGTAGCTCGGTATAAAACCTCCGCAAAGAATATATTATGTCATATCCTGAAATACAGAGTCTGTACGTACCTCGATTGTGACACCCTCAACCAAATTATTTAGACGTACGTTCGATGTGCTAGGTTCTTGCGGGGTAATTCCATCCCGAAATTCAACCGATACGTCTGTGATTGAAGTTTTTAATTCCATCTTTGCCTCTTCGCACTGCGATATACGCCCACCGGATAACGATCCGTCAGTTTCGCAACGTGAAGCTATTAGAATATTTTTAACAATGCAGCGAGCTGAACTGACATCTTGTGCAACCACCAGCTTCCCGATAGCGGCCAGGTAAAAAATTCTGATGCGTTGGGGAACATTTTTTAGGAACGTAGCATATTTTTTTATAAAATGTGCAACATCAATGCGCACGTAACACGGTGACAGATCATCCCTGCGCGAAATGTCGGACAGGATCCGATAGAAGCGGATAGTGAATCGGATAAGAACCCGGATATAATCCGGACGGAATATTATCTGCCTCTATGGGAACTTGATCCGGTCACGAAATTCTGTCTGGCTCTAATCTGGGTCTGTCCGGATTTCACTCGAAACCATTTTTTTACTCATACGTGTATGTATCCGCTCCTGTCTGGCTCGAGTCAGCTAGAAAAACCGTTAACGTTCTTTATATGACCCTGTCCGTATTTAACACGTAATCGCTGGCATGTGCATATGGTGTTTTATGTGGTCACATTTTGGCCTTGTCCGACGAGTGAACGTAACTGTATTACATGCCCCTCTGTCCGGGTTCGATCCGGGACTCTGTGCGTCGAAACAGCGAACGCTACCCGGTTCTGTCCGAGTCTTGCCCGGCGACCTATCGTAAAAGTCTACAATACGGCCCTGTCCGGGTTCGATACGGGACTCTGTGCGTTGAAACAGCGAACCCTACCCGGTCCTGTTCGGAGATCTACCGTCAATGTTCACAGAACGGCCCTGTCCGGATTCAGTCCGGGACTCTGTGCGTCGAAACAGCGAACGCTACCCGGTCCTGTCCGAGTCTTGCCCGGCGACCTATCGTGAAAGTCTACAAAACGGCCCTGTCCGGGTTCGATACGGGACTCTGTGCGTTGAAACAGCGAACCCTACCCGGTCCTGTTCGGAGATCTACCGTCAATGTTCACAGAACGGCCCTGTCCGGATTCCGTCCGGGACTCTGTGCGTCGAAACAGCGAACGCTACCCGATCCTGTTCGAGTCTTGCCCGGCGACCTATCGTAAAAGTCTACAAAACGGCCCTGTCCGGGTTCGATACGGGACTCTGTTCGCAGAAACAGCGAACTTTACACGGTCGTGTCTGGGTTTCCGCGACGATCTCATACGCTTTGATTCAACCAAGGCCGGAGATCGGATCCCACTCAATTCAGCCCGGGATTTTCAAGGCTACGAACTTGGAATCATGATACGGGGAATTGTATGTGATCAATAAATTTGAAACGCTTTCAATGGAATACAGTTTAATTTCGTCACACAGTGGTACTCTCTTCTTACAGAATATATATACAGTGAAACCTCGTTTATACGATTCGCACTTGTACGTTTTTCTCGTTTATACGTAACATTCATTTGGTCCCGGCGGTTTCCGCATATAAACCATGTAGAAAGATTTCATTTCTACGTTTCTCGTTTATACTGCAACCTGCCGTATTACCGAGGGTTCTGGAACGAGGGTGAAACCTCAGTAACCGGGTGCACCGTGGCCTTGCGCTTTATGGACGCCACCTAATTTGATAAATTAGGAAATATCTTTCTACTCTGATAACTATTTTTAGTTAACGGTTTTGCCAGGGAAGCTGGATGAGACCCTCAGGGTGAGGTTCGGGCACGTAGGCCCTCGTACCTATTTTCCGTTCTGACGCTGAGGCGTTCTTGTTTCTGTTCAAACATAAATCTGTACAATTCTATATCACTACGCTACATCACCGGGTGAAGCTCTCGATGTTCTCGATGATTTCTCAGGGAAAATTAGGAGGCTCGTAGGCTGAATAATTCGAACTCGATAATGTAGGAGTGAACAACGTAATTATATTTGATCTTGCTTTCGTCTGTACACAGGTAACTTCCACATGCACTATATATCACTAGGTGATATATCTCACACTCGCACACACTTTCGTTGGCAGGGGTGATTCTACTTTAATAATTACGGGGGTTATTAAGCTACTGATTTGTAGTTGTTTTCCAAATTATATTCTGATTAACATCTCTATTCAATTCTGAGCTGTGCTCTAAGTAACTTAATACTTTATATTTAATTCTGAGCAGGACGATTTGACTCGCGGTTAATACCCATCTATCTTATTCAAGAGGAGACGCCATACTCTATATTGCAATTATGTTTAAATTAATAAACTCTGAGCAGGACGATTTGACTCGCGGTTAATACCCATCTATCTTATTCAAGAGGAGACGCCATACTCTATATTGCAATTATGTTTAAATTAATAAACTCTGAGCAGGACGATTTGACTCGCGGTTAATACCCATCTATCTTGTTCAAGAGGAGACGCCATACTGACGAATTTGGTGAAATTCGTGTTAAACGCAGTGATGCGTGAGAATTGATAATATCGATTGTGATCTGAGGGATGGCGTTACTGGTATGACTATGTGTCAAATGTGAGCTAAGGAGCCTAGACTCGTATAGCCGCACGGCGGTAATTTGAATTAGGTAGAAATGTGCAGACACATTGTTACAATACGTTTTTCACACTTATACGAATACTTATTCGGTTCCCCAGCGGTGTTTTCTATTCACTCATGCGTCATTATATGACAGCTGATTCTCTGGTGGATACTCGCGTTACTGGATTTCATTATCCTGTAAATGCCTAATCCCCAAAGGCATGCAACTCGTCAGTGACTACGAACGTTTCATGTACGAGTGCTCGTTGGCAGAAAAGAAACAAACAGCCATTGACAGCTTCTTCAAACCTAAATAACTGAATCAGCTCTCCTTATCTGACTTGTGTTCCTATTTTACTGTGATCGTTTTTAATCCGTGCTTAAGACTGAGTAATATATTTTTATGATAGTACAAATATAGGAAATGTGCAATACATATGTACAATACAAATACATACATATTATTGATTAATTGCGGCGAGTTTCGTTCATTGAATGATGTGTGTGGGTGTATGATTCCAACCTCGATATGTACCTTGATTTTTTTCAAAATTGGGTTATATGTAGGTATATTCCAAAATTCGAAATTTCACTTGTACGATATTCTCACTTATACGTAATTTTTAACGTACCCCCTGAAATACGTATAAGTGGGGTTTCACTGTACAACAATGAAACCAGATTTAAGTAAACGTTGATACATTGGGTCATACAAACTTTTGAACAATCGGCGTTTAGTTGTACAGTAATGTTCATCAATGGGTTCGCGGTGGCTAACTCTTTTTTCTGACTTTTTCGGAAACGAGACTCCATTCTAGTCGTACTTCATGTGCCCATGGCCAAAATTATAGTAATAATAATTATGACCCCTTATAAAAATGATATAATATTATTTTATGTTATTTTATTGTATCCGAAAAAGTGTGAAAAAAACAGTCAGCCACTGCGAACCCATTAATGAACATTGCAGATAATCGAGTCGCAAATGTCAGCTGAGGGCAAGATCACAGTAGCAAACTATACATACATTTGATACAGCTCAATCAGTGGCACACTCGAAGTCTCCAATTGACTTCATTGAATTTCTACCGTATTCGGTAATCTTGAGATATACATTTTATTGTCAATATTGATAACAACGCATTTTTCCAGTATATCTTGAACTGGTATTATTTTATCACTTATATGGCTATCCAATCGGTACAAATGATTTACTACGCTATTTTCAATAACTGGGAAGTACTTTCTATCATCCTCTTCTTGCACACTGCAAGGTAACGTTACTTTCGTCACTTTGTAGCACGCAACTTCTGCGAATGCAGTGCCATTGTAGTACAGTAAATTTAATACTTTGACAACTTTCCCACCTTTGACGATGAAGGTGGTATTGTTGGATTTGTTCGCCCTAGTGTACAACGCAGAATTGATTACTATGCGTGAAAAAATGCATCGTTGGTAGGTGAGGATATCACCTTCTACAAATTGGAATAGGCGATTCCCATGACGGTATGGTCGGCCATTTCCGATCAATAAAACTGTACCACTTCTACGAAAAGATGCAACTTCGTACCTACCGAATAACGATTGATAAAATGCTAACGAAGCAGAATTTTCTTCCATTTCTGATACAAGACTGCGGAATATATTATTTTGAATACTTTTTCTGGCCATTTGTTCGTACACACCACTTGGTCCATGCACAAACTGTTTCAAAGTATGTATGGTACTTTCAAAGGGAAAAGTTGACGTGGCCCAAAGCGGACCGCAATGCCTAACACAAGTGACTGAATGTTTCAGTGAATGGATATTGAACGTTACATATTTCTCACCGTATAGGATTTCAAACGTCATTACAAATTGATGTAAATCATATTCCACCTTATCCAAATCATGTTCAGTAATACTGTTCTTGAGTAGCGTATGCAGGCTATTTACGTACAAAGAGAAGTGTTGTAAAGCGTAATTATCCAGAACCCCAGTTAAACATGGTATCGCGTAAAATAGCAGCCAACTGCGCCATTCTGACGCCTTCCACTTGCATTTTTCTGATTTCAGAGGTCGTACAAGTCTATGTATTTCTTGCGGCGGAGTCATTTTCATGACACGTGAATTTACAACATCCTGTTGTGCCTTGTTGAGGTGAATGGGGCATTTAGGATCGCACCACATTGACCATATTTGAAGAACACAACCAATCAAATCAGCGTGCAAGTAGTCTCGAACAAAGGCCCATATCATATCTAGTCCCTCCAATTCCGTTAAAATTGCTTTACCTTTAACACCTCGAATGTTGATTCTTTTATTACTTTTTTTATGATATGAATTGTTTTTCTGTGTAGCTGCTTCCATGTCTGCCATATACTCGTTATGCGTTCTATCGTGAGGTTCATTTTCTTCTAATAAAAAACGCATACAACCGTGCTTGTGCGTCCCCATACAATAACACCACGAACAGCCGTAATACCCGTTATATTGAAGCCTGTTTTGTAGAAGTGGCCGGGCCACACTATCAACACTACATACTAAAGGTTTCAACACAAAGTGTATATCTTTATCCCCAATACGCATATGAAAACCATCGGTACTTAAAGTATTAGCTTGTCTTACAAACGACTCCATGTATGCATTCATCAGATCAGGAGATGGTTCCTTTCGGACGATCAACAAACCTACCAACAGCGGATATCGAAAGCGGACCTCCGGAGGTAGCTCATTTAGGATCAGCAGAATTGGCCAAAAAGCCCGTTCAGAACTTTCAAACAAAGGTGCCCCGTCTGTGTTGAACACGTAGGTTAGGAGTTTTGAATTTTTTGGTGTTTCTTGAATTAATTTTTTGTACAGAAGGCCATCGTACACGTCACGAATCGTTCCGCTAAATCGAGTTTCTGTATCAGTGTTTACCAAAAGCTTCGCAATATTATCTTTTCCAGTTGTCGAACTAAGCAGGGAAATTAATTGATATTTCAAATCAAGAGATTTGAAATAATTTGGCGATTCAGCAGATAACGTGTACGTTTTCAGGCATGTATTACAAACGGCCTCGTGGATTCGTAATTGACCTTTCGTCACAGGTTTCTCTAATTGTTTGTAACATACTTGACAATAAAAATAGTACAGTATCACCTCGTCCGGTGGATCAAATACTTTTGACAAGTAGTAGTCACTAATGTTCCACGAGCTGAACCGTGGACCAGCAAATAACTTCGTTGCCTCTATTAGGGCACGCCTAGCCTGATTGCTTGAAGAGAATCTTGTACAAAGCCCAAGAATCACGAGTACCACTTGCCAGGTCTGCAAATTAGATTCTTTGAACATCACAGTGTCCCCCCCAGTATGGATATAATCTTTCAATTGTTCGACGTTGAAACCTTCATGATCGGAGTCTGTGCACGATGGATCTCCAACGTTGGGTAACAATGACTCCTGCGACGATAACTTTTGTGGCAATGCATTGTTACTCTCACGATTCACGTCATCTTCGCATGAAGACTCCGAATCTTCGGCGGCATTGTTATACAATGCTTCGTCGTTTAATGGCATGACCGTGACATTTAGATTTGTGGCTGAAGAAACAGCAGGCTCCTCGGTCTCAGATGAAACATTCGATTCTTCTGAGCAAAGAGTGAAAAGGTATATTTAGATAGTAGTAGTTCAAATTATGACAGCTCATGAGTTCAAATGTTTTTTGTACAATTAAATGTATCGCCTACCAAAGACACTTAACAGAGACATCCTTTCCTCTCTTTCGTGTCCCTCCACACAGGAAGCGTGTGTCTTCGGAGGTATAGCGTTGGTAATATTTTCTTGCATTAGTCTCTCATGGTCGACATCGTTGCACATACCAAGAAATTCTATTTTCAAAACATTGATTTGTATCAGTTCGTGTACAAGAAAAAGTTATGGAAATGTCAAGTTGCACAGACTTTACTTTGACTTCTTAGTAATGTCAAGGTCTGCGTATACTAGGCAGCGGCGCGGCGAATATATCTATATATAATAATAATGCAATAATAATAACAACGGTACTAGAATGCATCCTTATAATCCCAAATATCTTCGGGAACATAAAAAAATCTATACTAATCACCTTGCTCCCGCATAGTGTATATGGGGTAAACCACCTCAACTCAGCACGCTCTCGGACCTTGACATTTTTGAAATGGCTGATATTTTTTTTCTATTTAGTACGAGTGAAAAAAACTTACCCGTGTTTCATAGTTTGCCGTTTTGTCACACCGTGTGGTTAGGGCAGAATTTCGAAATTTCGCCGTTTTTATTTTCAGTCATAATTCATGCTGCGGTAGCTCCAGGTGTGTTACTCGTATCGGAAAAATTCATACCACAAAAAAATTTGGTATTTGAGTGTCCTATTCGAAAAATATTTTTTTGTAATATTCGTGCCACTCGAAACTTGTTTTTCATGCGAATAAACATCAAAAATCGATTTTTTCAACAATAGGCCGCAATTGATTTTGCAAAAAAAAGTGTCGAAAAATTATTTGAGAAATTACAAAATTTTTAAGACCTTACCGATGATGGCGACACAATTGGTTCAGGAGTTACAGTCACTTGAACATCAGAAGAGCGGAAATTTTTTAAATTCGAAATTCGAAATTCATCAAATCTGTCATCGGTGAAAGATTTGATGAATTTCGAATGTCGATCTGTTATCGGTGAAAGATTTGATGAATTTCGAATGTCGATCTGTCATCGGTGAAAGATTTGATGAATTTCGAATTTCGAATTTAAAAAATTTCCGCTCTTCCGATGTTCAAGTGACTGTAACTCCTGAACAAATTGTGTCGCCATCATTGGTAAGGTCTCAAAAATTTTGTAATTTCTCAAATAATTTTTCGACATTTTTTTTTTGCAAAATCAATTGCGGCCTATCGTTGAAAAAATCGATTTTTGATGTTTATTCGCATGAAAAACAAGTTTCGAGTGGCACGAATATTACAAAAAAATATTTTTCGAATAGGACACTCAAATACCAAATTTTTTTGTGGTATGAATTTTTCCGATACGCGTAACACACTTGGAGCTACCGCAGCATGAAATGTGACTGAAAATAAAAACGGCGAAATTTCGAAATTCTGCCCTAACCACACGGTGTGACAAAACGGCAAACTATGAAACACGGGTAAGTTTTTTTTACTCGTACTAAATAGAAAAAAAATATTAGCCATTTCACAAATGTCAAGGTCCGAGAGCGTGCTGAGTTGAGGTGGTTTACCCCATGTATTCCCTAAAGTTTCCTGTAACAATACAATTGTTGATGTAGACCAAGATTCACAATATTAACTCACCTGCAGTACGGGCCTTTTTTACATCACTTTGGCGTCGTCGAAGTGTTTGCAAACTCACTCGTTGCATACCATCAGCAGCATAATCTTGTTGCTTGCGTCGTTTCACTAATGCCGCACTCATATCTGAAAATAAAATACAGTCTATTAGTAAATCGTGCGGGTAAATATACCAAGGGTAGTATTTGCGAAGCTACAGGTTCTATACAACCACTAAACAAATATTTCAACTATTCTAAAAGAATCTTAATCAATCGCAATTGCAACTACTAACGAGTTAACATGATTGTGATAGTCGAAAATTCCCTGCTTGGAAGGCCTGATTGCAGCTCGTATGTTGAGATAATTACGTCTATCCGTAATTTACAGCAGTTGATATATTTCGTTGGTAAAGAAGCTACATAGAAACCGATAAAATCGATCAAAAACCAAATATCAAGTGAAAAATTAAGCTAACCTCAAACGACAGGTTCATATCAGTTCGAAGATACTTACTTTTTTTTTAATTCCTTTGATGGCAGCCAGCGACATAGACTTTATTTTCGTTGCCCAGCACTTGCTTACTGTCTCGTAGACTGTTTATATACTCTTCAGTTCATTAACGTTAATACATTTATACTTTTTTCACCACGACTTCTCTTACACGTTTCTCGAAGTATACTTCACTTTTCGCAACGAGACCTATTCTAAAGTCGACAGATCGAAACTCGAAACTCGAATAAATCGCGCGCGTTTGAAGACGGGCAGCCATGTTTTCTCTTGCGACGGTACGCGCGTACCGCTTCTATTTGGTCTAGTCTGAAAACGTGTGTGCGCTGGCTCGCCACGTTCGAGTTGGCACCTATTTAATACCGTTCAAAGGCATTTGCCTATAATATTAGTGTTTCTACGTTTTCCTCTACACGGTGTATACCTCTGACGCCTTTTTTGTAACACCGTGGGTCTAAGCTCGTGTGAAATAACTAACAAAAGCGAAGTAGGATTTCAACGAGGTTGGATTGGATGCCGACGCCATGTCTTCGACACGTGTTCGCGAGTCTCGTTATTCATCCTCCGGTACCCCCGGCAAATATGCATTCGTGCGGTACGTGAGCACGTGTGGAAACAGTGGCCAGAAACATCCCGACAAAGAAAGTATTCCAGTGACGGCGATCAAAAAATTTCAAGAGAACTACGTACACGGAAAGGAATACCAGGTCAAGTGCGGAAATGGCTATTGTCCGGCAACAATTGGTGCCATAGGCGGTGAGTACACAAAATATAACATTTTTGCATTTTACATATACCATTTGTTTTTTGGCAAATTTTATATCTTCTACATAAGAAGAAATTCTAATTTCTCTTTGAAAATTGTTCGATGTGTTGTTCAAGAACCAATATTTTTGAGGTTATATAAATTTTCGCGATGGATTACAATTGGAGGGCAGCTATTTACTCTGAAGTATACTCGCTTTATATTCAACTTATACCCCCTATCACAAAGACTCGTTGAGACTCGTCGCGATATTCGACAGTACCAGGGGAGGTACTTGCTCCTTCTATAACAATATTTGAAAAAGCGAGTACCTCCTAGTACTGACGAATATCGACGAGTCCTTGTAATAAGGTAAGTATACTTCAGAGTGAGTATGAGAACATATATTTTGTTACGATATTGCAGACAGCCTAGTCGACTTGCAGCAGCAGATTGAAGCGAAGAGAATCTCATTTGTACCTACAGCGTTATCACAAGCTCCTTCTGACATCTCGTCTTCAGAGAACACCCCAAAACATAAGAAGGTATTTTATACCCTTCTAAACATTGAAACTGTTAGTAACTAACCTTAATAATCTACAACTCTTACGTAGTATAGTCACTGATTTCATCTGTCACTTCAAATAATGATAACCTCGTATTTTATTCTTAAGATACGGTTATTTCTATAATTGAGTAATTTGTTGTAGACTTCAAAAAGCAGGGAGCCAAAGGCTGATGAAAATGAACAAAGACTCGTTGCCAAAAAATTGAGTATCATCAAAACAGAAATGATCACCAAGAGTAGTGCTGAAAAGCATCGCCCGAGCATGAATAGAAATAATGCCCCTATGACACAAGTTGGCCGAAGCAAGAAAGAGCACCCAGTCAAACCAAAATTAGCGAAAAAGAGTGACCCAAAACAAAAATCTCCTGCGAAAAAAGTTATGCCAACTAAGACATTACCTGCCAAAGGCACAACAGATGAAGAGGACTCTCTTTCCAACACATCAACATCAGCTGCAGAAATGTTGTCGAAAAAAGAAATGGCGATTGGGGAGTATTCCACTAACGACGAAGGCTTTGAGGATCAATGCGGGCCAATAGCATCCAAAGCTTCTGATTATGGGGGCGACAAATCGCCTCACATTAATTCGGATGGCCGATCTAACGCACCACAGTCACGTGACGAAGCCGATGAAACCCACACGAAGGTTTGACACGTCTCCATGATAATTTCTTAAAAACCTGTAAATTTATTACAATTGAGTAATTTGTTGTAGACTTCCAAAAGTAGAGAGTCCAAAGCAGATGAAAATGAGCAGAAGCTCGTTGAAAAATACAAAAGTCTCATAAAAACAAAAATCATCCCCAGGGATGTAACTGTAGAAAATCGCTCAATCCCGAATAAAAGCTGTGCCTCACCAACAAAAGTAGGCCAAAGCAAGATGGAAGTGCACAAATATGCACCCAAACCTTCAATAAAAAGACCGCCACAGCAGAATTTGTCTGCAAAGAAAGGCGAGTCAAGTGCAACATCACCTGCTAACCGTATAATAACAGATGAGGAAGAGTCTGCTTCGGATATATTGACAGAAGAGGTGAGTAAGGCGTCAAACAAAGAAACCCCGATCAGGAAGCATCCTCTTCACTATGAAGAATCCGACAATGCAAAAGATGCAGTGACATCCAAGGACTCTGATGATGAGGACGACGAGACAATTCAATCTGATTTGAATGTAAATAGCAGTGACACGGAAACCATCTCAAATAGCGATGGTAATGATGGCCACGCAAAGGTTTGTGATGTACTTATTCACCATAAATAAAATCCAAATTTCAACATGATCATTGACGGTCAAATCACAAGTGTATAGGCAGTGTTATTGAAATTGTAATTGAAGTTTTTTAATTACTCATTACTTTGGTAATGTGTAATTGAACTTAATTCAATTACACATTACCAAAGTAATGGGTAATTAAATGAGTAATTCCATTAAAAATGTTATTAGCGACTCGCAACACTGTGTATATTTATAATTACAGCTCACACATTTGTTATGTCGCGGACCTCCAGTTGACAAAGATGAAAGTGAGGTACTACAATTCAAAAAAGAAAGTGATTCAGTTAGAAACTGAAAACCGTGCTTTGCGTGTTATCAACATCACACTACAAAACAGAATGATAGGGAATTACGACAAAGTAACAGGTACATACAACTTGAAATTATTTCAAACGTTTCTCATGCTTCGAGCTGCAATTTGTTGAAATATGAAAGTTTTATACGTATCAGACTCATATCGATACCCACGTTATAATATGTCGTATCCCACATTCTGGAAATTTCTCAGCAGGCCACGAAAACGCTTCACTATTATCATTGAGAAGATAGGATTTTACGGATGAGAATATTTATTTAAAACTAGTAAATCAACAATTTGACCGCTAAGACTTAAACATTAGATTCGTTCGTTTTACAAATCGCAGGGCTCCCACTTGCTCACTTTTCTCACTTTTACTCACTTTTTTTTCACTATTCTCACTTTTCGCTCACTTTTTTGAAAATCACTCACTTTTCTCACTTTTTTAACGATAAGGTGAGATTTTTTTTTTTAATTTAGTGTAATATTCAATATCTCCATAAAAATGAAAAAGTTTCCTCCGAATCTGAATGTCTGAACTATTAAAAATATTATCAAAATACTAGTCTTTAACCTACTAACATTTCGAGTAATGTTGAAACCAAAGGTCGAGGGGTGACGCACTCTAAAATCATGGAAACAACGTTTCGCTTTATATGACGTTGTACTCTGATTTTTCGTGATTTTTTAGTTATTTACACCGCTAAGTATACACTATAGAGCGTTAAGGGTAGGAGATACTGAAAACTGCCCATCTATTGCTGTACTCTACGTCAACTACTTTTTCTTCGATGGACTGAATTTTTGTTCAGCGAAGGACATAAAATCTGGAAAAATCATGAACTATGTATCGAAATAGCACTAATCAACTGTAAAAAAAACTGAGTCAATAGAATGTTTTCTCAGAGCATAGCAGTGATTTGAATTTTTTTTTTTTTTTTCTTTTACACGGTGTGCTTGTCGAGCACGATTGCCATCTTGCGCCGTCAACAAAAATTATAGATTCAATCGTATAGTGAAAATCGATTTTTTTTTAAATTTTAGCACTCGAATTTCAGTATCTCCCAGCCTTAAGCCGCGAAACATTATTATCATTCCATTTAAAAAAAAAGTCAATTTCTTGAATTTTGTGGATTACGACGTATTAGAACGTGGGTATTTATGCTCTTCATTATTGACGAACTGATAACGTTATCGTGTATTACTTCTATTGTTGAATTTCCGAAGCCACGATTGCGAACGTTGCTGATACACCAAAAGCTAATATTAAAGAAAGGATTGAAAGAGGGGAGGACATGCCGATAGGATTTGTGGATTCGACGAACGGAAAGGTTTGATGTATTATATACACACAAGCACACATTGCTTGTTCGGCTCAAGCATTGTAGGAAATATTCTACTGCATATATTAGACTGGTCGATCAAAAAAAAGTTGGCGCTCCAACTTGAAAAATATGAAGTTCACTTTGAAAAAAAAAAGATCCTCGAAGTTTCAATGCTTTATCCCACACAGCACAGGTTTTGATAGATGTTCATAGGATATCCATGAGACATCCAAATGTTCGCCATATATCCTATGGATATCCTGAATATCCCCCGAATATCCATAGGATATATGGCGGACATTTGGATATCTCATGGATATGCTATGAACATCTATCAAAACCTGTGCTGTGTGGGATCTTATTATTGAGGGGTGCCGGCAATTTATTGTTTTATTTTAAATTTAATTTAAATTTTTATTTTAATTTTTTTTCTTATTTTTTTGGAAATTGAATTTTATATTTTTGTTCTGATAAAATAAGATTTTATTTGTTTTCAGAACTTGGACTTTCTGTATTTTATAACGATTAAGAAAAATCAAACGGTGGACAGATAAATCTCGGATTGAAAATACTTTTCACTCAAACATTTTCAAGTTTTCATGATGGAATATTCAACATGGCGTCCAAAAAAATATAGCCTAGGAATAAGTCTAAAATAATTTCAAGGAAGCCTAGAATAAAAAATTAACAAATCAAATTAGTAACAAAAGATGAATCAAGAAGAAAAAAAAAGATAAATTGAAAATTGAAAAAATGAGAAAATAAATTAAAAATTGAAAATATATGTGTAAAAAGTATTTTCAATCACAGATTTATTTGTCTACCGTTTGATTTTTTTGAATCGTTAGGAAATTTAAAAAGATGAAGGTCTGAAAACAAATAAAATCTTATTTTATAGAAAAAAAATTGAAAATTAGAAGAATTGAAATTTTTTTTTTCAAATTAGAATCAAACAAAAAATTGTTGGCACCCCTTAATAATGAGATAGAGCATTGAAACTTTAAGCGCAATTTTTTTGTTTACGGCCAGTCTAATGTATATACATGTTACTATTTTGCGTTATGTTCCATATTTCAGATCCACGCTGGATACGGAATGTGGATTGACGTGACCGATTACGACCGTCTGAGGCTGAAAAAAAAAATCACGCCGTCAATGTTCATTGCGAATGTAGCTAAGCTAATTTTCACGGATAAAGTAATGCGGGCCTCGAGCGTTACGGGGACTATCAGCAACGCCCACCCGCGGAAAGGCATACGAGGGATATTGCCTAAACCGGCTCTCAGCCCTACCGGTCTGAATGCTGTGCTCGGTAAGCTGGCTTTTGCACTTGAATCATTATTGAAATGTCAATGTGACACTTGTCTTAATTCGTTCGAACCCGTGAATTGTTACAGCGATTTCTAAATACTGGATGAACAGCCTCAAAATACCCGCAACTGACATTGCGAAGCATATCAGCTATGCAACGACATATATAGCCAAAAAGATTTCGGACATGAATCGTGCTCCAAGACCTAATCGCCGAGCCACACGTAGCGCCGATCTGGAAACGTCATCGGCGGAGGAAGCGGATGACATCGAGGTGAATGAGGAAGCGCGTGAAGAGGATGATCCAGTTCCACCAATTAGTGAAACAGATGGAAAGAAACGGAAACGGGTTAAGGAAAAGGAACAGGAGGAGATCATAACTGGAAGCGATAAAGAGGAGCAGTCCAATGGTGATGACAATTCAGATTATGATGAAGTCATACGGGTCATGAAAATTAGGAAAAGGGGGACGCAAGTGGATATTACCGAAGAGAAAGTGAACGAGGAACAGGAAAGTGAAGGTGAAGATGATCATTCCGATGAAAGATAATAGAAAGGTTGACTTCTTCTTCTTCTTCCTAAGACTTATCACCCGTTAGGGCATGTAGTCGAATAGAAAGGTTGACTGTCCTGTATGATGTCGTACTTGATAAAATGAAGTGAAGAGTATGTGTGTAAAAACACTAATATCATTAATTTCTTATCGGAAAAACTGGTTTAAATTATTTGTATTTGTTACAGTGCTCGTCGCTGCGAATACAGACGTTACGAACTGACTTCACTCCTATAAACCTGCCACTTACTGGCCAAATCAACTCCTTCAGCTGCTGCATCATTGTACATGGAGTACATGCATTCCATTACACTCGGAAATAAGTTTCACGAGACTACATACCCAAACGTACTCTATAATAAATATATATATATATATATATATATATATATTATATTATATTATGTATATTAGGGTGATTCAAAAAAAAAAAAAAAAATTATTTTTCTCACCAACAGGCTCAAAAGTTTCATTTGAGTATAAAATGATGCCTGTTAAAATATCAGCACTTTTCGCACTTTTCGATTTTACATAAGAATAACATGTGATAAATTATTTTTGCTTCTTCTGATTTTTATAACTAACGAATGATACATCACACACAGAATCCACAAACACAGTTTTGTAGAGAATCAAACGCTCTATAAAAAAGTTCCGAGTGATTTTCTAATAAGTCCACTCGTTCAAAATTTATTCAAGGTCAAAGTTTAATGTAATTAATCAATTAATTAATTGATTAATTATTTTTCAATTATTTTTTTTCATTCAATTCTCTACACAAATATGTCTGCAGATTCTTTGTGTGACGTATCATTTGCTAGTTATGACGATCAGATGAAGCAAAAATAATTTATCCCATGTTATTCTTACGGAAAATCGAAAAGTGCGATGCGGAGCAACTGAATATTAATATTAAGATTAAACAGGCATCATTTCATACCTGAATGATACTTTTGAGCCTGTTAGTGAGAAAAAAGAAATTTTTTTTTTTCAATCACCCTAATGTATATGTATATTATATCTTAATCACTTACTTTTTAACGTGACTGTTGGTATATATTATATTGTTGTGCCGAAAGTCAGATGTGATAGACTTTCAACGTCACTTTTACCTCCTAGAGATTCAATCTCTCTTACTTATAGTATTCACTGAATAATTTCATGATTTTGTTGAAAATATTGTGATGTAATTTTAACGTCATTTTTACCTTCTAAGGGATTCATGTCTCTCTTACTTATAGTATTTACTTCACACAACGTGATTTTACTAGGATATATATTATATGACAGTGCAATGCTTAATTGTTGTAGATTTTTGACAGCACTGGCATCTCCTGGGGCAATCAGTCCCCCTCATATAGTATTAAATTGCAATAACGTAATTTTGTAAGAATATATTATACTGCAGTGCCAAACGTAAATTGTGATAGCCTTTGCAACTACAACGTACCTCTTTAACTATACTAATTATTTGGTTTAATACTTTTGTTACGTACGGTAATGTTAATTAATGCTTTCCCAGTGGTTAACTTTTTTTCTGACTTTTTCGGAATCGAGACTCCATTCTAGTCGTATATCATGTGCCCATGGCCGAAATTATAATAATAATAACTACAACTCCTTATAAAAATAATGTAATTTTATTTTATTCTATTGTATTGTATAATAAAAACAACAGTTAGCCACTGGAAAAGGATTAATGAACATTACTGTACTTCATAATGAGATTGTGATTTTACTTGCGTGAAATATATTCAACAAAATTTTTCAATAATTTCGTCAATTGAATACTATATTTACATTAATATGTAACATCAACCTGAACGTGTGAGTGGAAAGAGGGTATACACCTTCGTTGACGTTTGAGATTTCGTAACATGTCATTTTTAGGATGAGAATTAAATTCATAAGTGAATAAATCACAGCACCCTTTTTTCACCACACCCTTCAGATATGATTACTAATGTGAGATCCAAATCCACTTCCCTATTTGGGTATTAGGATAAATCGCCTAGAGATTATTACTTTCACAATTCAGATCAGACTATACTTCGAGGATGATGCGTGTACAGAAATAATTCCAGATTTGAACGAATGAGAACCTGGTACCGAAAGTATTGGGCGCCGGACGAGATCGTATAGGGCCGGACGGCAACGGGAATCTGAAGCCACGTATAATTCCGGCTAAGACTAGACGGGGCTACAATGTGCGTGTCGCTTGCATTCCGGATTCGACCGGATAGGTACCTGGTTAAAGCCATGGCGGATCAATGGCGGACAGGGCCGGAAGAAAACGGTAATCATAAGCCACGTATAATTCCGCATAAGACCGGACGCGGCTACAATTTGCATACCCCGCATTCGTTCCGGATTCGGCCGGATAAGAATCTGCTGAAAGCCATTCTAGCATGGCGGATCAATAGCGGATAGGGCCCGAAGAAAACGGGAATCAAAAGCCACGTATAATTCCGGATAAGACCGGACGCGGCTACAATTTGCATACCCCGCATTCGTTCCGGATTCGGCCGGACAAGAATCTGCTGAAAGCCATTCTAGCATGGCGGATCAATAGCGGATAGGGCCCGAAGAAAACGGGAATCAAAAGCCACGTATAATTCCGGATAAGACCGGACGCGGCTACAATTTGCATACCCCGCATTCGTTCCGGATTCGGCCGGATAAGAATCTGCTGAAAGCCATTCTAGCATGGCGGATCAATAGCGGATAGGGCCCGAAGAAAACGGGAATCAAAAGCCACGTATAATTCCGGATAAGACCGGACGCGGCTACAATTTGCATACCCCGCATTCGTTCCGGATTCGGCCGGATAAAAACCCGCTGAAAACCATTCTAGCATGGCGGATCAATAGCGGATAGGGCCCGAAGAAAACGGGAATCAAAAGCCACGTATGATTCCGGATAAGACCAGATAGGTTCCGACATCTATCCGGAACCTATCCGACATTTCGCGCAGGGATGACTCATACATGCATTCGCATACTCTTCGATAGTACCATATGTCGTGAAGGTACGAATCACTGCAGTCAACAAAGCCCTGCTCGAGTCGGTTGTAACCTCGCGTGGGATTGGTGCCCCAGACCGGACCCATTCCATCAACCAATATTGAATGGAATTGGTATGGTGGCTCTCAGTCATCATTTGTGATACGGAAAATTGGCCATCGTCGCAATTAATCACACACTGATATAGAAATATGTGTTTACAGTGGGCTTTGTCAGGTTTCTCGATTTTTGTTATGATGCTACTAGTGGCGTCAATTGAAACGAAACTATTGCAGTTCGCTCGGTAAGTTTGCGTCTGAAAGTTGGTCCAGTAGTGGACGAAAAATGGGTCCAAGCCGATGCTATGAACAATAGTCTTCAGACTGGTAGCCTTCATAATGGCGACTGCCTTGATAGGATCTGGATCCAAATATTGGCGACACATATATTCCTGCACGGAGAGAATTTTATGAGAATCACTGTCATAAGTGGTATAATAGGATTGACTTATACCGGAGATCGAGCATTAGTGCCATACACATCTTCATTGTTAGTGGTAATAGATGAATCAAACTTTAATCGGTATAGGAATATCTACTATTTATATGGAAAACGTATGTCTCGATATTTGCAATGTGATATCCGCAAGGGAAACATACAGACGTGATGTTCGCTGCAGATGCAACAACAATCGTTAACGAATGAAAACCTTGAAGATTATTATGTATAATATTAGAAATCTATGCTGTCGTGTCTAGAACGTGTTTCTATCCTTCATAATTATATGTGAGGTACTTATGATATCATGTAAGAAACGACGAAATACATTACTTGCCATATTTGACATAGGAGATACTTGCTTCTGCGGCATATCATACAATATCAGAAGTTGTTCATCATATCATAAGTCATGTGGTATCTGATAGTGTTCAGACATGACATTAATTAGAATCATAGAAATTCAAACTACTCAAATCTTCTCGCAGAATGGTAGTTTAACACGTAGTAGCTACTTTTGAACAGTATGGGAATCATTCTCATACTGTCGAGTTTCAGTCCTACAATGGCATGACAGCAAACAGCACATATAAGAATAGAATTCTGACCATACAGATTTAAACTATTTTTATTTCGTTGAAGAATGGTTGTATAACGCAAAAGAGCTACTTGATAACAGTATGAGAATCATTCTCATACTGCCGAGTTGCAGTCACCCACCACCATGTCCCCACTACTCTAGCATGAGTTCCCGCCGTACAATTGGTCTCCGGCTTCCGAGTTAGCGCGATCTCCTGAATCGGTTTCCAACCAGAGTGTTTCGTTGCGTGTTTGAATAATGCAATTTTGAATTTCGGGAGAATGAACTGAGGCAGCCAAGAGTGCGAAATCAGGTGAGTAAAATATTCAAGATTTTATTAATATCACACCTTATTGAGTCTGACGAATTTTTGAGAAAGTAGTTACACATTTACAATGAATTTTGTCTTCACGCCGTTGCATAACAGATAATGCGTATTTAAAAATTTCCAATTTTCCAGTTCACTAACATTAGAGGGCCTATAATCAATAATGAAACGCACAATCGAAACTCAGCCCGGGTCAAGCCAGACTACTGGTTCAGTTACAGTTACAGATGATAGCCAACTGGGAGCTAATTCTTCTGGACACGTAAACACAATGTTCTTTTAAAATTTGTATGGTATTATCAAGAGTACAGGCTAGCAAAAATCGCATATCCTTCCAAACACACTGGATAGAGTGAAAGATTATTAATAATCAATTAGATATCCTTGATAACACCTACTTGGAAAGTTTAATTTCTGATGCCCACACGGAGAAACTTTTCCTAGGAAAGATTACAATACTTGTGAGTAACGTTGGGATATACCTGGGTTTTCGGCAATATTACCAGCGAGTATGGTAAACTTTGTAGTCGGATCTGGGATATTTCGGTAGTTTTCGGCAACAAAGTGTACCATACTCGCTTGTCATATTTCCGAAAATGCGGGTATATCCCAACGTTACTAACAAGTATTGTAATATTTCTATCTTTCTTACACGGAGAGAATTTTTCTGGTAGAGATTCCCATACTTTATTGTGACTCAGATATATACTATAGACATTGCACGAAATTTGATACCATGTATAGGAAAAAGTAGGAGGAAGATCGTTGACATATTATCATTGAAAATATTACTGTTTTCAATAATCGTGAGAAAAGAAAAATGAGCGCATTTGCACATTCTGAATACCTAACGTTAAAACCGGAATAGCACCTGCCATACAATATAATGTTTATTTCCGATATAATATGTTCTTAGACACTTCACCCTGACTTCTACAGTGACAATATCTCGCCTGTAAGTAATTTTTTAGCAGCATTGCAAGATTAGCACGAACCAGAATATAAAGACTATGCTCAACGAGCCAATTACCAGAAAGAATATTTTTTACAAATAAATAAGGACACAGTATACAATCACCAAGTAAACTGTCATCAACAATATAATTACCAACCAAATAATCATCCACTATACCTTCCACAACCAAATGAGCAAATCGTAAACTATCATGAAATAGAAAAATCACAAGAAAACAATCAGGCCTTAAACTCTCAACAATTGAACAATCCACAACCAAACAATCATCCAGCGCGTGCTCCAGAACTGATAGATCAACAGCCGAACCAAGAAGCGTCAAACAGTTAACAAAGTACCAACTCGCTCAGTACTACTCCACACACTACCGCTGGGACAGTTCGGTTGAATGTATGACAGCTTGTACATGCCATATTATCTGAACATCTATTGCTCATCAATGGTTTCATTTTCATTCTGAAATATTATACATTTTTAATTTTCTTCAGAGACTGGAGAAAGTACTCCACTCCTTTGGAGAAGGGCGAGCCATTTACAGACATGTTCATTTCCATGGTAAGCTGAATGAGGAAACGAGACAAATTTTAGTTCAAATAATTATCCGAAGCGAAATCGATGAAGCCTGTCGTGGACTGTCGGTAAAAGGACCTGATCAACTACAAGAGTTTTCGTAAGTATTTTCAATCAACAAATGAATCATTTCAAAAGGGCATAGTATTCGATATTATTCACAACTATCAGAAGCTGACCGAAAATCCTGTATTCTATAGGGCCATCATCCCTACTAGTTCGATCAATCCAAAATAGCTCAACAATCATCTACAACCACATAAAGTTTCGACTTACTACATGGCTCACATATACGAACAAATCCATCCATAGAATCTAGCAGTTCCAGATTCGTTTCATTTGTTGAAAATTTCAGCCGTCATGCTTTACTTGAATTCGCAGCATCAAAACCCATTTACGGGAGTAATGTTTGCAGAATCGTTCAAGTTTATAACATAAATTTTTCCAACGCTAATCAAGTACCTAACTTACACATAAAGTCTCCTCCGTTTTGCAGGATATCGAAAAAGAGGTTCACAGAATATTCTGCACAAATAGAAGAACTATTTCCTCCGGATCTAAAAGAAATCTATTACACCCCATTTTACTCCAATAAAGGTGAGAGAGTGATAGCAGGTGGTAGGCTTTGGAATCATTATAATTACGCGAAGGGGTGTATGCGTGAACACGGCCTGCTTCAGAAAAAATCTGATGAAGTGACTCCAACTCCAGCAGTAAATCACAGTGGTTAGTTGATTGCACAATTTATATGAGCATTCAAATATTTCACATCATAAACTTCACTTAAGGGGGGAGAATACTGAAACTTTGTCAAAAACCATTTTTTTTTTTTTCCACCACTCAAAATGGTCCAATCAAAAATCCCCTTCAGCAATTTTTAGATATTAGTAGTATGTGTATTGAAAAAAAATATCAACCTTCTGCGATGAAAGTGTATGCGCAGCAGACCTTTCGCAGTGGTTCGAAGGAAATCTTCTGCTAAAGGTCTCCTGCACATACACTTTCATCGCAGAAGGTTGATATGTTTTTCCAATGGAGGGGATTTTTGATTGGACCATTTTGAGTGGTGGAAAAAAAAAAAAATGGTTTTTGACAAAGTTTCAATACTGTCCCCCCTTAACTCATGAACGACATATCTATTTTTGGCCTAATAAAGTACACAACTTCTACAGTTTTTTATATTTGTGAGCCTTGGCTTGTCATAATCGAAGTTTAATGATAAGGTATCTACAAGATATTTATTATATCACAGAGACTTTGTTTCTGAATAAATTATTTATGTTCTGTTTCAATCTTCAGATGACATAGAGGGGAAACTAGAGTGGCTCAGGAATTTCAGTGAACCATTCCAGATGGTGACCGATGATTGGCGAGAAACCTTTTCAGCAAGACAACACATGTTGTTAGTTTTGAGGACTGACGTTTTTTCTTATTTCTCTAAATTCTTGGCCTTAAGGTTGCAAGAGGGGGTGCACTTGGTAAATTAACAAGTTAATTATACTATGATCTCACAAGATAACTGCAGTTAAGTGTATTGGAAACACTATTTTGGACTACAGGTCAATTCGGATTTCGAAGCGTTACATCCTGGAAAAGCACTGCTTTTCACTGGGCGTTGGTCGATTGGAGCAGAAAAGTTACACGAGCGATTACAACAGATTAAGGGCGTTGACTAGCTGAAAAGCGCGGGCTACTCCGCTTCCCGCGTTAACTGTGATGAGCGAGACAGCAGACAAACTTAAGAAAGACAGAGCATCGTAACTGAACTGTGGTTGGCTAGGCTAAAGACGGTAAGCTCCCACTCCTCGGCTGCGCTAGAAACCGCCCAATTTTGCGCCAAAAATCACTGTTCAATGCTTCAGGTCTTTCCTGATTACTCCTTAGTCATTGATCCAATAGTATCGATCATGATCTTGATTAGGAGGTGATGGATGTAGCTATGTTATGGCTTTCGCCGAATATTTGAAAAAAAATCGCTCCTCGTTGTACATCATCGCAAAGATGGCTCACTTTCAAGATTATTTTTTGCAAAGCTTAAAGTGAAATCGCGAATTCGGCCAAAGCCATGACACGGATACATCATTTATCTGTAAGAATTTTCATCGAAAACTCCGTTTCCTTGAAAAATCAGGAAATGAGAAGGTAAATGCCGAGAGTCTATTTACGCGCACTCGGCGAAGCCTAGTCAACGCCCTTAAAAATATTAGATCAGTTGATGATAAGGCCTTACTTAAAGTAATACCACACTTAAATACAGGTGAATATTTATAGGTAATATAACTAATATGCATGTAGTATGTGTGAATGAATCTTGTTGAATATGTGTACTTCTAAAAACATTGAATTATAGACACGAAAGCAGCAGTCATATTCCACCTACTTCCCTATTTAATACCTACGGAACGTCAAGGGAGGAAAAGAACCTCCGCTGGCGAAGAGAATACGTCTGGGAACAAAAGTGCTAAAAAAAACGGGCACAACAGAAATAAGCGGTGTAGGAACCAGCACTGAAGTGCCATCTGCAGAAGTACTGCACGCCGGTAAATCTTCATTGATTGATCGCAGAGAATCTTTCACAATCATCGTTCCGGTTAGTATGACAGATAAATCAATATATACACTGTAAATGTTACTGGTTGGTAATGTCTGATGATTTTTATATTAACTTATAAAGAATTGATGTACATGCATACTTATATTATACAGACTGCAACAGACATCGAAGTGCAATTGGAAAGGAAGCGAGAGGAATTGAGGAAACGGGGAGAGACTTTGCAGCCAACACCTGTAATCGTCGGTACTTTGACTGAGATCATATCGACACACGTTGTCGTTAATGACATAGTTTACAAAAGGGATTCGTATGTCAAAGCGATCGATCTCTGTTTTAAAATTTTTTATGCAGTCAATTGTGAATTACCACACCGGTCAAAAAATATTTGGAAGTTTATACAGAAGGCGTTTTTCCAAATTGAAAATAATTCCGACCGATTTAGCACAGCCGTCAATGCGTTGAGTGGTGAATTATGGGCTGTTTTTAAATCAAATCAGTAACAGTGTCATAGAAAACTCTTTTAGCAGATTTGTCATTTTTTATATACGCATGCACTTTTTTTCAAACAAGTTTTCACACAATCATTAGTCATATTCTCAACTTGAAAGTTTCATTTATTTTGTATACGTACTTTATTTAAAAAACATTTTTCACGATTACTGTCACTGCATTCACAACTTGTAAGTTATAGGATAGATGTACCCCTGATTTTTTGTACTCTTACATAGTAGAAAATGATATGTTTCGAATGTCAGTGTTCTTTTAACGATGATAAATCATTAATTCAACATGTGTATTCGCATCACGGTCATATGTCATACTTTCGGTGCATAGATTGTACCAAGAGCTTTTCGGCTTTCTCATCTTTCAAAGTCATATGAAGTTGAAACATGGCAATAAACCTTATGAACGTGCAAGTGGTAGTTCAGGCAAGCGTGCTGTTTCAAGAACTCCAAGAAATAATGTGACAGAAAATGTTGAAAGTTCTAGTCCTTCAGACGATGAAACAGTTTATTTTGACGTTAATGAGTGTAATGAGGCAATTTCACTGGGCCATGATAGTAATGACGATAGTAGCAGCGATGAAACTCATTTGACTGCAATATTGCAAAGTATAAGTGCCGATACCATGGACCAATCTATGATTAACTCCACTCACAATCCTTCAGTAATGAAAAATCAGGCATTAGCTTTTATTTCAAAATTATACAGTTTTCCACAAGTCCCCAGAAAATGTATTCGAGAAATTATTTCTGAAACATCTACATTTTGTCGCTCGCTACTTGATTTGGTTCGGGACAGTTTACCAACAGCACCAAATACTGAAAACTCAGCTTCATTAAATGAGATCTTGGATGCTGCTTCTGATCCGTTCGCTAGCCTGAATACAGAATGGCAACATCTAACAAATTTTGTAAAAGCTGGAACACTCATACTTCCAGATAGTCACATAATCGGGGAGAGGTATGAGTTTAAAGAAGTAAATGGTGAAAAAATTCTAACACCAGTCAAAGTCACAGTCGAGTTCATACCAATAAGAAGGGTTTTTTCTGAGTTTTTCAAAATGAACGGTGTGTTGCAGGAAACACTTGATTACATGGAAGGATTGAAATCGAGTCCAAATGTAATACATAATTTTTGCCAAGGTAGCTTATGGAAAGCACAATCTTCTTCGTTTGATGGGAAAATTTGTCTTCCCCTGTTCATGTATTTCGATGATTATGAAACAAACAACCCCCTTGGTAGCCATAAGGGTATTAGCAAATGTGGTGCTGTTTATCTCAGTTTACCCAGTTTACCACCCAAATATCAATCCAAGTTGGAAAACATATTCCTTTTTTTATTATTCGATTCACTAAACCGTGCATCTTTTACAAACCAAGCAATTTTTGCTGAAGCTCTCGAAGAGTTGAGATATCTCAGAAATGAAGGAATCACAGTTGTTTCACCAGATGGCCCAGTGCAAGTCTTTCTCCAATTATCATTACTATTGGGTGATAACTTAGGGATACACTCGATGCTTGGGTTCAGTGAATCATTTAACGCTGATTTTTTTTGTAGATTTTGTTTGACTCATCGAAAAGATATCGAAAAAATTTTTCACGACAACCAATGTGAACCACGCAATACTGAAAATTATGAGAGCCTCTTAAACTTACAAGACATATCGCAAAGCGGTATTAAAGAAGATTGTATCTTACATAAAGATCTTGGATTTCATGCGACAATAAATCTGTGTGTCGATGTCATGCATGATTTTTTGGAAGGCATTTTGCCAGGAGATTTAGCATTGATATTATTTTATTTTATATATGTGAAGAACTATTTCACGCTGGAAGAACTGAACACTAGGGTTCGGTCATTCAACTACGGTTTAAATTATACTCAAAATAAACCAGCAGAAATCTCACCCCACCACCTAAAAAAATCTAAGCGCTTGGCCATGTCATCTGCTGAGATGCTGACGGTTGTTAGGCATTTATGCATGATAATAGGTTGCCTAGTACCTGTTGATAGTGAACACTGGCATCAGCTGAGACTGTTAAAAAGTATCATAGAAATACTTGTCAGTGAAGTACTTCCTGTAGAAGCTGCTAATCGGTTGTGTGGTTTGATCACTATCTACCTAGAATCTCATGCTAGACTATTTCCTGGTACAATGAAGCCAAAACATCATTTTGCTATACATTACAAAAAAGTCATGTTATTAGTAGGAGTTTTATGGAAGATTTCTTCCATGAGATATGAGGGTAAGCACCAGGAAGGAAAAGTAATAGCTCGGACTGCTGTCAGTCGTGTTAATATATGTCACTCGATAGCATTTCGCCATCAACCATTGTTAAATCATCGTTTACTTTCAAAATTAAGTTCAGATTCTACCATGAAACATGGAGCAATACGTAACACAACGTTCACCGATTTACTCCAAAAAGTTCCATCACCAGGATGTTTACCGGCCAATTTAGAAAAACCTATTCAAATAGTAAGTTGGATAAAATTCCAGGGGAATAGAGTGACTAAAAACACAATAATTATGATACCCAATGAAGAACGACCCATATTTCATGAAGTACAATTCATTTTGCTGCACACCAAAGATCAAGCCTTGATTATTACGAAAAAATTGCAAGGTTGTTACTCCCATGAGCATACACAGTCTTACAAAATTGTGCATAACGACTCGGTCTCATGGGTTTGTTTAAGATATGCTGACCTCACAGGTACCATATGCTCTCACAAAAACCGTTCAAGTGATGGTCATACCTACATAGCTAAGTTATGGATGTAGAGTCGCTGTGATGAATGACGAAAATCAAGTACAGGTCAAACAATATATCAAGTTTTAATGAATAATATGATGAGAAAAAATTACGGACGATCCGGGAATCGAACCCGGGCCTACCGCAGCCTATCCGTGGACTTATGCCAATAGACCACCTTGCTCGCCCACGGACCGCCGTCATTTTTCTCATAACTTTGACTCTATCGTGTACTATTTACATTATTATTGAGAGAAGGTATCAGCCGATACACTCAGTAAAATTATTACTGTCAAATTATTAACTGTGTGACTTTTTGCCACCCCAAGGAAATAACTACAGTTAACTCCATTATTCTCGTTGCTTCATTTTCAGTCATATTTTAATGAATAATATGATGAGAAAAAATTACGGACGATCCGGGAATCGAACCCGGGCCTACCGCAGCCTATCCGTGGACTTATGCCAATAGACCACCTTGCTCGCCCACGGACTAGGTGGTCTATTGGCATAAGTCCACGGATAGGCTGCGGTAGGCCCGGGTTCGACTCCCGGATCGTCCATAATTTTTTCTCATCATATTATTCATTAAAATATGACTGAAAATGAAGCAACGAGAATAATGGAGTTAACTGTAGTTATTTCCTTGGGGTGGCAAAAAGTCACACAGTTAATAATTTGACAGTAATAATTTCACTGAGTGTATCGGCTGATACCTTCTCTCAATAATAATATATCAAGTTGTTTGATTCTTGAGTTTGTAACACATTGATATCCGCAAGGCAAAGTCGTATACACTAATTGTACCTGTATGACGGGATGTGTCACGACCAGGTTGATGAGTTTATTGTATACTGCGGCCTTTTTATGTTGCGTATTATTTTTTTATTGAATAATTAATCGAATTCAATTAATTAGTTAACATTTTTTCTTCCTTCCAGTATTTTTATTTTGAACAATTTTTGATGAGAAAAATTAACGGACGATTCCGGGAATCGAACCCAGGAACCACGGAAGCCTATCCGGGGACTTACACCCGTGACCACCTAGCTCGCCCACGGATCGCCGCAATAAAAAATAAAAAAAAAAAAAATAATAATACGCAACATAAAAAGGCCGCAGTATGCAATAAACTCATCAACCTCGTCGTGACACATCCCGTCATACAGGTACAATTAGTGTATACGACTTTGCCTTGCGGATATTAATGTGTTACAAACTCAAGAATCAAACAACTTCATAACATACACGAACACAAGAATACGATGAGAAAGATTGCGGCGATCCGTGGGCGAGCTAGGTGGTCACGGGTGTAAGTCCCCGGATAGGCTTCCGTGGTTCCTGGGTTCGATTCCCGGAATCGTCCGTTAATTTTTCTCATCAGAAATTGTCCAAACAATATATCGTCGGCGATAGTGCAATACCGCGTAACTAACATCTGCAATATCGCGTAAGTACAAAAAAAAAAAACGCGGTATTGCAGATGTTAGTTACGCGGTATTGCACTATCGCCGACGATATATACATATGTCACCAATTTTTCGACCACATGTCAAATTTATTTTTAGAAATTTATAGTTTATCTGATACTGAATAAAAAAATAAATAAATTATAAACTGATAAATGGCTTGTTGTATTTACTGTATTCCATAATACCTATCACATGAGTAACGATTTGAGACACAGCTATACTCACTCACAGTCCCTACGAGGACAATTTAAGAGGTTAATATCCTCACTTACGGTCTCTATAAGCCTATATGGCGCTAGTCTGTACAGTATACATAAGAAGAATTACTGTATTCCATAATACCTATCACATGAGTAACGATTTGAGACACAGCTATACTCACTCACAGTCCCTACGAGGACAATTAAGGAGGTTAATATTCTCACTTACAGTCTCTATAAACCTGTATGGCGCTGGTCTTCACAGTATACATAAGAAGAATCCTTATTTCGGCTGACTATGACTTGAAAAGAGTATGATAGCCGTCACTATACAGTATGGCGACATGTACTATACCATTCGTGCAGAACACAATCATACTAGTAGCCGTCGACTCCTATACTGACTCGCTGGCTTTACGAAACAGTATGGCAATGGGTGCTCTACTACTGTTCTAGAACACTACTATATTGATGATGATGCTCTCTCATACAATCTGATCACACTATGACTTGTTTATTTATGTGTATTATGTGACGTCGGTGAATCCTTTCACGTCATTGAATATGAATACCTATCACATTTCGGCAAAAAGTCAATCGTCCTATACAGTATTGTAACATATGTGGTTCCCACGGAACATGCATAGGGGGCGCCAGCGACAACGAGCATGGCGACGACGCAGACATGGAGTGGAGATTGTAACCATGAGAAAATAAAGATTACGAGCATTCATTAATAGTGCATCATTAATAACCCATCCACCAGTAACCTAAAGATAATAAACCTAACATGGTGTCAGAGTAGCGGTTGAACATATTATTTCGGTCAACAGCCCTAAAGAACAATGAAAAAATGGTGAGATTAATTCTAACCTAAAAGCCGACACGCGGTCGTCGACAAAGGCTGTAAAACATAAAACTAATAAAAGTAAAAAAAAAAAAAAAAAAAAAAAAAAAATAATAATAGAAACAACTAAAAATGGATGGGTTTAAACTACCGTCCGAGCTTAAGCTTGACGAAAATGCAGTAACCAATTTAATAAGCTTTAAACAAAGATTTGACATCTTCCTAACGGCAATTGGTAAGACGTCTGTGCCCGAACCACAAAAAATAGCGATGTGCCTTAATTGCATCGGAGAAGAGGCACTTGAAGTATACAACACCTTCGGTCTTCCAGATGAGGAGAACACGCTGGTCAAAGTCTTCGAAGCCTTCGAACAGTATGTCAAACCGAGAGTTAACATTGTGATTGAACGGAATAAATTTCTAACAAGAGTGCAACAAACTAATGAACCATTCGACTCGTTCCTTAATGATTCAAAAAAGTTAGCAAAGAGCTGCCAGTTCGGAGATCAGGAGCAGTCCCTGATGCGTGATCGCATAATAATAGCGATACGAGACGACGCCTTACAACAACGCCTGTTGCGAGACCCGAATCTTAGCCTACAGTCTACAATTGAAAATTGTCGAGCGGCTGAAATTAGTAAAGCTCAACAACTAACCTTGAAACAGAACGAGACAGGAAGTACTAGTGTGGTAAACGCTGTTAGTAACAAGGCGGGACCAAGAAGAGGAAACACTGGGAAAACGAGCTACAACAAGGGAGCCTACGGAAAGGAGGATCAACCCTACGACTGCAAGAAGTGTGGTCAACGGCATAAAAAAGCAAACTGTTTTGCTTTTGGCAAGCAGTGCGACCTGTGTGGAAACATGAATCATTTCGCAGTAGGTTGTAAGGTAGTTAGTAAGTCAGAAAAAAAGTCTAAAAAACAGATTGGCGAGGTCAAAACAGTAAATTCAGTTTTTGAATCAGACTCAAGTGACGAATTATTTGTAGATTCTTTGGATAGCTTGGAAAATCATAAAATCTGGTCCGAAGTCGTAGAAATACAGAGTAACAGAGTCGTTTTCAAAATTGATACGGGGGCTGATTGCAACGTAATACCCTTAAAAATACTAAATAACTTACAGTGCTTAGAACAGACAGTTATTCACAAGACCGAGCTTACAATAATAAGCTACACAAATGACAAAACCAAAGCGTTGGGTTATGTGGTACTAGAGTGCAAGATAAGAGGGGCTCTTGAAAAAATTAAGTTCATTGTGTTAGACGTTAGTAGCATGCCAATACTAGGACTTAAGTCCTGTGTAAAATTGGGGCTAATTAAGAAACCGGAACCTAGCGTCGCCGAGATCAAAACGCAAAGCGCAAGACCCCGAGTGTCTGATCCTAACAAAGTAAAACAGGAGTTTGTAGCCAAGTATAAAGATCTGTTTACCGGATTGGGAACGTATCCAGATAAATATAAAATTTTGCTCAAGGAGGATGCTCAACCGAGAATAAACTCTTGTAGAAAAGTACCCGACGTAATCAAAGAAAAACTTAAAGACACGCTGGATAGTTTGGAAACAAAGAACGTAATCGAAAAGGTAGATTATCCAACAGATTGGGTGAATAACATTGTAATTGTTGAAAAAGTTGACAAGTCTATTAGAATCTGCTTGGACCCGTGTCATCTCAATGATAACATCAAAAAGGAAACGTTTCCAATCCCGTCAATAGAAGAATTAAGCGCTAAATTAACTGGCAAAAAACTATTCACTGTAATCGACATGAAAGACGGTTTCCATCAAGTAGAATTGCACGAAGAAAGCGTAGATCTGTGCACGTTTATATCTCCGTTTGGAAAGTATAAGTATAAGAGATTACCATTCGGGTTATCAACGGCACCTGAATTATTCCAGCGTCTTAATACCAAAATTTTTGGAGACCTTGGTAATGTAGGCATCTACTTTGATGACATAATCATTGGAGCAAACGATGAGATAGAGCATGATAAAATTGTAGAGGCAGTTATAAAACGTGCTAAGGAGAACAATCTCAAATTCAATGAGAAAAAACTGCAATACAAAGTGAGAGAGGTAAAATACCTGGGGTTAGTCTTTAATGAACAAGGTGTCAGACCTGATTCTAGTCACGTCGAGTCAATAGTTAAGCTAAAAGATCCGGAGGATAAAAAAGGTTTGTTGAGAATACTAGGGATGATTAAGTTTTTGTCAAGATTCATTCCAAATGTGTCAGAGCTGACAAGCTCACTAAGAGAATTGACAAAGAAATCAATTGATTGGCAGTGGGGGCCAGACCACTCCGAAGCTCTAGCAGTTCTCAAAGATAAAATAAGTAATGCACCGACGTTAAGGTTATTTAACTCCAAATTGCCTATACTCATTCAAGCGGATGCATCGCAAAATGGGTTAGGAGCGTGCTTACTCCAAGAAAACCAACCCGTGTCTTTTGTATCACGTAGCCTCACGGACGCTGAAAAAAGATATCCTCAGATTGAAAAGGAATTTTTAGCAATTTGCTTTGCTTGTGAAAAGTTTCATCAGTTCATCTATGGGCGTCAAGTAAAAGTACATACGGATCATAAGCCTATTGTATCAATAGTCAACCGTGATGTGCATAAAGTAACACCGAGATTGCAACGGCTGAAGTTGAAATTGCTAAAATATAAGCTACTTGTTGAGTACCTGCCTGGAAAAAAAATGCTAATAGCAGATATGCTATCTCGGTCGTACTTATCGCACGAACGGAAAGACGATGAGTCAATGTTAGAGGTAGTACATAGCTCAAGAACTGAAGTATCAATCAGTGAAACTAAGATTAAAGAGTTCGGTGAAAGAACATGCCAGGATGAAGTTTTGAAACAAGTGATGAACTATTTTCTGGAAGGGTGGCCAGATGATAGAAATAAAATCAGCGACGCTGAAGTAAAAGACTATTGGTCAATCAGAGAAGATATCACGTATCATAATGGCATGTTGTTTCTCGGTGATAAAATAATAGTTCCTAAAAGTTTAAGACGAGAAATGCTCAAAATAGCGCATGAACCGCATTTTGGCATTGAAAAAACAAAGAAGAGACTGAAACAGATTTTCTACTGGCCAAAGATGAGCCAAGATATAGAGTACTTTATCGCAAGTTGTAATACCTGTGAAATTTATAGTAGAGCCAATACTAAAGAAACTTTGATTCCACATGAAATACCGAAGTTACCATTTGAGAAAGTTGGAGTCGATATACTAGATTACAAAGGAGAAAGTTACTTAGCCTTGATGGATTACTTCTCTAAGTGGTTAGAGATAATCAAAATTCGAAACAAAACCTCAACAGAAACGATCAGGGTATTGAAAAACGTGTTTAGTACACATGGTATACCTAAGGTAATGGTTTGTGATAACATGCCCTTCAACAGCTCTGAGTTGAGTGATTTTTCAAAGCAATGGTCGTTTGAAATAAAAACTTCTAGTCCTATTTATCCTAAATCTAACGGTTTGGCCGAAAAGGGTGTGGGAATAGCTAAGTCAATTCTTAAAAAAACAGAGGAAGAAAATACTAGCATCGAATCGGCACTGTTGGAATATCGAAACATGCCAATATCCGGAATGCTTGTGTGTCCGGCAGAATTACTAATGTCCAGGAAAACCCGTACTAAGTTACCGATTGTAAAATCACTGTTGAAGCCAAAGCTGCAAAATGTAAAGACTGAACTACAGCTTCGACAAGCACAGCAAAAGCTATACTATGACCGTAGTGCAGTCGCTGAAACGAAATTTGGAAAAGGGGAAAAGGTACTATTAAGAAATGGCGAGAAATGGGAACCTGGTGTAATTCAAGAAAAACATGATTCACCTAGATCATATATCGTGACGAATGCCAAAGGCAACACTATTCGAAGAAACTCATTTCACATCAAAAAGAGGTTCTACAATCCAGAAAACTACCTGAATTCAAATGTTATTATTGACAATGATAAGCCATTAGTATTAAGTGAATAAGATCAAAATAAAACTGGTCTGTGTGTTGGTGATAACGTGGTGCCAAACAAAGTTACAAGGAGTGGCAGAATTGTTAAGCCACCAATTAGATTTAAGGATTACATTTAAAGAGAGCATGTTCGTGGAAGACAATTAAAAGGGGAGATGTAACATATGTGGTTCCCACGGAACATGCATAGGGGGCGCCAGCGACAACGAGCATGGCGACGACGCAGACATGGAGTGGAGATTGTAACCATGAGAAAATAAAGATTACGAGCATTCATTAATAGTGCATCATTAATAACCCATCCACCAGTAACCTAAAGATAATAAACCTAACAAGTATAGTACTATTTATTATATTTTTGTGAGAGAGATTCTCATAAAATTCTCTCCGTGTGCTTAGCTACACTGAGAACTGCGGATGAATAGAGGTGTGGCGGTTCCGGATCTCCGTGTGTCATTAATTGGTCGGCCTTTTCCGCACGATATACGTGCACAGCTTTATGCATCAATTCTTTGGCAACTGTTTCTCGGATCGGGGCTCGAAGATATCGTTCACCACACGTTCCGAGTCCTTTCGTCACTGTACAATTTAGATGCACGTTACTGTCGTGTTCATCAACGTCTTGTATAGTACAACGCAATTTGCTGCCACAGTTGCAATTGCCTGTGAATAACGTATCAACTTAAAGGAAACGTCACGTGCTTAACATTAATACTGGAAATAATTTGTATCGTGCCATTTATAGAAAAAGAACCATTAAATGAAGTAACGACAAGATTTGATCATTCCAACATTTTGCTTTCAAACGACGCTGGCCGCCATGTCAGATATTCTACCACACTCTACATGGTCGAACGCAATAGTATAAGTTTCATTGGCACCATTCGAAAAACACAAAAAATAAAAAAAACATGAAACAAAAACGCAACAGAAAGTAGCATATACGGTAGAGTGGATCAAATATGCGTTTTTTCGAAATCAACTTAATCAGTGAGAAAATATCATTTTTTATGATGTCATAAATAGCTGTGCAAAAAAAAATCCTCAAACTATTTCTTTGGCTTGCACAATCTCGTCAAAATTGAAATCAGGAAAAAATTATTTGAATACACTATTTGATAGGAAATTTTATCCTATACGAAAAGGTCCTAAGATTTGATGGTGTAAATGTAGTAATTCTCGAGAAAAATGTAATTTCAGGGGAAAGCGTATGGCCCCACGTGAAACACATCAGTCACCTCTCGGATATTTTTTTAATTTTGCATGTCAATTGTTCTCGGGGAGTTAGATTTTTGTGCCAAAGGATTTTTCAATCAGCGCAAAATTCGTTGAGTTATTTGCATTAACAAATTCGAGCTAGTTTTTTTTGTTCAAAAATTCATAATTCCGCCAAAAATGACACCGAACTCAATTTTTTTTTTTTGTTTCCGCCGAGAGTGTCATAGAATGTATAAAAAAATATCTATTATGAAAAAAGTTTGTTCATTCCTTGTTGATTTAACAATTAAGTTCTCAACAATTTTTAAAACACTCAGTGATACGATTTAAACATTGTTTTGAAATACTGACCTACTTTGCACTATACTACAGTAGACTGTTTCAAAAAACCGACTATTTTGTTTTTTTCGAAGAACATTGAAAAATCGTCAGAGTATGTATAAACAAAGACCCTGGTAAAATATGAGCCCTCAATATTAATATTTAAAGGTGGCGCTTTTCAATTTTCTATTTCCATTTGAATAACATGGGAAAAAAAATTTCTGAACTTTAGAATTTCATTACTCAAAAACGAAATATTTTACAGTAATAACTAAGATAGATTTTTGTAGGAAATGTAACGCTCTATAAAAAAGGTTTGAATTAAAATTTGCGTGAGGCGAGCCGTTTCGGAGTTATCAAGCCTCAACCATTGAACTGTTCAAAATAATGATCATTTTTACTCATGAATGATAAAATTCCTCACTCACTGTTGATTAATTACATTTATTAATCAACATTTTATTGAAAATTTATACCGGGAAGAAATCTTGATAGTATACAGTCGACTGCCGTCGATTGCGCATGCGCCAAATAATTTATTTTTATTAGTCGGTAAGATTGTCCCGCGGCAGTATTATGACGTAGTAGGCCGCGGGACGATCTTACCGACCAATGAAAATAAATTATTTGGCGCATGCGCAATCGACGGCAGTCGACTGTATACTATCAAGATTTCTTTCCGGTAGATACTGGTTTTAAAGTTGATAATAGTGGGTATTTGAGTTATATGAGTCGATTTTGTCGCGTTTATCATTCATGAGTAAAAATTATCATTACATATTTTGAACAGTTCAATGGTTGAGGCTTGATAACTCCGAAGCGGCTCGCCTCGCGCAAATTTTCATTCAAACCTTTTTTATAGAGCGTAAAATTTCCTACAAAAATCTATCGTATAGCATTTTCGATTTGCTGCTCTAGTGTGCCTGAGTGCACTTTTATCCTTTTCTATCTCCTATACCTATCAGAGTGCGATTGAAGTACACTCAGAGCGCCACAGGGCAGAAAATCAAAATCGCTATTAGTTATTACTGTAAAGTAGTTCGTTTTTGAGTAATGAAATTACAAGTTCAAAAAAAAAAAATTCCCATGTTATTCAAATGGAAATGGAAAATTGAAAAGCGCCACCTTTCAATATTAATATTAAGGGCTCATATTTTACCAGGGTTTTTGTTTAGACATACTCTGAAGATTTTTCAATGTTTTAGTTGGTAGTTACTCTATCGTTCGTAGTATTGTATTGATGGTGAGAAATTATCGGACGAACCGAACCAAATTCTTAACTAAGTCTTCTAACTGAGGAAAGACTTCTCTAATTCGAGAGTGCAATCCAACAGAAAGACCGAAAAAAACAGGGAAAGTGCATCCAATTCTTTTTATCAAGTAAAAATTCCTTCAGCCCGGGTTTGAACCGGGACCTCCGCATTTGTACTGCGACGCCTTGTCCAATTAGACCACTGAAGGACTGAACGAATCTTTACTTGAATTTCGTGTTATTGTATTGACCTCTTTGTCCACATGGTAATGTATTAGTAGGTAGTGACTCTATCGTTCGTAGTATTGTATTGAATTTTTACTTGATAAAAAAGAATTGGATGCACTTTCCCTGTTTTTTTCGGTCGTTCTGTTGGATTGCACTATCGAATTAGAGAAGTCTTTCCTCAGTTAGAAGACTTAGTGAAGAATTTGTTTCGGTTCGTCCGATAATTTCTCACCATCAATTTTTAATGTTCTTTGAAAAAAAAACAAAATAGTCGGTTTTTTTTAAACAGTCTGATACTACAGTCAGTGAATTGATTTTAAGGATGTATCATTTCTAGTTTTCGCGTAAAAAACATTGAAGATGGCGGCGCGCGCTCATTCCGAGTACGCCGCGTGGAAGTTAATGGCGTTCGTTAGACGGCTGTTCACTGCTACTCGACGGACGAGTAGCAGCCGTATTCGAAAGTCATTTTCACAATGATGGACAAGATTAAAAAATCTGAAGAAAATACTGTAGTTTCCTAATGGTAATTATAAGCGACACGTTGAGTTTCAAGAACGTGTTCCTTTCCGTTTTTCTACTATCGCACACTGAGAGAAATGAGGTTTCATTTTCAGGTGTTCAGAGCCCGAAATCTGGGTACTGTATGCCAGAATCCGTATGGCAGCTGAAAGACACATAAATATTATGGCAATTAATCATATCCGCATGTGGCTTCGTGTCTATTATGAGTTTATTCAATATTCCACGCCTGTATGGCAATTGATGCAAGAGAAAATAGTATTTTCGACTAAAAACGGCATGCGAGTGTTCACATTAAGTAAAGTACCGGGTGCAGAACTGTAGAGTACCGGTAGCATATTTTTCTGGGATTGATCATTAGTCTTCATGTGTACGCATTTAGATGGAGTATGGCCTGATGTAGCAAATGACTAAGGGAATCAGTACCTCACCTGAGTAATAGTATAGGCCTTACATTTGGCAAGTAGTCATACCCACACAGTATGGCAATATTTAGTCTTTAATTATACGAATTCACCCATAATCCGTGATGGTAGGATTTGCCTAAGTACAAAGCAGTTGCTTGTATCTACAGCACGTAATTATTAAAATCTTTTGAATAATATTTGCTTAACAGTTTTCTATACTACTATACGTATACACAAATTACGTTATTCCCGAAGTGAATATTTATTGCTATGGACTGAATTTAATATTCAATCTGTGTGATAAATCTCAAGATATTGATTTCATATTGCATAATATCAACTCGAATCATTTAATCATTATTTATGTCAATAACATAGTTAAACAGAAATTAGTACCAGATAATATCTCATTCACGACTAGTAATCTCTGTTCTGGCAAGAGTTCGATCTATATACGTAGATAAAATGAAGATCAATATTGAATTATATATATGTTTTATTAGACCGGTTCAAAAAAATCCACATTTTTTTTTTTCAATTTTCGCATTGAAATACTTTCGGGGGGTTGAAAAAAGATGCCTGTTAAAAGCGGAGCTCTTAATATTAATATTTAGAGGTCGCTCATCGCGGATTTCTATTTTCCATTTGAATAGCATAGGAATTTTTTTTTTTTTTCTTCAGAAGTTTGTAGCTACCAAACCAATAATCAAATCCAAATGACTCATACATATTTTCATACGGAATTCAATACTATACAAAAAGTGTGTAAAGAAAAAAATTACAAAAAAAAAAAAATAGTTGACTTAACTAAAAATTGAACTTTGAGCTTGAATAACATCGGAAGGAGTCAATTTATCAAAAAATGATAGGAGACAAGTTTTGTAGAGCGTTCAATTTCCTATAGAATAAGTATATGTCATTTCGATTTGTTCATTGGTTTGTGCGCTACAAAAATCAAAAAAAAAATCAAAAAATTTCCAATGCTATTCAAATGGGAAATAGAAATCGGCGATGAGCGACCTCTGAATATTAATATTAAGAGCTCCCCTTTCAACAGGCATCTTTTTTCAACCCCCCGAAAGTATTTCAATGCGAGAATTGAAAAAAAAAAAATGACGATTTTTTTGAACCGGTCTAATGTTTATCCATAGGAATTCCATAACTCCTATATACTCATCACTTTGCGGGACATCAACTTAGTATAAGGGGGAAACATGAATGAAAACTCATTTTATATAGCTATCAATTTATTGCCATAAAATAAGTAGTGTAGTAGTACCAGTAGTACTAGTTAGTACCAGTTTTTAATTATATAAGAACCATTTTTCAGTGTCACGATATGTGTGATTCGCGATACATACCGGAAGCGTGACCACTCAATGCACTGCCACTCATCCTCGTTTGTATACATTATTTCATATGCTTGGTAATGCAAATCGAAAAAACAATTTTTCAACTTTTTACATACTAAAACAATTTGATTGACACGTTCGATCATAATAGTTTGAACTGTAAAGAATGTCGGACCATTTTCAGAAGCAAACATCAACACCGAATTGCGCTTTAAAGTTTGACCCAAAAATTCAACCCACCCGGTGATGTTGACATCCCGACTGATATTTATTGGTGATGAGGTACGAAAGTCCGAATAGTTAGGCAAGCTAGTTAAGATTGAACTTCGAATCGGACCATTAATATACTCGGGATATGTAGTAGCGTTATTTAAACGATGGTTGAGTTTAAGTTGACTTTTCAATGCTATTGTTCTACAGACATTCACTCGACTGATTGAAACGCGGGACGTAGTCTTGCCATCTTTATGTTTACTTTCATACCTCATCGAAGACAGTTTCCACAATGGACCCATTTGGGACATTATACGAGGGTAATGCACTCAAAAATGATGTTTAGGTTTAAGGCATTTCGAAAATAATTCCGAGACTAATGTCAGGTATTCAGTAATCAATGCTTGTAATAAATCACACGTTTCGGATTGGTGTGCTTTACTCACAATAATTTCAATTATATTTTTCAACAGTACAATCACCTGCCAGTGTATATTTCCCTCTGTAACCAAGTCACCGATAATGAGAGATAGATTTCGAACGAATATCAACATTTCCGAAGAACTCATAGACAATGAACCATTCTTGAGTCGTGCGAGCGTTATTTCAGGTGGTTTATTTGTTTTATCGTGACAACTGTAGTGGAAACCCCTAATTCTTGAATTGAGTTCCTCCAATGAAAATAATTTGATGATAATCACGTAGTGATATAATACATTCGCTAAGTCACGTGGCAAAATGCCTTCGAGGAAGTCATGCATCTGATCTACTGATCTGTTTCGAGTTAGATGAAAATTCTCTAGGTCGTGGAAAACACATTCTTCAACGATTCCTGTGAGACTAACATCATTCAATGCTTTACCGGTCTCATAATTGGAAATATCTCGCAGCACACAAAAACGTTCTTCATAAATACTATTTATTTCATCTCTTGGAATCAAACAAAATCTGCACGGAAAGTTTGCACGAAAACACTCGGTAAAACCTAACATCCCATGCATACCCAGGTTGTCACCCAGTATTAACGCTAATTCAAAGTAAATCTGTACATCTCCGTCCGGAGTAGTAATAGTTATCCCTTCTTTCAGGATAAATTTAAGTTCATCGATAACTTTTGAGAAAATTATCCGGTTTTTGAAAACCTTTCTATCTATTGTATTGAATAGACAAAACAAGAAAATATTTTCTATCTTTGATTGATACTTAATTGGTAAGCAAGGTATATTGAGGTAAACAGCCCCACACTTCCCAATTCCAGCATGGCTCCCAAGTGCGTTGTTGTTTTCATAGTCATCATAATATAGGAACAAAGGCAAGACGATTTTATCGCCGAAAAATGCAAGTCGTTCTTTCCAAAATGAGCCTTGTACAAAATTTGAAATTATTCTAGAATTCTCATGAAGAGACTGAAGATATGCCATAGTACTTTGATACATGTTAGGGATTTCGAAAAATTTCTTGAACACTTTGCGAATAGGTATAAATTCTGCAGTGACTGGAACGTGTATTAGCGTTTGTATGCCATTTTCTTCTCTAAACTCGTCTCTCTGACCCAGGATAATTTGTTCCGGAAAAATGAGATTCCCAGATGTTTTGAAATATTTGAAACAAGAATACTCACTGTTGAACTGTTTAAATGGATCTGTGAAATTATCAAACAAACTAGAAATTTCTGAAAGGTTGTCAGGTTTTTCATTCAACGATTTCAGACGATTAATTACCACGTCTCGCATAATGTTCATGGCATTTCCATTCAATAAGTTGGTGACTTGCTCTACTATGAATTGTACTCTTTTTCTTGGTAGGTCAGACAAATTGTACAGGTTGCTTATAAAATGACTTGCTTGTTGCGTTAAACAATCAGAAAAATGGTTTATTAATGTGTTCCCAGTGGGTATACTTGAGTCATTCAAATATCTGGGAGCCAAAGAATCCGGTTCCTCATTGTCAGATAAATTAAATTCAGATGTACAATCTACTTCCCGCGATATATCCTCATCACTGAAGGATTCGTTCAATGCACATGATGAAGCCGAGCTTGCATGATTCTCCTGCTGCGGTTCAGTATCAATCGCAGAAACCAAATGGTTCACCTGATCAATGGTATCTTCCAGTAATGGCTGCGTACTCTTAGGAGCATGTGACTCATGTCTATGTTTTCGAAAAGAATCAAACAAAGAAAAACTTCTGTGACAAGAATTGGCGTTGCATCGATAAACCGTTGAAGATGGATGTGGAAGACTGACGTGTCGGAGTAATGAGCGGTTATCAGGAAATATACACTGGCATGCGAAGCAGGACATAATTAACCTAGTAAATATATATAAGACTATTCAATTTTATTTATTCTTTATCGTTTACTTTCAATAAATGATCTTATGATGAGAGGACCTCGCCAATTAAAGCGTTCATATGCGTTCCAAATTTATCACCGGTGTTAGTGATGTCGTATGCGACTTTTTGAATGAACAACCAGATGTGATAAGCTTGTGATGGATACGCACAATCTGTCGCATAAAATATTTTAAAAACGAGATCCAATGCTCTTAATGGAGATGTTGTCGTATACCTCACGTTATCTACGATGACATGACTGGCTTGAATGTCATCTAGCGGTCCTACAAGCACGATGTGCGGTTGTGTCGACAGTCCTAGCTGCAGTAGCTGTGCTTTTTTCGTAGCGATTGCCGGCTCCACGGATGCAGCGTTCTGTAAAGATAGGTAAAATAACTTAGCACACATGAATTCTCATTACAAATAAAATACCTCAGATTTTTAGAAACGTACAAACACATGGGTATAGGCCCATTTGGTAAGCGTCTTCAGCATAACGATTAAGTCAAAGACCCCGATAAAATCTATCGCCAGCACTAAAATTATATAAGAACCCAATCGGTGACCCTGCGATCACTCATATTTCGTTCATCTTTTATTCATACCATGGTTTTCACTTCAGGAAACAGCAAACGAAAATTATGGTGATTTTTTTCAACCTTATTTTTTTGTTTTGTTTCATTAATCAAAAACGTTCGAACAAAACTTGCGATCTAAACTATACGATAAAATGGAAGATGAACGAAATATAAAATGGTCAGGGTCACAGGCTCGGTGGTTTAACGTGGAATGCCCTATATGTGATGTACTTACATGAACATGTAGTATAAAGGCCTCTCGTCATTCCAAAATTGACGGTTTTGGTTACGTCCTTTCTTTGCACCGTTGTTATCAGCAATTTTTCTTTTCTTTTTGTCTGGCTGGTAGTTTATTTGCGTGGCTTTAACTAATGTTGGCAATAAACAAAGTACTAAACCATCTCGGCCTTCTGCAAGTAAGATATATAAACATATAACAACGTTCCAAAGTGAAATATATTCAATTACTTTATTAACACTTCACATGTACAGTACGTACCCGGCTTTAACGTTTTGAGCTTATTCAACAGCAATTCGTTGTCCAACCCTTTCGGCTTGCGGGGCCCCAGTAATAGTTCTACCAGTCGCAGACGAATAGCCTCCCACTTATTTATTGAAGACTCACCTTTGCCTGGATACAACTTTTCAAAATCGTGTTGTAGCTAAAAATCCAGTTCATATTACCATTAGTTATAAATCTGTATGTAATTTAACAAAATGTCAGTTTCGTTGATTCAAATTTTGACTGATTCATACCAATTCGGCTTCGAGCTCTTGCTGAAGGCAGCGGTATGTCTCCATATACTCGCCGACCGACGTATTTTCATTTATTAGGTCTTGCCTTCGAATTTGGAAGGGTTTGCTCCAATACTCGACCACGCGATTCCACGGTTCTATGTATGTTTTTAACCAAGCAATTTTCTCTTTGTCATCATCTGCAACGATTCATCAGATGATCCATATCATTATCAGAGTCTTCGAGTGGCAAAAAAAAACTAATTTCTATTTGTCAATTTTAACCCATTCAAACGCCCTTCATATAACGTAGCATTGCAGCCAATTATATACGAATCGGCATATCACTAATTTCGCCTATTGATTCATCATCGCCAGTTGTTTCCAGTGTGTTATTCGTATTATCGCGTTCACTACGCAATAGACCGTTTCTAAGTAGCACAGTTTTCGTATAATGGAAGTGCTCCCAAAGCTTCCCCGAAGCACAGATGCGTTGTCCCTGCTCTTTGACGTAAGGAATGTAGTACGTTGCCGTCGATTCGGTAGGAAAAATTTAATGAATTTCGTTCGCCCAACTCACGAATTCATTCGTTGTAATCCTAATATATCAAATTTCGATGTCATAAATCCATTTATTCAAATGATTTAGGGTGCTTGGACAAATGTACTTGTTGTAATAATTAGAAATATGACGATTTCTACACAAACTCAGAAAGGATGGTATCGACGGGAACATTTTCGAAGGCTTCGTCTCTTTTTTTTTTTTATCATCTTTTGAACCAAGACATTTCTCAAGCGCGACGTAAGATATCCTGTTTTTCGGTATATTGTTAGAATCGCTTTTCCATCTTTGTTCAAAAATCTATCTTTGTTCAAAAATGTTTGTAAATCCTGTGAACATATCACGCCATGAGTCGGATAACATATCTTGGGAGTGAGGGTGAGGAATTGGCATGTGAACGTTATATCCTAATAACGACTGACTGCATTGAATATATAATAGTAAATAAGTAAGATATTTCAGATTTAGAAAACTACTCGGTATAACTATTACATTTGCACGTTACGAAGATTATAAACTGCCAAGCGACGCGATTTCATTCATCTGATCGGATATTTCGGAATGTTTATCGTTCCATTTATTTCAATACTCTTAAACGAATCTCTCTCTAAACGAATCATAAAGTTTTCGAAAACTCACCAATTTTGGTGTTGTATTTGGAATTTATCTTATTAGTGGGGGTTAATTGCCTTCTTTATCATGTTCTACTTTAATGCCTAGTGAACTACTCGTAGAAGAAGCCACGATGACAACCTCAGGGGCACCTAATTGTTTGCCCTGGGGCTGAACTACTTGCGAATCCTGTACTGGCAGCGGTCGAGATTCACGAAAATCGTTTTCTGACAGGGGTTCTGCATTCAACGTTTCTGGCTTTCTCTTTTCTCCAGTGAGTTTATCGGCGGGAACTAAGGTCGTATACATCGACTCGTCTAATTCTATACACGAAAGATTAAATATAAAATGTTTTATCATACTTTACAAAACTCATCCATTATTCTGATGGATATAATTATACACACAATCAATATACCTGGCAATGTGCTGTCGAAGGTTCCGGGATTTAAAATTGAGTCCGTTGTTATTGTAAAGTTTCCAAGTTCAATTAATGATGTCAACGTGTCAGCACCCCAATTTGGTGCACTGCGATTAGGCTACGAAATAGAAAGTATCTCTGAATGAAATTTACCCTCATTATAAGATTCATTATTTTCCGATAAGGCTAGATGATGAATTATTTGATTCAGGCAAATGGTTAGTATAGCATGTCATGCGCAAGCAATGATGACAGTTTCAAAACTGTGGCGGGGAAACTCGACGTGTAAGGAATTTATATTTATACCTGTACGCCGTCGATCTCCAAATTAGTTCTACGCCACTCGTCTAATTTTGTCGAAGAAAATAACGAAGTCATGGACATTCGGTAACACATTTTTGAGGTCGTCGTATTTTAAGGTAGGAAAATCGGACAAGGATATTCCCGCAGCTGGATTGGAAAATAGATGTATTATTTAATACATGAAATAATGCTACAGGGAATTACTGATGGATACAGAGAACAAATATGAATTATATAAGAGTAGGTATTAAATATGTATCTCCGTCTAGACCCCATAGATCAGTTTTGAGAATCGTTTAGCAAGGTATATGTTAGTCAATCAATTGTCATTATGGTTTGGTTCACAAGTGTCTGAACTGAAAATAATGTAATCTACAGTCAGAACGAGGATTTTGTGTGAAGTATTTACGGTGCGCTTTACGCCAAATCAACAACCTGCAGTGACTAATCATTTTATATTTCGTGCATCTTTTATTATATAATAATGGTTTTCACTTAAAAAAATACCGAAAAACTCTCGTCAATTGTTTTATATTCGGTAACTCGTATTTTATCGATCAAAAATCTGTATCTTAATAGCGTCTTCTCTAAAAACTGTGAAAATATGCACATGGATATCCTCAAATAAAATAACTTTCAGCTGTTTCCGTTCGCTTAAAAATATCTCTTAATAATTATTCTGTCTAATGACTCCTCTGAAATCTGTGCGCGGTTAAAGAAATCGAAAGAAAATTCGAAAATCGACTGTTTTCTAAATTATCCGAAGACCAAGGAAGAAGTCGCAAAAAATATTATGTTGAGTACTTTAAAAAGCTTGCGTTTTCCACTTTGAAATGCTCTTTTAACTTTTTTTCTGCGATTTTTTCCCGCTGAGATATCGATTTTATTGTTTTGCCTCAAATTTTCGAGGTCTGCAATACAGATTAATGAAACTCCTTCGGTGTTTAGTGGGGTAAAGACTATGATACACAATAAAAGATGAACGAAATATCAAATTATCTGCAGGATCAAACAATACTAGTTTCTGTGAAATAGAAAAACAACAATCGAAAGTTGATAATTGACGATGATACATGTGTTTTAACTTTTCAGCCTAATTCTGGTTGAAGCTGTATAAGTGAGGAGGGTTCGGATGAAAAACATGCTTTGGGGATTATTGCAGCAAATAGGTATACCTTAGACCGCTTCAAAAAAAAAAATTCGATTTTCGCATTGAAATACTTTCGGGGGGTTGAGAAGAGATGCCTGTTGAAAGCGAAGCTCTTAATATTAAATTTAGAGGTCGCTCATCACGGATTTCTAAAAAAGATTCTAAAAAAAAAAATGCTATAAAAAAATAAAAATATAAATAATAAAAATATAAAAATAAAAATATAATAAAATGCTATGCTTATAAGCATAGGAATTTTTTTTTTTTTTTAGAATTTTTTTTTGAAATCCGCAATGAGTGACCTCTTAATATCAACATTAAGAACTCTGCTTTCAACAGGCATCTCCTTTCAACCCCCTGAAAGTATTTGAATGCGAAAATTGAAAAAACAAAAAATGTCGATTTTTTTGAACCGGTCTAGTATACCTATAACAAATACAACGTAAAACCGAATGAGCGAGCAAATGGGCAAGCGGATAATGGGTTGATAGCTTTTTAGTATTGAAGTTGAACGTCGTGCACAATATAAAACAAATTTCTACGATGGTTTCAGTATAACCCGAGCGAATCATATACTTAGAATAACTTTGCTCCGCATCAAAAGATGAGCTGTACAGTTTGAGAGTTTGAACTTTCATGATCTATTTCTTGTTAAGGTAGTACTCTCGCTACGCTGTGGTCAAGTGACGGCTATTAATCGTCGAAATATGTAAAACAGAATGTGAGAAAGATTTTTTGCAATCTTCGGTAAGGTACCAAATATTTTGATTAGATAAAAGTTCATTACATAAACTCATATATATTTTAAAATCAAGGATTGATCTAATAACGATTGTAGCGAGACTACTACCTAAATAGAGTATTGGTGGCGTGCATTATAATTATCGGATCACCTATGCAATAACAGTCGATGTTAACACAATTATAGTATGAGGGCACTTACCTTCGAACGCAGGTACGACGTGTTCTAAACACCAGTCGATTAATAATGGTTTCAGAGCCATATTCAAAGTGATGCACTTCCTCGTACAATTCTTACACAAATGGCACAGATTTTCCCTCCGACGGTTAGTAACCCAAAATCGAAGAGCACTGGTTACCACTGATTTAGCACTCAACGCTGTGCTAACAGTAGATACAACCATACGCGTAGGAGAAATTGCCATACGGCTCTGTAGCAGACGCTTTTTGGTAACCCAATACTTTGTTACCGTTCGGAGTATGCAAATGCACCCATGAAGACTGTAACACGAGTCATATATAGTAGGCAACGTTTGCCAGTCGTAAAGTACGTATTGTCTTACAAATATTAGAAATTGCCATACAACTTATAGATCGCATTTTTGTTTCATGCTACGATATTAACTACACGTCAATGTTACCCAATCCCGATCGGTGATCAACGATCACCATACAATATGCTAGGCAACACTTTGTTTTCTACAGATTTTACCACTGTGATAATTCATTCCCCACTATCTCATAGCTACTCTATGCTATCCCAGCCACACGAGCCAACACATGATACCGAAGAACATATAGTACAATAGTGCATCGGAAAAATCATGATAATTCATTAAAAGGTGCTGAAACCGTAAGATGTACGTTACCCTCCGGCGTATTAATGGATATTAAAATACTGAATTTTGGTCTAAATACTACGTGGAATCACACATAGTCAAAATCCGATGTCAAATTATGCCATACACGGCTGGTAAATCATCCTTATTGTAGATATTGCCAAGCCGGAGAACATAATTTCCACCATTTATTCCATTAAATCCTATCCGTATGGGAAACTTTACCCGAATGTAGCATTACGTGCCAGAAAGCGGAACCTCATTTCTCTCAGTGCAGTTTGGACAAAGAATTGACGTCGTAGAAAAAAACCCTTGAGACAAAAGTTTTGTATTTTTTCGTGTAAAATGTGAATCCATAAAAAAAAGTATACGTTCCCATTGAAAAACACGATGTTGACCTCCGTATAACCATGTAAACCTCCACCGAATGAATAGTACGATAGCAAAAAGCTCCCTTCAAACCATGAAACTTTTATTCGAAACATCTTTCTCTAAAATACGTTGTTCGTTAGATATTCAGCTGTATCGGCTTACATGGCCCACCCAATATACGCTTTCTCCTGAAATTACGATGTTTTTGAAAACTACTACATTTACACCATTAAGTCTAAGGACCTTTTTTTTTGTAGAGAATAAAATTTCCTATCATATCCCAATAAACACCAGCTCGTATATTACGCGTATTATACACGTCTCCTTCGTTGATTTTTGGTATCCATATATCATCATACTTTTATAAAACGTATATCATACACGTTTATCACTTATCCGATAATATCCGTTCGATAGTCACGTTTTTTAAACGAAGAAATAATTTCCTATGCCTTTAATATACACTTATAATTCGGACAGCGAATACGTTGTGAATTTACGTGAGATATACGTTTATTAGACTGAACAAGCACACGCGTATTCAACTGCGCGTACGAAACGCTCTAACGTACGTATACTGCTACACATATTATATACGTATTGCGTACGTTTCCTTAAAACGTCTTCGAAAACCAAAAAATCAACGAATACCTCGCGAATTTTGAGTTACGCCATAACAACGTCCAGTTCCTTCAATGATTATACGCTCGGAACTACACGTCATTTATACGTTTTTTCGGATGTAATAATGAACGGGCAATATAATGAAATCGAGTGAGAACGTGTGGAACTCAAGGCGAGAAATTAAATGAAAAAAACATATTTGCCACTCGGATGTTCAGTTGAGATATCTCAGCTACATTAAAACACTGATATCACTGAGACAGATACAAAATCCAGAACAATTACGAGAAAGTGACTGACTTTGTCAATGGGTAGTTTGGCGTAGTCGATAGAGCGTGCGAATAGTAATACAAGCGAATGCGAGCGTCCCCAGATCGAATCCCGACCACAACAATAATGCGAAATTTTTCTAATCTTAAAATTCTTACCTTGTAATAACGTACGATTGTTTGCGATCAGTGGATGTTGATCGACGCTTCATGTATTGTTATAAATTCATTTTAGGTACCGTAATTTTTGTTTTTTTTTGAGCGATGAATTATTTGGTCAAATATTCAAGTGGCACACATGTATTAAACGTTGTTTATTGCGTAATATTGAACGTATCGACGTAACGTTTTCAATAAACGCTGCTTATCCGGTTAACTGAGGAACATTCATCCTCTGAATCAACGTAGAGTATATCGCGTTACTAATGCCACAAGGGCGTATCGCCAAAAAAAAAAAAAAAAAAATCGTTTTTTTGGTGGCAAAATCTGTTTTACGCCATATAACATCGTTTGAGCATATGCGCAAAAAAAACCTTTTTTTGGCGATACGCCCTTATGGCATTAGTGACGCGATATGACCTTTTTATACGTTTTTTATATGAACTGGTGTTTATTGGGATATTGTGTTTGAATAATTTTTTTCTTAATAATGATTCTGACGAGTTTGTGCAAGACGAGGAAATGGTTTGAAATTTTTTTCTTTTGCACACTTTTTCTTGACATAAAAAATAATATTTTCACACTAATTAATTTGATTTTGGAAAAAGCGGATATTCGACCCACTCTAATATAGAGTGCGAAATATGAGTGAGTGAAATATGCGTGGGTGCGTTACGGCGTTCGCTAGCAGTCGAAACGCTCGACGGTCAAGCACGCACACAACCTGCGCGTACGCTTCTTACCGCCAGATTAGCTACGCTTCAATTACACAATTATTATAAGAAATCTTCAACTTTTCAACTAATTACAATTAAAAATTATTAGGAATTAAAATTTATTTCTGCGCACGAAATCTGCAACGAAATTTGTCCAATGGAATTTGAATAGTCCTTTTTCGGGTAGTACTTTTTTAATAAAATCATGTCAAACTCACATTAAGGTAGCTCATCAGATACCGCTCAAGTCGTTGAGTGTATAAAAATCAAACAATTCCTAACAATTCCGGTTTGTATTTCTAAATTATTGATATGAACTATAGAGGTCATCAATATAACAATGATAAGATTTTTCAGTAACAGCTGATCGAGCAGACGTTGCCATGTCGATTTTTGTTCCCGTTTCTCATCAATTTTTACTGATTATTGTTAATATGAACAAAACTGTACGGTGATTCGTCATAAAATGAGTGGCGATGTTTTGTATTATTTTTTCAGATTGTGACTCAAAGATTCAGATTTCAATCTTTATTCACAACAAAGTTACAGCAAAGTTATGGATTTTCACATAAGACACTGGGTTAAATCCTGATTTTTCAAAATTGATTTGTAAAAAAACTAAAACGGTCATTGAATCGAGCAAAAAATTAAGTTTAAAAGCCTAATAATATTTTCCGGCGATTCTTTGTAGTTTTCAAAAATCTTTAAATTCTATGGAGCTAATGAGCTACTTTAAAGGAGAATCAAAACTGAAAAGATTCACGTACTTTCAGCACGCTTATCATGACATCGAAGTTTGCATCGTTGGAACGCAACGAAATTCAAAAAAATGGAAAAAATTAAATGAACGACATTCACCAAAATTTTATTTCACGTAAATACTTTCTAGGATTGATAAAATGCTAGAAAAAAATAGGGAATCATTCCGACTTCCGGAACCCACCGTTAAACGGAATTGAAATCTTTAGTTTCAGCTTTATTTTCTCTATTATATTATCACACCCAGGATTACGACATTCACCAAAATTTTATTTCACGTAAATACTTTTTAGGATTGATAAAATGCTAGAAAAAATTAGGAAACCAACCCGACTTCCGGAACCCACCCTTAAACGGAAGTGAAATCCTAATTTTTTTATTTCACTCAGATTGATGACATTGCCTAAAAGTTTATTTCACGTATAGTATGGATGGCCTCATCTATTAACCACTATCCTCATAGTAGGTCATTATTCCGAGTGTGATAAAAAAAAAAAGATTTAATTTCCGTTTAACAGTGGGTTCCGGAAGTCGGAATGATTCCCCATTTTTTTCTAGCATTTCATCAATCTGAAAGAGTACTTAGGTGAAATAAAATTTTAGTGCATGTCATAATCCTGGGTGAAATAATATAATATAGAAATTAAATCAAAAAATAAGGACTTCACTTCCGTTTTTGGAAGTGTTCCGGAAGTCGGGTTGGTTCCCTAATTTTTTTTAGCACTTTATCAATCCCAAAAAGTATTTACGTGAAATAAAATTTTGGCGAATGTCGATCATTTAATTTTTTTTATTTTTTCGAATTTCGTTGCGTTCCAACGATGCAAACTGCAATGTCATCGCTTATCTCGTTAGCCCATCTGTTTTTATATTACTGTTAAACGAAAATCAATTAACCCTTTCACTGGTGCAGCCTTTTTTACTGTACGTGCCAAATATGGTAGGACAATAAACTAAACAAATTATACGATTAACTATGAATATACACACCGAATTTGAAATGAATTGGTTGAAAAATGCAGCAGTTATTCAATTTGATCATATATGATACATCGCCAGTTGTGGCACGACTTTTTTTTGATCATATATGATACATTGCCAGTGAAAGGGTTAATCCTAATCAGTAAATACATACCGTTAATCATACCAGACTTGCCGTCACTTGTTAAAAAATGATTTTGAAAGTTAAAACCGCATTTCAACCGAGTTGCATTTCAACCGAGTTGCATTCCAAATTTTATTGGTAATGACTTCCTGCCATTTACCTGGCTGCAGCACTTTTTGTTGACGGTATCCTTTTGTTTTTTTTTTATTTGTACGTTTGTATAATCGCTCCGTGACGAGTTCGTTAAATTCGACTCTTGGAATAGGGAGTACGAAATTAAGAGTTTCAAGATCTTGCTCTTCTAGAGTCATTTCACACATTGACGATATCGTGTCATTAGGAGTAACATCATTCTCGATGCTATCACTTGCCGATATATCCACACTAGATGTCGTCGTAGTACTCTGTAGAAGCTTGTCGCGAATTTTGTACCTGTTACAGGTGACAAACACGTATAAAGAATTCGGAGATATCCTACTATCCAGATCCTTACACATCGTATTCCATACGGGATGCGATTTCTTAATTATTTGATTATTCGGCGATAATATTGTTTCCCTGTGGTCCAAAATCACATCGATAATTGTCGACTTCTCGACTTTTGAAGGTCTTCCACGTCCCAGATCCATTGCGAGAAACGATGTGTCCACGACGTTGAATTTTCTAAGACTGAACCTCAGTCGATGGTAGACGTGATGAACAATCGAAGGAACAATGGAAGACCATGGGGAATCAGGCGACGGCATCACGTTAAAAAGACGGCGGTGTGATTGAATAAATCTTTGTAGCAACAATGTATAAGACATAATATTCGCAAGACTCTGAGTGCCCAAGTTACGTCGCTGACGAGAAGACTTTCAAATAGATTCTTAATTGTTGGCATATCTTGTTGTCATACCTCTTTCATTGATGCAGGGGTGGTTTTAGAAGGGTAGAGATGTAGCAACAAATTCAGAGACCGGATATTCTCCGAGCAACTCATTCATGGAACCGATATCAGCTGTGAAATCGCCGCAACTTGTGCCCGTTCAGTGAGTTTCGTCGCCTGTACCTGTTTTCTTGACGCAGGGGTGGTTTTCGAAGGGTGGAGATGTAGCAACAAATTCAGAGACTGTATATTTCCCGAGTAACTAATTCTTGGAACCGATATCAGCTGTGAAATCGCCGAAACTTGTGCCCGTTTAGTGAGTTTCGTCGCCTGTACCTGTTTTCTTGACGCAGGGGTGGTTTTCGGAGGGTGAAGATGTAGCAACAAATTCAGAGACTGTATATTTCCCGAGCAACTAATTCTTGGAACCGATATCAGCTGTGAAATCGCCGAAACTTGTGCCCGTTTAGTGAGTTTCGTCGCCTGTACCTGTTTTCTTGACGCAGGGGTGGTTTTCGAAGGGTAGGGATGTAGCATAAAATTCAGAGACTGTATATTTCCCGAGCAACTAATTCTTGGAACCGATATCAGCTGTGAAATCGCCGAAACTTGTGCCCGTTTAGTGAGTTTCGTCGCCTGTACCTGTTTTCTTGACGCAGGGGTGGTTTTCGAAGGGTAGGGATGTAGCAACAAATTCAGAGACTGTATATTTCCCGAACAACTAATTCTTGGAACCGATATCAGCTGTGAAATCGCCGAAAAGTGTTCCCGTGCTAAATCTCTCGAGTATTCAAGTGTCAGGGGGGTGTGTGTTGACGCAAGGGTTTATATCTGCGGCTTGAAATTAAGGTTATTCAATAGCAACTAAATAGCAACAAACTCTAGCGTTCATGTTTTTAAGGCTCGATGATGCGGTGACGTGGCGTTGCTAATTTTTTTTTATACCTGGCATCGCCGTCGATTTCGCCAAAACGGCTGGAGCCACAAAACGGGGATTTAGGGAACAAATTAGCAACAAAAGAGCACTAAATCCCCACTCTTGTGTGAGCCGATTCCGCTGCGCGTTGGCGTGGCGATTGTACCTTTTTTTTAACGTGGCATCGCCGCCGATACTGACGAAACGGCTGGAGCAACAAAATCGGGATTTGGGGAACAAATAAGCAACAAAAGAGCACCAAATCTCTGCGGTGGTGTCAATTCATTTCGTTCAAGTGGTTGTTCCAGCTTTAAGGACGTTTATTGTTGGGGTATAACGATACCTGGAAGATAACGATATCCGTTGTGCGTCGGATTACGAGGTTATAAAAAAACATGGTAGCTGTATTTCTCGCGTGATCGGTATGAGGTTACATTTTCTTTGAAGTCCGCTGCGCGATGCCGCCTGTGACTGTCGTACGATTGTCACGTGGTAGTGCGTATTTTTGCTGAGGTATGCAGAATGGTGGGGTAACTCGGCCTAGGTGAGGACTAGATCGAGTGCGGAGCTTTCAGTTGCATACGAACAGTCAAGAACTATGGCCACACCGAAAAAAGGCTCGTTGAAAGAGGGGTGTAGTCGATTGTCTAAAACTTTTGACATAGCACTGAAAAAATCCGAGCGTAACCTGCTAGTGTCGAGGACGTACGGGCTCAACGGTTCGTGGTCGAAGAAGGTGAACATCGGGCTTCGTCTCCGCTTAGATGGGACTTTCGAGCCTGTGGTGAAATTCGTAAATAATTACTTGAGCGTGGTATCCCTCAGCGTCCAAACATGGGAAGATCTGGCTGGAAGGCTCAAGGATATCGAAAAGTATTTCGAGAAAAGTGAGCGTCCCGCCGGTAGTCTGAGTTCATTGATGAGCGATACCGTCTCGCTAGTCGGAGGGTGTACCTTGCGCCTAACATCGGCTCACGGTTCAAAAGTGGTTGCATTCCATGCGAGAAATTCTGACGCAGCCGAAAGTCAGCAGGGTTACGAAGAGGAGGAGGACGATAACGGTGGTGAACCTGGATGGAAGAAACGAAAGACCTATTCCCCCGTAATTGTGATGCAGAAGGTGACATTTGGCGGCCTGCGGCATATCGCCACCTGTATAGACGAGTTTATCGCTCACTTGGACGTGCTGGTAAAGGATGTCGACAAATGGAAGGAGTTGCTGGTTCGTCAACTTGCTTCCGTCGTGCGATCCAGAAAGATGACGGCCCCCACTCTGCAGCAGATCGGCGTCGTGGTGTGCGAGGAGGCCTATGCAGCGAATGCTGCACTCCACAGGGACTTGCCGGACGTGGAATTCTGCAGGGTCCATTTAGATGTTGTGTTTCACGAGTTGACCCGTTTGTTTTTACCCTACATCATAGCCGACATACGCCAGAGTGTTATAATTGATAAGTGAAGTGTGTGTATTATTATCGGTGTATGTCGGCGTGATTTCATTGTTAAGTGGTGTGTGTGTGTATGTGTGAGAGAGAGAGAGTAATAAACTGTCAGCCCGCGTTGACCCTGGGGTTTCATCCCCGCGCGATTCGAATCACGAGACTTGAGCAAGTCCAAACATCGGTCATTCGCGGTGTGCCGAGACGATGAACCGCCCGGCTTTGCTCCGCACGAGCTCAGCACAGGCGTCCCGACACCATCCTGGGGTATTCATTCATGAATAGGTCAAGATGGCGTCAGGACACTTGCGCTGGGTCGGCGCGGAGGAAGGCTGGCTGGTTCATCGTCTCGATACGTTCCGGATAACCGATGTGAGGATGTGCTCTAGTCACTTGATTACAAATGGCGGGTGATGCGAGCCCAGGGTCAGCGCGCTCTGTAGTTCAGACTGTTCGATAAAAGGGATGAATGTGACCCGTATTTCGGACCGCGAGACGAGATAGTACCCAAACATCGATCTCCGTGATCTACCGGACGATAAATCCGGCTGTTATCTTCCTCATAAGGCTGGTATGATTCTCCCGACACTATCCTGGGGCATTCATTCATGAATGGGCCAAGATAGCGTCAGGAGGTTTGTACCAGAATTATGAGGAAGATCGCGGCTTGATTAATCGATTCGTTAGGTCTCGGATGATCGATGCGTGGGTGCGATCTTGTCTTGCGATCGCGAATGACGTGTCAGCGCGCTCTGTTGTACCTGCTGTAAAAACTGTTGTACCTACTGTGAAAACTGTTGTACCTACTGTGAAAACTAGATCCAATAAAAAAAAAATATTGGAACAAAACTGTTGTACCTACTCGTTTAAAAACAAAGAAAAAAAAAAAAAAAAAAATATTCGAAAATAATTTTTGTGTCAATCCGTGCATATACCCTGTCATTTTCTGTTAATTCCAGCTAGTACATTGTGACGTTGCAGATTAGCTGCCGTCACTAAGGTTCCGAAAATCACATATTTTATTAGCTATATCGCGAGAGAGAGTTTTTACCGCCGTCTAGACCCTCGGGATACAAGTGACAAACCTAGAATAAGCAATAGAGCCAGACTAATTTGAAGTGTTTTCTGTTAATGTACCGCGAGACAGAGAGAGAGAAAGAAGGCAAAGAAGACGACGATTCCGAGCTTCCGCATCGAGAACTTCCGCTTTAGAGATGACAACGACGGTATGACGTCCGGTACAGGATCCAGTACTACGGATAGTATCGCAACATCTACGAGGAGGGATGTTGACCTTGGTCGAATATCGCTAGTTGGCATATGGGGCTGTTACGCAGTCCTGCCAGCCGACGCATCTTACTGCCGAAGCATCTGGGTACGACCATGGTGGACAGGGTGGCATGTTTAGACACCCCCCCCCCCCCCCATGACAACTCCAGCCTACATCACCCGCTCCACGTATCATCAGTCGACGTCATTCAAAGTCTGGCATAAAGACGAGTGCGTAACGTATCGCTGAAGGACGTACTACGTGAGAATGGACGAGGATAGCATCCCGCGTGATCTACCAGGTCGCTAACAGGTGGTGACTCAGTGAGACACCTGGGCCTGATAAGAGTCTGCAGTCGTGTACGCTAGAAGAAGGCCTACCGCTGCGGAGTATATCCCAAAGGATTGGTATCGCTTGGACGGAACCGCTCAGTAAGCGCCAAGGTCACACCCTCCCGCCATCATCTCGCCGCTGAAATAACGCAGAACGGCTGATCTAACGCAACGGAGCTCAGAGACCTACCGCCTAACGTCAGGCAACAAGATGACGCCTTGGGCCGAGCAGCTGACGAGCTGCTCGTTCATGGAACGTTTTTCGCAGGGCCAATCAGCTCATTAGTTGGTCCTGATAGGCTCTTGATTTTCAAATCCTGGAAGAATCGTCGAGACGTGCCGAAATATCGCCTAGCCTCATCACTTCTACGTTTCGCTCTGAAGCCACTAGACGTGCCACGACCTCTCTCTCGCCTAGGCTGCCGCATAAGTTTTCGCTAAGATCTATAAAAGTCAGTTAAGTTTGTGCTACAAGCCGTTCAGCTCAAGGTAAGGTCTTTATGATCTATAATCGCTAGAAAATACCATAAGCTACCGCTGGATTTCAATTATTATTAGTTACATTTGCCTTTTGATCCGAAGTCGATCTCTTTCGACAACTTATTTAGTATTTCAATTAGTTATTTTAGTAGTTAATATGCCTTATTTGTGTAGCGTACGGCCTACGGGCCACGCGATTCGTTTGATAGTTTTAAGAAACGAAATCCAGCGAAAGCACTTTAAAAATTGGCTGCAGTAATTAAGAATATCTTTTGGCTTGATAATTTTCCGCTTATTAGTCTGATTTCTACGCTTTATTTGATGTTGATTTGTTAAGATTATTTGAGAGCATGTTCTTGCTTGAATTCTCGCTTTGAGAATATCTAACGCTTTGATTTATTTGCTATCTCTGATTTAGTAATTTATGAGTAATTAATTAGTATAATATCGCATGGTGTGTCGCTTGTAATTCCAACTCCCCGAGGTTGGCTGAACGTAGTTAGTCATAGTTTTAAGTTGTTCATTTATTAATCTGCTTTATTATTTTCTCAATCTGTTCGATATCTATTATTCTGTTTGATTTCTATTATTCTGTTATTCTATTTAATTTCTTTGATTCTATGTGATATATCTGATTGATGCGATTTACTTGTGCTATCTAATATTCCGATTTCCGCTATATTACTTTATAATAAGATTACTACCGCTAAGTAGTATCTTTGATCTGATATCTTAATTATTCTAGTATAAACCTGTTATCAATTTAGCTTATCGCATCTCTTAACTACTTCTGAAATTATTTATTGAGTCATTATATCGTCTAATAATTAATTAATAACGCTAGTGTGCCGCATTAGAAAAGTTGATATTGAGTATCGTATCGCTCGGTGATACGTAGTCTGAAAAGTAGTGTAGCTTGCATTATATCGCTTCTACGGCACAGCTAGCTAACCGGCGTGTTTACGTTCTTTTGTACCGCTGCGTCGCGGTAAGGCTCAATAATATAGTATTCATTCCTTTGTTAAATTCAATATTTTTCTAAGCATTATTCCAAACGTTATTATTCGAGTATTATTTGTAACTATTATTTGATAACTAATTCTGAGCAATTCTACATTTCCGATTATAGTCGAACCTTTTGTTATCGCTAAGGAAATTGTTATCGCTAAATCTGTATCACATTACTTGAAGAACAATATACGAAATCGTAGATTTCACTGAAGGAAATTTATATCTGGTATTTTATATTTTATTTAATTAGTTAAAAAGGTGAATCCACCCACTCTACCACTACCTTAGCAAATCTGAGCTAACCTAGCTTCAAGGCCGTCGTTCCGGCAATTTATTAGTTTGTTGAATATCGCTATAGTGGATTTGATTTCTGTGAAAACGACACTTACGTGTCTGGCGCCCAACACTCTCTTAGATTTTTATTAATTAGTCTTTTATCGAAGGAACGCCGTAGGGTGCGGAGTTGTACTCTGAAACTCCGTTACAACATATATAGGATAAGAATTCATTATTTCAGAGGCGGCATCGGAGAAGCGAGTATTAATATAAGTATAATTTTCAAAAACAGTAGCCATATTTGATTTTGACAGAAATTGTCGAAACAGTCGCCATCTTAAATTTTAAAACAGTCGCAATCTTTAATTTCGAAAAAACGGCCGCCATCTTGGATTCAGAAAAACGGGCGCCATCCTGGATTTTGGAAAAAAAAGCCGCCATCTTGGATTCAGAAAAACGGGCGCCATATTGGATTTTGGAAAAAAAGATCGCAATCTTGTATTCTGAAAAACGGGTGCCATATTGTTTCAATGTGCACAGGCGGCGCCATCCTGGATCGGACGGTCTCATTGTTTTGACGCCAAGTCCCTACTCCAGCAGGTCAATGACCTGGTGACGTCATTTGTTGTGACGCCCCATGGCTGGCATCTACTACTCGTGATCCCCAAAATACGAAGATTTAGAAGAGTACTCGACCCCAGTACCCAGTACTTGAACGCGAGGCAGAGTGTTAAGATCAACCGCGTTTATGTACCTAGCTGTGCCAACCAATATCACCCTGGTTTCACCACTGTTCAGTTGCAGCCCGTTATTGGTTGCCCATTCGCAGACCGCGTCGAGGTCTTGGTTAATCTTGGCGATGCTCTGCAGGATGTTGGCAGGCTCACTCTCGATCATCAGCTGAAGGTCATCCGCGTAGAAGTTGTAGCTGCAGTTATGTAAGATATTGCAAAGATCTGAAACATAGATAATGAAGAGCAGGGGTCCCAGAACCGATCCCTGAGGTACGCCCAGCGTCTTGTTGATCCAATCCAAAAGCTCCCTGTGCGTTCCCCGAACGGCCTGCTGGCGATGCGTAAGATAGGAATGAAGAAATTTCAGCACCAGAGGAGAGAAATTCAACCCCTTCAACTTAGTCAGAAGTGTTGAGTGGTTGACCTTGTCGAAGGCATTGGAGAAATCAAAGGAAACCATGATAACAACCTTTCTTTTGTCGATTGCCTGACGGCAATAGTCGACAACCCTAATAAGCGCGGTGTGGGTGCTATGACCCCTCCTGTAGGCAGATTGGAATAGATCGTATAGATGTCGTTCCTCGAGATAGTTAGAGATTTGGTCAGCCACTAACCTTCCAAGACACTTAGAAATTGCACACAGGATCGAGATCGGCCTATAGTCGTTGCACGATATGGGGGATTTCTTTTTGGGTAACGGCACGATGATTGAACTTTTCCATAGCGAGGGAAACACCCCGTGTAAGAGCGAGAAATGAAACAGGTGCTCTATGATAGGCAGGACGACCGGTAGACTTTTCCTGATAATCTCAATTGAAATGCCGTCTACGCCTATTGCATTCGACTTCGAGTGAAAGATAGCTTTGAGGACCTTTTCAGTTTCGATGGTGCCAAAGTGAAACATGTTGTCGTCGAAAGGTTCTTCGAAGGATAGGCTTGGAGCTTCCGGTGCCGCTTGGCGACCGAAGCCGACTTGTATAGAATCGGAAGCCGCAAAGTTTTTGTTCAATTCTGAGATTGATAGATGCAGGCTACGCGAAGAAGATTTCGTCTTGACTAGCCCTAGCTTCCGGAGCTTTTTCCACATTTCAGAAGGCGATTTCGAGGTGCTAAGAGTCATAGTGTAAAACTTGTTTCTCGCACTAGAGAGAGAGAGATAGATAGATAGATAGATAGTTTATTTATTTGTCCATGGCAATATTGGACAAGAATACCTCGCATTTACAAAGGGTATGCGAGGTAGACGATACAAAGATAACATGCACCAGATAGGTGAGAGCAAACAGAGCGCTTAGCCTATGCATAAAACTAATTAACTCTAACTAAATCTAAGCGAAGGAGACAGACAGAAGAGAGAGAGGGGAGACATAGCAGCTAAGCGAGCAAGAGAGCCAGCAGTGAAGAAGAAGCAGAAAGAAGCGGATGCGAGGCGAATATGTACAGAGAGCAAGTAAGAAAGAGAGAAAGAAGGAAAAAGGCGGGCTACGCTCAAGTAGAGTCGGCAGAAAGAAGGTGGGTGTGTAGCCCTCGCTTAAAGGCCGCCAACGTCCGAGCCTCCCTGAGTTCCGGCGGCAGCGCGTCCCAGAGATACACCGCGGCCACAGCGAACGACTTCTTGAAGGTCTCCGTACGAATGCGCGGCAGGAGAAAATCGCCACGAAAAAGACGCGAGGATCCACGTAACTCCGGCCCGCGGTCGACAAAAAGCTCGCGTAGATAGGACGGGCGGCCGGTGCGGGTGACTGTGTAGAACAGCACAAGTATAAAGTAGACCCTACGATCGCGAACGGAAAGCCAGCCAAGGCCCCGACGGTACGGCGTGATATGCTCAACGCGAGGAACCCCGCAAACGAATCGCACACAGGAGTTCAGCAGCCGTTGGAGTACGGTATTCAGCTCCTTAGATAGGTCGTTAAAAACTACACAGCAATAGTCAACAAGCGGGAATACAAGTGACATCACCAACATCTTGCGGAGCGACAAAGACAAAAAACGTCGAGAAGCAGATAACTGGCGAAGGGAGGCGTGCACGCGCGTAGAGACAGCAACAACCTGCTGAGACCAAGACAGCTTGCTATCAAGGATAACACCCAGATCCCTTACCGTGTGAGAGAAAGGCACAGGGACTCCGTCCATGGAGATGGCAGGCACGGCAGCAAGAGCTAATTTAGTGAGGTAGGCAGAGCTTCCGACGATTATGGCTTGGGTCTTGGCAGCATTCAGCCGAAGGCCATGACGCTTAGACCAACCAAGGATCGCCTCGACATCCCTATTCATGTCCGCAATGACACCCGGAAGTCCTTCCACACCGCAGTGCGAGTAGATCTGCAGGTCGTCGGCATACAGGAGGTGTGACGTGTGACGTAGCACTTGCGGGAGGTCATTAACGAAGAGAGAGAAGAGAGAGTAAGAGAGTAAGAGTAAGAGTAAGCTTTATTTGGCGCTCTGGGACAGGTCCCCTCAAGCGCATTAACGAGAGAGAGAGAGAGTAAGAGTAAGAGTAAGAGTAAGCTTTACTTGGCGCTCTGGGACAGGTCCCCTCAAGCGCATTAACGATACAGCATGAAGAATCATAAAGATAATTAAGTAGTGATAGTGGTAGTAATAGTAATTATCATATGTATAAACAAACGAAAAAGAGTAAAATTAGATAAAAGAATATAGAAAAATTACATGAAAGGATATAGGTGAGACAAATTAAAGAAAATAAAAACTACAAAAACATAGATTCAAGCAGAAGTAACAAAAGAGTACTGAGATAGTATAGAGATTTGCAGTATGAGAGGCAGAAACTTATTATAAGGTGGATGACAAGAATTTAATCTGCAGATAAATTCAGAGGAGTACCCCCATTTGGTAACGTGGCTATAGGGAAAACTGCAGAAAAACCTATGCCGGGTACATGAAAAATAAAAGAGAAAAAAAAAGACCTCAACTCGCTTCTGAGCTAGGGCCAGTATATGCCAGTTTGAAGAGATGGGTAAAGAGTTTGGCTTTGAATGAGTTGAGACTGTTCATGTTCCGAATCTCCGTGGGCAGTGAATTCCAGAATTGTGGTGCTGCTGATCGAAAAGACTTCTTTAACAGTTCGGTTCTGCAGATTGGCACAGTGAGATGGTCAGTTTGTGCTCTTGTGTCGCGTGATAACGTTCGATCCCTGAAGACAAGGTGCTGCGATAGGTAGAGAGGTGTTTTGGTCCTAAGTATATTGAAAATCATACACCCGAGGAAATATTTGCGTCTGTCGCTGATCTTGAGCCATCCAAGCTGTTTGTAGTAAGGTGTGATATGTTCATCTCGTCTAAGATCGAAGATGAACCTCACACATGCGTTTAGGGCTCTTTCCAGGAGAAGATTCAGTTCGCTCGTCAAGTCCAGGTAAACGAGGCAGCAGTAGTCAATATGTGGGAACACTAGTGTGGTTATGAGAAGAACCCTAAGTTCTTTCGGGATGTTTCTTCTATTTATCCGCAGCTGGTGAAGTGTGCCGAAGATCTTTCTGACCGTGGAGTCGGTGTGTTCATGCCACTGTAGTTTGTTCGTTATAGTGACCCCAAGACACTTTGTGTTCATCGAATATTGAAGCGGCTGCCCATGAACAGTGACTGGAACTAGGCTGATAAGGTTGATCGTATTTATATGCCTAGTTGTTCCGATGACCATGACCTTTGTCTTATCTGCGTTTAGTAGAAGCCCTTTCTCAAGCGCCCATGCGTAGAATGATGCTACGTCTTCGTTGACCTGTCGTATGCCAGTTTCGAGTTCCGATGGTGCACAGTGGAGATAGAAAACCGTGTCGTCCGCGAAGATACTGTGACTGCAATGCCGTATCCTTTTCCTGAGATCTGAAACATAAATGGAGAATAGGAGGGGTCCGAGAACCGAACCCTGAGGAACTCCATTCTCGACCTGAAGCCAATCTGAAATGTTTTCTTGTCCGTCCCGGACCGCCTGTTTTCTGCCAATGAGGTACGAGCATAGCCATCTGAGGGCCGAGTTTGAGAAATTTAACTCCCTGAGTAGTGAGAGTAGCACATCGTGTCGAACTCTGTCAAAAGCTTTTGAGAAGTCGAAGAAGACCGCCACTGTAACCATTCTAAGATCTGCAGCCTTGCGAATATCGTCCGTCAGCCGGAGTAGAGCAGTGTGCGTGCTAAAACCCTTACGATACGCAGATTGAGAGGGATCATGAAGGCCATTTTTGTCAAGAAATTCCATGATTTGCTCTGTTACAATCCTTTCAAGGGCTTTAGAGAGCGAAGGAAGTATAGAAATTGGTCGGTAATCTCCGCATGAGGTAGGTGTTTTAACTTTGGGTAGGGGAGTGACGAGCGAATATTTCCAGTTTTCCGGGAAGATGCCCTGCATTAAGGAGAAGGTAAAAAGATGATGAATTTGTGTCCTCAGACTTGGAAGGGCCAGTTTAATGACACTTATAGCTATACCATCAACGCCTGTAGCGTTCGACCTGGAGTGATTCAGTGCCTTGTCTAGTACCCTAATAGAGATGTCTTTAAAATAGAACTTACTATCGTCATATTCGACTTGCCCTAGATAGTAGGGAGCAACAGAGACGCCCTCTCCCTCGCCACCCATTTTCACAAAATATGCATTTAACTCAGATAGAGGGAGGTCTATCAAAGTATTTGTCTTCCTTGTGGGAATCAGCCCAAATTTGCGAAGCTCAGACCAGATTTCTCTAACGTCTCCCGCCGACCTAAACACTTGGATATAATGGCTCGATTTCGCGTCCTTGACCATTCTCTGCGCTTCGTTTCGTAATCTTCGGAAATTGAAGTGAAGCGACGAATTTCCACGATTTTTCTTCCAGGCCCTGCGTGCCCTGTCGCGCTTCGCCATCACTTCCCTTATATCGGGAGTGAGCCAAGGCGCGGGTGCGTTTTTAGCGCTAACCTGACGAATAGGAGCATGTCGGTCTAGACAATCAGTCACAAGACAATTGAAGATTTCGACTTTGGAGTCAATTGAGCGAACTTCGAAGAATTCACTCCAATCTGCCTCTTCCAGATCCCTGTGGAACAATTCAAGGTTAATCTTCTGCAATGAGCGACAAGAGAATGTGCGGAGAGCTTGCCTTACTACCTTCAGATCGTAGGTTATGTATATTAGATCGTGCGCAGAGAGGAAGGGGACTTCATGTTGTCCGCGGTCTGTTACCTTATCAAGATCGTCTACGATACAAAGATCGATCAGCGTAGAAGAGTTCTGGAGGTGGTGCGTCGGTTCAGAAGGAACCAGATGTAGGTTTGAGCTGCTTATGAACCGCCTTAGGTGATTGCTATCGTGGTTTGCATTCAATAGGTCTGTATTGAAATCTCCACAGATGATTTGATTACTAAACATAGGGTATAGTCTAAGAAATGCATTTTCGAAGAGGTCGAGAAAGCCTAGGTGAGGTGGTCGATAAACCACTGCCAGGAGGACTTTAGAACCATAGCCTGGCGAGAATTCGGCTATCACGTATTCAGGTTTACCCTGATATGAACCTCCCGAGTCACCCAGCACCTGAACTTGAAAATTTTCGCGGATGTAGAAGCCTACACCTCCGCCATTTTTTCCTAGCCTATCACAGCGAAAAACTTTGTACCCATGCAGTGCAATAAAATCATCAGATGTGGGTGGTTTCAGCCACGTCTCAGACATACAGATGACGTCGTAGTCTGCAGCTTCAAAGAACATACGAAATTCGTCAAGGTGACCGACGAGCGACTGACAGTTTACGTGGCACAGCCTGAGGGCGCCGCAGGAGTATCTATCCGAATTATCCATAATTAGTCATTCTGACTTTATCCAGTATGCGCCTCTTAAGAATCGGACATTTCGTGCCGTCTAACGCGGTATGCGCGGAGTCTGTACCGGCGGACTTGCAGTTTCGGCAACAAGGAGGCTTATCCCTTTTATTACAATCGCGCATTTCGTGATCGCCCGAACAGTGCCCGCAGCAGGCTGCCGATCTGCAGTCGCGTGCTTGGTGTCCATATCCGAGACATTTGTAGCATTGCGCTACTTTAACGTGGTCGTCAAATCTACATGCCGAGAGACCGATATAAATTCTCTGCTCGTCTTTAATCGCAACCCGAGTTTTGGGAGATACCTCAAGGACACAGTTTGTGTAAGCCTTACCATCTCGCGGAGGATATATGTAAACAACCTTAGCGAGTTTATCGTCCGTGCCACTCAAATTCAAATTGATAAAGTCTGACCGAATTTCCTCCTTCGTGAGATCTTTAGAGACGCCGTAAATTATGACTCGCGGATTATATCTGAGGTCTTCAACAACCTCGAGTCCTGCCTTTGCAAGAGCTGGATGCGCCCGGACTTTATCGAGATCGACTTTGTTGGCCTGAATACGTATGCCGTTGTTTCTGGATCCACTGATCCTTTCGACTTGTAATCCGACCTCAGCTGGCTTGACAAGATTTGTTACAGCCTTTTTGGTCGCACTCGACGATTCATATTTGGTGGCAGAGTCGGCTTTAGGCGCGATAATGAAGTTAACTGATTTTTTAACCTCTACCGTGAGTCCTTTCGGTACATGAACTTTGTTTTGCTTCACTACGGCGGCAAAATTTTTTTCTTGGACCGATTTCTGTGCAACGGGATGCTTATTCAAGGCCTCAATCACCCCGGTAGTGCAGTTTCTGGTTATGCCCGCGCATGCTTTGATGACTGCTTTTTTGCATTCATTTGCGGTCGTCATTTGAGCAGCTAAAGTTAGATATGCACTCATCAACTTACTAATGGACGTCTGATACATTAAGAATGCCTCCTGAAGCGCTGTTTTCTTTTCTACCGTTTCTTTGCACGCCCTAATGTGTTTCATGACTATGTTGTCCTGTTTAAGCAAGTTTGACCGCAGTTCGTTCATTTCCTCATTAACTATTGGGAGATAGATCTCACAATCCGCCTTCGACGCGTTTGGACTCGAAAAAACCGAATTGTCCAGAAAAGACATAGAACTGATATTCGCGCCTGATCCCTGGCTACCCGTGCGGCTCCTCGCAGCTGATGCCATATTCGCCGTCGGTAATTAGGCTTGAGAGCCGAGTAAACAAACGAAGATAGCGCAAGATAACACCAGAGACAGCACTGGCATGCGCAAGCCAGGCTGCGTGTTGGAAAACCAACTGTCAATCGAAGAAAAGGTTAGAATAAAACGTGCATTAAATACCTGATTTTTGTACAAATGAGTGGAGGAAAACACTATCTCTCAATATCAACGAAGACCACCGTGAAAACCACTTAAATGAGTGCCACTAAGTATGAAGAAGAACCAGAATAAACACTTATACAAGCGCAAATTTGAGGAGCAAAAGAAGAACACAGCCGGCACTTCAGAGAGAGATAGATAGATAGATAGATAATTTATTTATTGAGCGCTCTGGGACAGGTCCCCTCAAGCGCTGACTAGTCAGGTACATATAGGCTTTGATTTTGTATATATGATAGTGATACATTTAATCTAGGTATCATAATCGTGCTGGTATTCTGTATAAACTAAAATTAAAAACTAAAGAGAGAGAGAGAGAGAGAGAGAGAGAGAGAGCGAGAGAATAGAATAGAATAGAATATTGGGTTTCTTTATCAATAACAATTTTGGATAAGAATACCTTGCATTTACAATCAGACATGCAAGGTGAACATTACAGAGCAACATGCACAAAACAGGCGAGAGAAGAACAAAATAGGCCTTAACCTAAGCGTGAAACTAAGTAAAGCTAGCTATACAACTAAGGAAACCGAGGCGAGTGGAGAGAGCAAAAGAAAAGAAAGACAAGCAAGCACGAGTCGAGAGGCGAATAAAAAGCACAAAAAGCAGATTGATTGCAGAAGGATGAGATATTAGAAAAAAGCGAAGTTAGAAAGGTAAAAACCAAAAAGCTGAGCAAGACGGCTGAAAATACTAAAAACGCGAACGATTTCTTAAAAGTCTCCGCATGGACGCGCGGTACGAGAAAATCGCTTGGACCATCTGATTCTTGATTGAAAAACGAAGATTTTGGACCCAAGCAGGACCCTTTTGGAGAAATGTTATTTTTTTTATAGCGGTTTTTCGGAAGTGATCAGTATACTCCGAGTCAAGTCTGCAAAAGTACATCTTTGATCGGACCCTGGAAAGTGCGAGAGAGGAGCACACTCATGCGACTTGGACCATCTGATTCTTGATTGGAAAACGAAGATTTTGGACCCAAGCAGGACCCTTTTGGAGAAATGTTATTTTTTTTATAGCGGTTTTTCGAAAGTGATCAATATACTCCGAGTCAAGTCTGCAGAAGTACATCTTTGATCGGACCCTGGAAAGAGCGAGAGAGAAGCACACTCATGCGACTTGGACCATCTGATTCTTGATTGAAAAACGAAGATTTTAAGCCCAATCAAGCCCTTTTTTGACTGCAATTCTCTTTCCTACGGCGTTTTTTTCGGAAGGTCTTGAAATGACGTAACTTGATTTTGGAAAATGGCTGTTTGAAAAAATAGCTCAGGCCAAATTTCGGGTACACTGGTTAAAATACATTCTTCTAACCCCAATCAATCAATTGGCATCGGGATTACCCATGTGCTTCGACAAAACTTGAAAAAAAAAATTTCCAGCGCCGGGAACGCTTATTTGGAAATGCCCATATACAAAGCCTTAAAAATTAGTTGGTACAGTACAAAGGGTAACCTTAACACTAGAAAGCAGCATAACTTAGCCTTAGAGAGAGAGAGATAGATAGATAGATAGATAGATAGATAGATAGATAGATAGATAGATAGATAGATGGATAGATAGATAGATAGTTTATTATTATACCCATCGCAATGTTGGGTAAGAATACATAAGCGTATACAGAGATAATACAATGGAGAAGACAAAGAAACATATGTGTACAGAGAGAATTGAAACAAACATAGGGAGTAAGAGTACAGTACAGAAAAACTTGAAAGTGGGTACTTGAACTAAATTAGACTAGAGTGAAATTGAGCTGAAGAGAAGAAGAGAAACAAAAGCTAAGGAGACTAAAAAGTGGGGAGCGCACGCATGGCCTCGGTATCAAAGAGGTATTGCCGCAGGCGGGACCTAAAAACCGGGAGAGAGCGGACGGACCGAATGTCCGACGGCAGAGATTCCCAGAGGTAGAGGGCACCGACGGTGAAAGACTTCCGATAGGCCTCAGTGGCGAAACGAGGGATGAGAAAATCCCCCCTTTCGCGACGAGAGGGGCCAGGGGAGGCAGGAGCACGGTCCACAAAAAGGGCCCGAAGGTAAGTGGGCTTGCCAGACCGAATGACTAAGAAAAAGAGGCATCCGAGAAAATAAAGCCCACGGTCATGGGCTGTGAGCCAGAGCAAATCCCGACGGAAGGGAGTGACATGCTCATCCCTGGGGAACCCGCAAATAAAACGGGTACAGCAGTTGAACAATCGCTGCAATCGGCTATCGAGAACATCGGAGACGCCATAGTATACAACTGAACAATAATCCAGCGGAGGAAAAATGAGAGTAGTAACCAAAAGAGTGCGCAGAGCCGTGGAAAGCATCCGACGCGACATCGACAGCTGCCGCAGCGTGCAATGGACGCGGTTGGAGACTGCATCAATCTGAGGTGCCCACGTGAGCTTACTGTCAAGGAGAAGCCCCAAATCACGGACGATCTGGGAGTAAGGGATGGGAACACCCGCGAGTAAGACCGGGGGGAGAACAGCATCATGCAACCGCGAGATGAGAGGGGAGCTCGCGATGATAATTGCCTGTGTCTTAGCAGGATTGAGGCGGAGACAGTTATCGAGGGACCAGTCGTGGATGGCCGCAATGTCGAGATTTAGCCTACCAATGGCCTCGGGGACCTCGTACACGGGACACTGAATGTATATTTGCAGATAATCGGCATAAAGCAGGTGATCGGTATGCCGAAGGACCGCGCATAGGTCATTGATGAAAGTGAGGAATAAGAGCGGGCCCAGAACGGAGCCTTGAGGGACGCCTTGATCGAGCGAGACCCGAGAGGAGAGCTGACCGGAAGGCCCAACAACGGCCTGCGTGCGACCTTGGAGGTAGCTAGCTATCCAACGCAAAACGTGTTGAGAGATACCGAGAGCACGAAGCTTAGACAGGAGAGGAAAGTGCGGGATAGAATCAAAAGCCTTACTCAAATCAAACAAGACTAATACAGTAACCAGGCGAGTATCTATTCCACGACGAACATCCTCGGTGAGTTTGAGTAACGCAGTTTGGGTGTTCATGCCCCAGCGGAAACCAGACTGCCGAGGATTAAGCAAGGACCGATCCTCGAGGAACGTCAAGAGCTGCACAAGCACAATGCGCTCAAGGACCTTGGAGAGGAGAGAGAGATTGGAGATAGGTCGCATTTGCTCAAGCGAGGTGGGTGACTTGACCTTAGCAAGGGGAACAACTCTAGCCTCTTTCCAGAGAGCGGGGAAAACCCCCGACATAAGCGAGAGATTGAGAAGATGCAGCAGGAAAGGAAAGATAGCAGGAAGAGCATCCCTCACATTACGCAACGAGACGTCATCGACCCCACGTGATTGCGATGAGAAGTGAGAGATGGCATCGTGAAGCGCGCGCGGAGAGATATCACGAAAGTAGAAACAGGCGTCATCATCATCGTACGCAGGCGGGGGTAACTCAAGAAGGAAGTCAGTCACCTCTTGAGCAGCAGAAGGGCGCCGACAAACCGAGCCGAAGTGCAAGTTCAAGTCTTCGAGCGGAAAACCAGCGCAGTCCGATCGTTGGGAACGAGTGAGCCCGAGAAAGCGAAGCTCATTCCAAAGAACGCGAGCACTAGGCGCGCCGGCTAGTCGAGCGGCGTAGAAGGCAGAACGGGCATCAGAAATCACGCGGTGAAGAGCATCCCTGGCGTCACGGAAACGCATGAGAGCGGTAGGTGACCGGGTTCGTTTGTAGCGCCGATATAACGCATCCCTAGCCCGAACCTGATCCCAGAGCGCAGGCGTGACCCACGGCAGTCTGGCACGCTTAGGAGTGAAGTTGCGGACGGGGGCGTGAGCATCAAGCGCAGAAAGGAGATTTTCCTGCAAACACTGCAGCATGTCGTCGACCGAATCAGAAGCCTGCCAGGGCGAGCGAGCGAGCTGCGAAACGAATTCGTCCTGAGAGAAGCGAGCATAGGACCGCGCCGTAATGCGCGGGGCGGGCAAGGGAGCCGGTAGAGCCAGGCGGACAAAAATAAGATCATGGCCCGCAATAAAGGGTACCCGAGACTGTCCGTAGTCAGAGATAGATAGATAGATAGTTGGTTTATTTGTCCATGACAATATTGGACAAGAATACCTCGCATTTACAAAAGGGGATGCGAGGTAGACAATACAAAGATTACATGCACCAGATAGGTGAGAGCAAACAGCATAGCCTAAGCGTAAAACTAATTAATTCTAACTAAATCTAAGCAGAGGAGACAGACAGAAAAGAGAGAAGGGAGACATACCAGCTAAGCGAGCGAGAGAGCCAGCAGTGAGTAAAAAGCAGATAAGAAACGAAGCAGATGTAAAAAGAGCAAGAAAGAAAGAGAGAAATAAAGAAAGGCAGGCTCCACTCAAGCAGTGTCAGCAGAAAGAAGGTGAGTGTGTAGCCCTCGCTTGAAGGCCGCCAACGTGCGAGCCTCCCTGAGTTCCGGTGGCAACGCGTTCCACAGATACACCACGGCCACAGCGAACGACTTCTCGAAGGTCTCCGTACGAACGCGCGGCAGGAGAAAATCACCACGAAACAAACGCGATGATCCACGTAACGCCGCACAGTGGGGAATTTTCAAGAAAACGTGGCCAAAACTCGAAAAACGAACTTTCCTATGCAGGTATAACGACCGAGGGGATTGGTTAAGAACTAATTTCTGCGTAACCTCCCGTTTGTCCCAACCCTTTAACCCTCATAGTCTCTTAGATATTTCAGTTCAAAGTTGACCTTCGTCCGTGACGGTTGCGTACCTGAATTTTGCTATAATATTTGCTCTAACTTTGAACACTTCTAACTCAACAGTGTAAAGTGCTAATCAATTTCACCAAAATGGATGATCTTCCTCAAGGTATGTAGAAAATTTTGCCCATTACACAATTGAAATAGTACATTACGATACGACTACGGAAAGGTTTTTTTGGCGAAACAAGAGGTTTACGGCACGAGCCGAAGGCGAGTGCTGTAACGAGTTTCGTCAAAAAGCCTTTACGTACAAGTAACGATCGATATTTTTCATCACGAAAGCCGAGAAATCGCGACGAAGTTGCGATTTTGAGGTTAGAGTGAGGAAAAATAATATTTATTGTCCCTGTTTACGTAGTCTAACGATAATCCTGAAAAGTGCCTTCGATCGGAAATAAATATAGACTTTGCGTAGACTTTTAGTTGAGAGTCCCACGACATCCCGCCTTCGTTTTTTTTTAAATTAAAGCTTAGAATATCAGCTTTCGAATGAAGTGTGAATCAGAGTGCGCAAACGTGCGCGGGCTGGTCCAGAGCATTTTTAGTGAGCGTATGCGTGTTCCGAGAAGGCCCCCGGCGGCACTCGCTCGCCGCGCCGCGCCGCGCCGCGTTTTCATGCCAGTGCGCTGCCTAGTCAGCCGAGCTGGGCAGGTAGCTCGTTTACTTGGAACTTTCTCACCCTAAGCGGACACGGTCGACTGGTTTACTCGGACAATACATTCTAAATATTAATATACCTATTATTCATAGACATTCTGATACCTGATTTGGCATACCTACGTACAATTTGTTTCCGAGAGGCGAAGGGATTTGATCGAAATTTGTTATTGTATTTGAAACGCCAAATCCGCATTCTAATGAAGTTTTACCAAGTGCATAAAGGCGTATGTCTAATCCTCATTCGGATCACAATGACATTTATAATTGATACGAAATACTATTCTTTTTTTCTAGGTTCTGGAACTTCCCTTATTAACTTCACACGAAGGGAAATCTTTTCGATAATGCAAAAACACTTGGCCGCGGATCTCCAGGAGCAGATAATCCATTTGGAGCGAGAATTATCCGAGAAAAGTAAATGTGCCATTCGAATTCACCGGGATACCAAGATAAATTTGTCGAAGTTATTCTCCAAAATGCGCACAAAATGGCAAGAATCAGGAAGGAAAATGACAAATTTTCTCAATAACAATCAAGAGTGGCTAGAGATGGATGTAGTCTTTCCTACTGATTCGAAGCCGAATGAAGCCACCACAACTGGTCGTCCCTCGCAAGACTTTGCTGCATCAAGTGAGCGATCAAAACGACGACGAACAGAAGAACTTCGTAAAAGTCATACCGCTGAGGAGTTGTGTTATGCAGCGCAGATGAGTCTCCGTTCTTCCGGAGACTTAGATTCGTCGAAAATTGTTAAGGACGTTATAACACCCGCACCTGTACCAACATCTTCAAGGGTAGAACATACGACATTATCAACGGATGAAGCTCTTTCGGTTATGGTCGAAGCCAAACTCACCAGACATCAGTATAATGCTATCAGAACATCGATGAAAGATCATAACTGTCGGTTATATCCCAATTACGAAGCAGTTCGAGAGGCCAAAGCTTTATGTTACCCACCACGGTCTAGTATATCTATCACCGAAAATTGTGCTGATATTAAATTGCAAGACTTGCTGGACCACACATGCAAGCGTATTCTTCTTAGTCAGAGAGAAGTTCTGAAATCAGTGCATAAGGACAACTTGGCAAATGCGAACTTAATCTGTAAATGGGGGTGTGACGGAAGTTCCGGCCAAAGTGTATACAAACAGAAATTTGACGATGACAGTAATTCAGACGCAAGCATATTCCTAACATCCCTTGTTCCGTTACAGCTCACATTTTTTGAGAGTGAATCGATGGACTCCGGTAGTCAAATTGTGTGGAAAAATCCGAGGCCATCATCTCCTCGTTTTTGCCGTCCTATAAGGATGCAATTTCTGCACGAAAATACGCAATCTACGAAGGATGAAGTGGAGTATATCGAGAAACAAATCTCATCCTTGAAACCATCGAAAATTGGAATTGATGGCAGAGAAGTAACGGTTAATTATAAAATGCTATTTACTATGATAGATGGAAAAGTCTGCAACGCTGTTACGTCTACGAGTTCTTCACAGAGATGCTATTTATGTGGAGCTACTTCAAAAGATTTTAACAATCTCGATAAAATCCTGGAAAGAGAGGTGGACGAAAAGAACTTGAAATTCGGAATGTCTACGTTACATGCGTGGATTCGATTGTTTGAGTGCCTTTTGCATCTATCATACGAAATCGATCTGAAAAAGTGGCAGGCACGAACCGAAGATGACAAAAAGCTGGTTAATGATCGAAAAGCACGAATTCAAAAATCTTTGAAGTCTGAATTGGGGTTGATAGTATATCGTCCAAAGCCTGGGTACGGGAGCACCAATGATGGAAATACTGCACGTCGCTTTTTTGAGAACCACGAAGTAACATCAATGATAACTGGCTTGAAAGAAGAACTTATAAAAAGATTCCATGTGATTCTACAATTTATCTCCAGTCGGTACGATATAAACGTGGAAAACTTTAAAGAATACGCGTTGGATACTGCGAAACTGTACGTGCGCGAATATTCATGGTATTATATGCCAACAACCGTCCACAAAATATTGATCCATGGTCCTTTAATAATAGCTTCGGCTATTTTACCTATTGGGCAATTGTCAGAGGAGGCTCAGGAAGCAAGAAACAAGGATATTAAGAAGTTTGGAGATGGATTTTCTCGTAAATCATCGCGTGAAAACACTATGCAAGATATTTTACATTGGATGCTAGTTTCATCCGACCCTTTCATCGCAAGCCTGAGGAAACTACCTCAAAAAAAATTGAAGCAATTTTCGTCAGAAGCCATTCCACTATTAGCGAGCCCAACTATCGCACATGAAGATCTGTATCCGGATTCGGATTGAATTATTACTTTTAGTTCCTGCCAATAAAGACTTTGTTTACTATATTGCAAGAGAATGATTATTTTCCCCCGGAATTACCGAATCTATTGTCTAATCTAGTATAGCAGTCGCTCCACACACATATTTTAAGTTCGCTTTTGTTTTTCTAAATTTGAATATCAGATTCGTAAACAGCGACCCCGAAAACATCGGTAAACTGTATAAACAATCGAGTTTTGTTTACGAAATTCATGTTTTCATCAGCCATATTGGAGCCGCCATTTTTTTTTATAAATTTGGATACCAGATTCGTAATCAGCGACTCCGAAACCATCGGTAAAGTGTATAATCAATCGAGTTTTTCACGAAATTCATGTCTGATTCGGCCATATCAAGTCCACCATTTTGTTTTTCCAAATTTAGATATCAGATTCGTGATCAGCGACCCCGAAAACATCGGTCAAGTGTATAATCAATCGGGTTTTTTACGAAATTCATGTCTTCATCGGCCATATTGGAGCCGCCATTTTTTTTTCCAAATTCGGATACCAGATTCGTAATCAGCGACCCCGAAAACATCGGTAAAGTGTATAATCAATCGAGTTTATCACGAAATTCATGTGTTCATCGGCCATATTGGAGCCGCCATTTTTTTTTTCCAAATTTGGATACCAGATTCGTAATCAGCGACCCCAAAAACGTTGGTGTACCAAATTTGGAAAAATTCCGATGATCCCCTGGATTATGGCCACGTTTTCGTGAAAATTCCCCACTGTGCGCTGCAGCGAAACAACAGAATTTGTCCCGGATCAAGTCGGCTGATAGGCGTGCGGAGCAGAGTACGAAGGAAGCACGTATCGCTCTGAGGCAACTACATATGAATCAACAAGAGGAGGCAGTCGAGATGGAAGGTAGCAGTTATGAGCGACGAGCCTTCTAGAAGTAAGGTAGCTCACGACGTCGGCTAAGTCGAAAAACAAGCTTTTAACTTCGCCTGTGCCGGTCCAAAGCCCGGATCAAACAGGAGGATGGAAAACTGTGTCGAGGTATTTGACTGCGATCAGTCTTGACCTACGTCGCGGAGAACCTTACCAGCGAGTATAACCTTAAGCCCAGCCCTAGATTTCATCACGAATGAAAGAAAAAAAAAACTCTGGAAAAGTAGTGAATAAAAAAAAAAAAAAAAGTTTGAAAGTTGACTTCTGGAGAATGAATATTTTGACCGGTTGGGGTAAAGAATCAGGAGCATCGTTGGACCGATTCTGGAGTTTGTGGTCTTCAAATTTATAGAATCGAAGCTTCTATCATATGAATATAGAACTTTTCAATATGACTATTTTTGGTTGAGATAATAGAAAAAATAGAGAAAAAAAATTGAAGAATTAGAAAAATCTCAGTAAAAACTAAGCGAGTCAGGCAATTTTCGCGATATCAAAAAGTTCTATGTTCATATCATAGAGGCATCTGCTCTGAACAATCGATGACCAAAAATGCCAGAATCGATCCAACGGTACTACTGATTCTTTACGATAACCGAGTAATTTTGTATTTTTCTATATTCAGCGTAACTACTATTGGACTCAAAGTAATATTGAATGTTAAGTATGGATAATGAGGGTCAAACCCTCCCTAAACTTTATGTTTCTTTTGGATTTGATCAGACTTTCAAATTCGCTGTAAAATATCAATCTCTTTTTCAGAATGTTAACCCATTTAAAGGTGGGGATACCCCCTCAACTAGCAAACAGAAATTCATTTTTTGTATATTAGATATTATACATTTATTTGTGAGTGTAGTCTGTTACTCCAAAATGATTCTCGGCATTAGGGTTGTTTTCTTCGATCATACGAAGAAAAGAGCATGCACACTCTGCACTGTTTTGTTTGGTAGGCGTAACGAGCAGCTGATATTCTGCGTCCTCCTCTATCGCATTGCATAGTACGCGTAACGCTTCTCTCTCGCGCACTCTTTAAAATTGCAGCAACCCCTAGTCTGGACCGATTTTACCTAGGCAACCTTATACCGTCGTGTTCGTCATAAAATTCTCTATTTTTTGTATAAATTTCAATGAGAACACAGATGTGTGTAGGTACATAGTATATCTCACCTATTTATACCTGGCAACCCTCTAGTAGGGACCAGAAAAAGGTAGGCAACCAAACTCTTGCTTGTTCCTTATGCTTCTTACTTTCGATCAGTATTGATTTCGTTTGGTTATTAGATGAGTGAAATTTTTCTAAAAAATATACAACCTTCATATTAATTAAGGGTAGACTTGACCGAATTTCGTCAGGCAACCTATTCGCGGTATGTTCGTTCATGTATTATGATTGCTAAAAAATAGTTTTCATCTGGTAAACGGATGGGTGTAGGTCGGCTTTATCCCGTATCTTAGACTAAACTACTCAACAAAATTAAAGGCCTCCCCCTGGCATAACCTGCCATTTCCAGACGCCTTGACCGATTCACTTGAAATTTGTACCAGGGCTAGTCCAAAGTATTTCCAACTTGGGCCCAAGGCCGATTTTCTATATCTTCACGGTATATATCCTCTGCGTATAATCAAAGTCACAGGTCTGTAGCGACGGGTTCCAACACCGATTTTGCGCCAAATAAATGTTTCAGCAACTTTTGGTCGAGCTAGACGATTCGATCCACTGCTGAATCATACACCCTCGCCTATTCAACCCCTCCGCTTCCATCCCTCTCTCATCCGGGGGGAGACAAAATATTTTGACACATTTTCGAGCATCGGAGACACAAAAGTGTTTCCGAATTGTTTCTACGGTTCAGCCGAGCACTTGCAGCCCACCCGCCCCTGAGCAACTGCAACCAACCCCTGAACAACCCTTAGCCTAGCAGAAACTTTTTACTCCAAGCTACGGAATCCTAGACTAGGCGCAAAATCGATGTTGGAACCCGGTGCCACAGACCTGTGACTTTGATTTCACGCAGAAGATTGGTTTTTGGAGTGCCACATCACAACCCTTGCAAATTCAGAAAATCGGCTTTGGGCCCAAGTTGGAAACACTTTGGACTAAGCCTGGTACAAATTTCAAGTGATTCGGTCAAGGCGTCTGGAAATGGCAGGTTATGCTAGGGGCGGGGGGGGGGGGGGGGGCATTTAATTTTGTTGAGTAGTTTATATAGGGCTCTTTAGCATAAGGTATTGTTCGGAGTAAAAATCAATCTCAGCAATGTTTTCACGTCGAAGAAGAAACGTTCTTTGCCATAATGTTTTTATGATAGTTTCATCTTCCAGCGATGTGCTCTGAAGTTTCAGGAGATCGTCAGTTGATTCCACTTGTTCTCGTTCAGCTTCGTTGATTTTGGGTGTCGATGATACAGTTTTTTTCATTTTACGTTTTACATTAGTATATTTGTCCCACAGTTTGCCTTTTGCTGCTTGTTTGTCTTCCCCACCTTTATATTCAGTAAAATAGATTCCCACTTTTTCATATTTGAAAAGTACTATAATTTCATTCGACCAAAACTTGAAGTCTTCAGTTCTAATCCTATAGGACACGTGCACCGTTGATTATGAATCTTTTTCACATGTGTTTATAACACGTATATAAGACGTTCCATACCATTTTGATCAAGATTGGAAACTTGAATTTTTTTTTTTTTCAAAATTTTTCTTTATGGTGTTCTTGGAACTCGACTTCTGATGTTATGAAAACTATGCGTTCAGAATATTACTTTGTAATACTCAAATAGCCCGCTATTTGAAATCTCATGATCAACGTAGTCATTTGAAAATAACACCTAAGAAATCAAAACAATATGTATGGTCAAGGAGTTTCCGCCTTCTTCTATCGAACACTTGCCCATAATTCGTAGTAAAGTCTAGACGTAAATTTTACATATCTTAAATGATATATCGTTAAAATCAAATCTGTTACTAGCTCGATAATAATGGATCAAATCTTTTAAAAATTATAATAAATTTGAAATTAATGTATAAGAAAATAAAAACCTTCACATCAAAGAAGATCAAACATCGAAAAAGATCAAACATCTACGAAAATATAATTTCAATATCACACTGGTCACGTGTATAATGGATGATCATATTTAAGATCTACGAAAGTCATGATCCAAAGGAGCTAAGTAACAATCTCTATGTATTATTAAATATTGAAATTCGATTCCATGGATTTAATAAATTCAAAAAATAATTAATGAATAAATAAATATACCAAGCAATCAATTTTAAATTTGTATGAATGTAGAATGTATGTGAAAATTAGATATTCAGAATATTTTTGTGTTGAATTTTGAGAAAATATATCAAAACTTTGACTTATAAGGATTAAAATACTAATAAAAGCAACAAAGTTATAAAAACATATTAAATAAATGCAAATGATTATGTTTGCATCTGAAGTAATGTGTTATATCTTTTAAACCTAATAAAACTAAATTATTATATTCACATAATTATATATAGAATAAAAGAAGGAGTAATACATTTGTTACAACTTGAAAAAAGTGCTATATTTCAAATAGATTTTGGATAATTCTTTTAGATTTTAAGATAGTTAGTTTTATTGCATCTCGGATACGGATGGTTGATATCTAATAATTGAGGTCGGTTTCTCGAAGAGTATTATCCTACATGAAGTTTTGAAGCAAATGTAGTATGATAACTAGCTATGTGTGGATTTCAGGGTGATCGGGGATGTTATACACTGAGAGGAATTCAATGTGTAAAATCAACATTTTTGATACAGTTAAAATTTTATAGTAACCGTAACTCTTTTTATCGTTGATGTAACTATAATTAAGGTACAGCGAGCATATGTGATGTAGTAACAGTAACCACGCCAGAAATTTAGTAATATTAACAGTTTTTTCCGGCCGTATATTCAACCTTTCTCGAATATTTACAGTAACTATTTAACCTGCTGTGCAAGGCACGATTTTCAGCGAATTGCATGTACTATTTTTGGGGTGTTGAATTCTTTCGAGTAATCTTAACTATATTTTCAGTTGACGGAACTCTATTTTCTATTAAAGATTAACCAACTATTCAACTTTACTCGTTTGCTTAAGGGGGGGGGGGGGGGGGGGGTAAGGTTAATCCCACGAAAAACATCTAAAATGTAAAAAATGCCGCTAAGTACCCGAAACCCAAATTATCTCACAATAAGAATTCACGAGAGACTTAGCGGCAGTCTCTGTCGTGATATCAGGAAAGCCTGCACAGCACTACGATCTCCCTGCAAGTATACGTTGTCAAGTCGGACCTCACTGTTTCGTGTAGTGATATCGAAACATCATTCCCAGAGCTACGCACTTGGCGGGCACATTTTTATATTTTCATGTATACTTTCGCAATCATAACTGAATTCGAATTTGCCGGATTGATGACTATACTTTCTTGCATGAAGCAGGAAATTTCGGATGCTAAAACTCGATTGGTATTAGTTCGTAGAAAATAGTTAATTTATGGCAATTACGCATATTTTTAGTTAAGATACCTTTCCTTCTAATAACATTTGCATCATCCGGATATTAAGAAAATAATGTTAAATTGAGATTAATTGCAAATTGATTTGATTGATGGCTTTGCCCGAGTCTTTCGGAGCTATTCGGAGTCTCCTCTGATGGACGATTCGAAATATAGTGTTGATTCTTGGATGGACGCGTGGTTGAATTTCTTTCTTCATACAAACGCGATTTATATTCTATGGCATGAATAAGCAATCCAATTATTTAATATATTTGTCTCGGATATGACTTTTGCGAAGCTAGTTTCCGTTTGTGATAATATTCTTCTTTTCGTCATAGAGGTATTATACTTAAAGTCCATACCGAAATAATGACGATCAACGATATGCTGGATATTGAATATCGACGTCTCAGCGTAGTATTATCCTATCTCAAATTGTATTTCGAAAATCATCCTATCTGAAACTGTGGCTGAAAACTATCCCATTTCAAAATGTGTTTGAAAATCATCCGATTTCAAATTGTCATTGGAAACTATTCCATCTCGAAATGCGTTTTTATAAACACCATTCCTATACTATGAAACATTTCGAACTGTCGAAGTTTTTCAGTGCGATTCAGAATTGAAAGATGTAAGAGGCCTGCACAGTGGTGCCAATCTGATTTCGGAGAAACCAAATGGATTCCTGTGATAGAATACTTTTCAAACACATTATGAGATAGAATGGTTTTCAACCACAATTTGAAATAGGATGATCCTCAAATGTATTTTGAGGCAGGATAGTTTTCGACCGAAGTTTGCGATGGCATAAGATTATTCTCAAATTGATTTTACGGTAGAATAATATTTCGCTCGAGCATCGGTATTATCATTGAATTCAAATATTGTTAATAAGAGTAATGAATATGTCGCAAGCCAACAAATGGTCGAGTGATCATAGAGACGACTAGCCTTACCAAATATAATTACCGAGTATTAGACGTGTAGATTATTATAAGTTGTTGACGTGAATACCGTCGTGTTTAGAATACGGCAAGTTTCGCATTATTTCCATGAGTATTAGTACAATTATGTATCTCATAATTAATAAAATCATCTCGACAAATAGCGAGTGATTTTCAAGAAAACGAAGGGTGATTGACAGTTATAGGTGAAGAAACGTAGCTCTGGGAATGATGTTTCGATATCACTACACGAAACAGTGAGGTCCGACTTGACAACGTATACTTGCAGGGAGATTGTAGTGCTGTGCAGGCTTTCCTGATATCACGACAGAGACTGCCGCTAAGTTTCTCGTGAATTCTTATTGTGGGATAATTTGGGTTTTGGGTACTTAGCGGCATTTTTTACATTTTAGATGTTTTTCGTGGGATTTCACTTCTTTTTGTAAGGACGAAGCAACGATATATTACCGTGGATCGCCGAGAATTTCTCGAAATCCGATGTTAATTTTCAATTGACTTATACGATTGTGACCTTTAAGTATACCGGGAAGAAATCTTGATAGTATACAGTCGATTGCGCATGCGCCAAATAATTTATTTTCATTGGTCGGTAAGGTCGTCCCGCGGCAGTATTATGACGTAGTCGGCCGCGGGACGATCTTACCGACCAATGAAAATAAATTATTTGGCGCATGCGCAATCGACTGTATACTATCAAGATTTCTTCCCGGTATACTGTACAGTTTTTATACGTATACTGCTATAACAGTTTAATGATGTTATAACGTGAAAACGGAATCGATTGTCCAATAAAAACTTCTTAGATTATACAGGGTGACTCAGAATCCGTGACAAATCTCTTCAGGGGTCAATCCCTGTTACAATTGGGATCGAAAGTTCCTCAGCTATTTTCCCGAATAATGATTTTTTTTCTGACATTTTTTTCCGACGATCGATTTTGATTTCACATTTTTTTTTCTTTTGTTTTTATCATTTGTCAATTTTAAAGAATCCCAAATGATGCCAATGAGTTTTATTTTTTCGAGATCAGAGAGATTTCCCGGTGAAATTTTTTTATTTGCTGGAAGATGTTGGAACAATGTGTTGTGGTTCCAAGGAAAAAAATCATTTTTCGGAAACATGGCTGAGGAACTTTTGATCCCAATTTTGACGAGGATTAACCCCTCAAAAGATTCGTCACTAATTCTGAATCACCCTGTGTAGTCACCTGGAAGAAATTTATTTATCCACAGAATTACGGGTACGGACATTTTTTAATGTATACAACAGTACGTTAGTGATAATATAACTAGATTTAGAAAATGGAAGTGGTGGAAGAAACAATTACAAGTTGAGAACGCTTATTTTTTCTGTGAAATATAACAATCACAGACCATTTATTGGTTGAATCCTATGTCTACTTCACAGATGATGGTTCGTTCTTAGATATTAAGTAATGATGCATCTGTTTGTGTAGATAAAAGACAATGAAATGGTTTACAATTGCATGACGTAATAATATGAATGAATTTCACAAAATTATGACTGCGCCGTCAGCAGGACAGATACTCAGGCTAGTACACACGTAAAAAAATTAAGTAAAGGCCATTCCACGGTGGAATGCAAACTCGAATGCAAACGCAGTGATCTGACGCTTCTGATTGATTGTTGGAAAAATTTGTTCAAAACTAAGCCAATCAGGAGCGTCAGATCACTCCGTTTGCGTTTGCTCTCCACCGTGGCATGGCCTTTAGTGTTAGAGCTGCCTGTAGGCATACGCTTAATAACAAACTGTCAATCTTCGTGATGGTGATTACTGAACCGAATGCTGTACTGCTCATGATCAGTCACAGGCAACTCGAGCGAGAAAATAATTTACTGAGATATAAATCTTTAGTCAACTAATGCACAGAATTATCAGCAGAACTACGATGATTGCCAATTGATCATACATAAACATTTCTACTGCATCTATTATTGCTGAATACGATAACTAAGGATCATTAGAATCTATGTACTAAAATCTTAACGGTCTGACAAGTAGAATCGGAATAATCGGGTTGTCAAGGTGACAATGGTTAATACAGTGTCCTATACAAGAGATGCCATGGTTGAAACTATAGCGGACCAGTAGTGACGACAATGACAATATCTGCTACCGGCTGGAATGTTGTGAATTTGAATTTTCTGGCAGAGTAGGTTTATTTGTCAGTTGTGTTCCAAACTGGACCAGCAAATGTAACGGGTAAGCCGATACTGTTCGTTTTCTACTGCGGCAAATCTGTTGAAAAAATTCGATAAATTAGTTCGAATAATACTTCATGAGATAACAAAAACCAAATGAATGCCCATCTATAGATACAATGTACTCTCCTAACCTAACATAACGTTGGAAGAAATTATCATATATAGTACCTGAAGTGTTTACCAACGTCGGAGTCTTTGTCTAGTCCTTGTCGAATGACCAATCCATTACCATATACGTACATTGCATCAGGAAGTATTCAGGCATTTCGTGTCGATAGTAATCTACTATCGTTTTAACGCCATTTCTTCAATTTTGGTAGGTATGAGTCGGAATATGCAGGTATAAATGGATCTGGTAGGTCGGTCGTAGTCTTTGCCGTCCCAAATAGACCGCACATCCCTGAGTTATTTTCATTTCTCCTGAACGCTGCCCCTATCATCGAACTTTTCGATACGGAAAAGTGACCGTTTTGAGGTAGATCGAGGGGACGTACGGCCATAGCAATTGGCACTTAGAGCCAGGCTGGCGCTGGCGCCCTGAGGTGCCACTCCCTGATCTACGATGAACACACTTTGGTTGGATTTGAGATCTTCTTCCCCAAGTAAGAGCAGTTTGCGTGCCACCTGCTTGTGGTTGTGATTGATTGACTCTGGTGAAATTTGGAAAACTTGGTCATTATTTTTACCGGTTGCTGTCTTTTAAGTAGCGTTGTCTTGATTGACAATGACTGTCTCATGATTGATGCAATATCACGAAGAAACCCACCAATAAACTCACTTTTCAACCAATATGTTTATTATTTTCTGTGCTTGCGTAATATTAATTAACATTATTGTATTCACAAAACACCAGTTTAAGCTCCCGTAAATTGTAAAATAATAATAATTAATCTAAAAATGACACGCACAATTTTTGAGCACACGACGAAAAAGGTGGTTGTTTGATCTATATTGATTATCTATATTGATTAAACGTTAGGCTACGACGACGAGGTTGAGTCAGATTCATATTAAAAAATGAATAAAATTTCTTTTTATTCCCGTACTTTAATCGGCACTTTGAGGTACTTTTTTTTCTGCTTCGCGACCTATACCTTACATGAGTTTTAGGTTCTTTTTCTTCTTGATTCTTTTACGTGGCTATTGCCTGGGTTTTATTAGGTTATAGGTTATCAACTGTCATCGATCGTGCATCGAGCATCGATTATATTTTATATAGATAAAATTATATGGTTGAGTGACGCTGTCTTCTGACGCGTATTTTGTCGCGTGCGCCGCCGTGCGGCTATTATGCCGTACCAAATATATTGTATTATTCAAATTTAATATAATATAATATATTAGTATATTGTATACCAAGGAGGCAAAGAAGGTCTTTTAACGCCGAGCGTATATTTGCAATACGAGTCGTAGACGAGTATTGCAAATACGCTCGGCGTAGAAGACCTTCGCCTCCTTGGTACACACGATATTTTATACAACAAAAGTATGTTTTACAAGTTCATGCTTGATCCGGTACACAAAGTCGACTGACATACACGCATAGCAACGCATAACAACGCGATTTGAAGGCTACGGCGCGTACGTTAGAGACCACTTGTAACTTCTAGGACTCAAAAGTAGCCAAAAGTGAACTGTCCGCATGCGCATTCGCAGATCCGCTCAACTGTCTCTAAAACGCCAACTTTGTGTACCGAAATCGAGTATGAAAAACGCGTAAAACATGCTTGCGTTGCATAAAATATTTTATTTACTATTTTATTTTAATATCAACTGGAATAATATTGAATATTTATTTTGCGGTAGGGATAAATTTTATCTTTAAAATTATAAGTTTGAGTTATTTTAATTTATTTTATCAGAGAAATAATTGAGGTTGAAATTGTTGGGTATTTTTTCTGTTCTAGGGTATTTTTTCTGTTCTAGGATATTTTTTTTTGATAGGTCATTAAATGGATAAGATCAATATTACATTTATTAATTATTAAATTTCTTTAGATGTCCATTTAGTATATATTTATTTGAAGAATGATTGATGATCATTTAAAAAATAGTAATAAAGCTTTCCATCTAATTAATATTATGATAATTTATTAGAGTTCATCTATAAGATGAATCAAAACTTATATGGGAAATTAAAAGAAAGATATCTAATAACTTATAAAAATAGGATAATATAAATATTAATCATTATGATGATTTATATATTAAATATGAATATATTAAATATTTATATATTATCATTATTACAACGACTTCGTTATTTAAATTAAGGTGAAGTGAAACGTTTGTCAGAACCTCGAAAACGGGAATCGTGAATTCTCCGGACCTACTGAATCGATCGCAATGAAATTTTGAGGGATTACACAGAATTGCGGCAGAAAGTGGCTGATTATTTCACTTTTCCAAAATTTGACAAAAATTTTTACAGATTGACGTACCGACCACATAAATCGTTAGATTATTCACTGTTGCCGTAGATAATCGCATTTTCCTGACATTTAGCCACTCCGCAATAAGAAACCTCACACTTTGAGCCCAATCCCGTGTCATTTGATGGAGAAATGGCTGAGAATTGACGATTCTCCGTTACTCAAAACTAAAAGAACCGACATTCAGTTGAGATCACTACCCGTATCGACATTTAGTTGAGATCACAACAGCTGTACCAAAATTGTGTCCAGTTTACTTGCAAGCCGAGCAGCAGCGCTAGTGAAGGTTTCCTATGCCACTACGCAAAAGATGTTGGTTCCTGCTGCTCCCGCTTGGCGGCGCTTGGCAAGAAACGCAAATATTGAATATCGGATCGTATACGGCTAACCTCACCTGACTGACAGCTAACCTAAAATACGAACAAATGACAGGTAGAATCGTGTTCGAAATTTGCGTTACGAGAAAAGATTATTGGTCGTTTATTTAATCTACTCCTTTCTTTTGTACTAATGTGTCTAGAAATGAGTAACGTATATGAACAATCGATATCGGATCCCAGACGTCATAACCTTACTCGTCTCATAGCTAACCTGAGACACGAATATAGGATATAGAAAATTGTATTCATCGTTGATTTATTTCATGCATATTTTTCATTCCGCTAGATTTGTTGGAAATATATGCATATAATGAAAATAAATTCGAATAACAGATACAAGATCCCAGACGTCATAATCTCACATTTCTGGCAGCTAGCCTGGAAGCTAGAAGGATAGGAAATGAGATTTTATTTCGGATTTGAGGTTATGGAGGGATCGATTGGTTTTTCGAAATTCTGAATAAAAATGCATTCAAATCATACCACCAAAAAATAATGAAAACTTGTGCTCGTTTGCTCGCTGCGCTCACTCACTCGATGGGCTTTGGATTATTACTTGAAAAAATAATTCGGATGAAGAAATTGGAGATGACAACATTTATCAGAAAATATATTTATAATGGAAGTTATTTCAAAAAAATTATCAAAAAAAATTCGGAGCTAGCGGTACTTGGCGGGCCTTTGATAGAAAAATAACTGTGAAATATCAATTGCGAACCATGTCATTGTCCTCCGATAGTCATTCAAACATTGGCCCGCCAAAGTACCACGAACTGCAATCTTTTCTTTCAATTTATTTCAAAATAACTTTCGCTGTGAATATTTTTTGACAAATGTCGTCATCTTCAATTGCTTGAGCCGAATTGTTTTTTCAACCAATAATCATGAGCCAATCGAGTAAGCGAGTGAACAAGCACTACAACCTTTCATTATTTTTCTTCAACAGCGGAGGGAAACCAGCCAGTTTCCATCCGCAAATGAGGATGGAAACCAGTCGATTGCCGGTCCTCGTTGGCGGATGGAAACTCGCTGATTCCGCTCCGCTGTTGAAGAAAATAGTATGTTCACCTCGGAGAAAACAGTCATTGGCGCCTCGTATGAAGTTGAGAACACCTCGGCTTCGCCTCGGTGCTCACCTTCATACTCGGCGCGCAATCGACTGTTTTCTCGCTCGGTAAACAATATACTATTAGGTGCAGGGATCTACACATCAACGTACTTGACAAAAATTTTTTCGCACCAGATTTCACAGTTACTGGAGTATGACTAAGCGATATTGTGATATAATTCGATGAAAATTTGGGAAACAGTGAAAATAAAAACGACAATCTATGTGACACAGGTCTCTTTATTTGTTGAAAATAATATTACAATCGTCGTCCTCATCCTTCCTCCGCATTATTTCGTATCGTCGTCCTCGTCCTTCCTCTTTATTTGCATTTTTTTCTGAAAAATTGAAAATTACATCATCAATATAGAGTTTTGTAGCAAAATAGGGTGAAGCAACTACCAGAGCTCAATTAGTCCGAATGAATCATAGTTTAAAAACGATAATAGAAATACTGGTTCGAGTAAACTTCATTATAAAAACTACGATATTCGTTTGATTAGTCAAATTTATACGTTATGCATCATCAGAGATGACGACGATTGACTTGTAGCAGTTGCTCGGATAACTGAAGTCAATTGTAGAACTCCGAGCTTGTCCCAATTTACATGAGTCTTCATATCAGAAAAATTTAGTGATCTGACAATATTTGTCAAATTGATAATATTCAGCATTACTTGTTACTTTGGTAACATAATTGAGGATGAGTTATATAATCCTCGACCTCTAATGGTTGAATTTTCGAACAAGAGTTAACTTTTTTCTGCCAGAATTATTACACGCATGATGATTCATTGGATCGTCGACTAATCAATCATAAATTCAACTAAACTTGACTTGGTGTAATTATCATCAAAAAAATAGGTGGCTAAGATACGTATATACGGGAGCTGCGAAGTTTGAGTCATAGTACGTAGATTCAAAGTAATTTTAAAGTTCCAGTATTCTCCTTTATCAGTGAATATATTTTGTTCTTGATATTACCATCGTACGACTGAACATGAAAATAAAACGCTCGTCACTGTGCAGAATGGAATAAGGAATATAGATGTAAGTAATAATGATTATACACCATTTGATGAAAGAAAATAATATTGTCGACTATAATACTTCAAGCCTGTTGTGCCACTCAGCGTGCTTCAGTCGCTTCGATCGAGACCCATTGGGCCTGTCGGACTCCTCCAAACCCTACAACTTCGATTAGTCGAATTGCTGCAAACCGTCGAATTGGGACCCGTTGGGCCAGTCTGACTTGGCCAGCCGCTTCGTTTGGAGCCTGTTGCGCCGCTTCCCTCGCAACAGCCATTTGGGTGTCCTCTATAAATAAAAGCATACAACCTGTAACGCAGTTTTCTTACTTGGAGAGGAAAAACCACAGATCTGGTTACAATTCGGCACTTTTCCGTGTAAATTAGTTAATTACCAAAGTGTTGGGCGCCAGACGCTACTGCGTCGTTTTGATACGATAACACAACTTACTAAAACCAGGAAAACTTACGGAAATGCGTCGAGCGACAACTCGACTAGCTCAGATAACAAAGCCTTAGATAGAGGGGCAGGGTACATCACGTAAAACAAGATTATTTCTTTGAGATAGTTGAGATCACATCAATCAATAATTTATTAATTAAAATAGATAATTCAGACGAATGATACAGAATTGGCGATAGTATTAATTATTTGTTACGATAGTTTTCCTAACTGTTCAGGACAAAATTTACTCGTTTATGATACAATTAAATCAGAGGAATGTGTCAGAGTTGACTCGATATAAAACGATTAAATTAGACTCCAGACTTGGTATCACAGAGCGATACTTCGTACCCAAATGCAAATTATATCATAACACATCCTGAGATTAACGTATTAGAGTTTTGAGATATTATAAAAGAAAAATCGATAACAAACGATACAGATCCCTACTAATTAATTAAACACGCTTGGCCATACAATTTACGATACTCCGAAATCTACTGCTAAATAGAGACCACGCGGTCATTCGAGAGACGCGAATTACAGGTTCAACGTTAACAAATTAAATTAGAACGATAGAGATTGTTCTTTAACCAAATTCTGACAATTTATTTTGATCGAAACGATACTGAATCATCCAAAATTAACTAAAACTTACTAGATTTTACATACGAATAATAATTCATCCAAAACGGACTATATCTTACTAAACTATAACAAATTAACGATAACAGACTAAACTATACGCGAGGTCTAAGCCTTCGCGGCTATCTTCGCTCAGGGTACTCCAGGAAAAGGTATTTTTCTACAGTATTTCATGCACAATATTATTCTAACATACTAAATCAAAAATATAAACCATACGAGAAGCGATAAGCAATAAATTATAGCCAAAAAGCAATGAAAGATCTATGTAACTCAGCCAGACTCGAGGTTGTTCGATAATTTAAGAGATAGACTACGACATACGAGCTGCTTAGCTCAAAAGACAAAGACGAGCCTCGTGGCTCAATAACCAAATTAATAACCAAAACTTTATTACGAACGACCTCGTGCCTTCACAAAAGAATTAAGACCTTACCTTAATCAAGTTGCTCAATGCAGCACAAAACTCACTATTTAACTAAGACTCGATAATAACGATACGATTGTTTTATAGAACTCGATACGATAAGCGATGCTGAAGATGCGTAGCGCAGACTTGAGCGAAGAAGTAGGCTGTGTAACAGGTGTACCGGCCTTATATAGTCGGTGTTTTCTTCCACTAGTTCATCCTTCAGGCTTAGCGTACTCACGTGACATATCGATGATCTAATTGGTCGGTGAGCGACAGATTTTGACGAACGTAATTTAGGCGAAGTCTACCTCACCCCTGCCGCTGCTAATACCGCTCCTATTCCCGCCTTCCTTCTGAATCCCCGGGCGCTGGACTCACATGGAGCCTCGCTCGTCCGGCCACCCGATATTTCTTCTAGGGCCTTACACCATTGGTCGATCCACCAGAAAGTTAGTGGTAGCTTCGTGTCTCGGCATACTAGGGCTTGACCCACGAAAAGATTCGGTAGGTTGGAACGCTGATCCGGGGGTTGTCATGACCAACCACGGCCGCGATAACAGATTCGGAGACAGTTTGACGATAGTAACTGCACTGACCGATTGTGCCTTAGGTGGGAGGCGGTAAAGATGCACCTTCACATGCCCTATTCACCACCCTCACATCAGCAGTGCATTTTCTTGTAGGCGGTAGCTCTCCGGATGACGGGAGGATTTCGTTGTGCTTCTCGCACATCCCTGTACGCCGTCAATCCGATAGTTGGAGGTGGTAGATCTTTCCACTTGAGAGGAGGCGCTGACCTTGGGGTTTTCTGGACCAACCATGGTTTGCACGCCGACAGAATCGTCCTTGACGATATTGGAGGCTTCTTACGTTCGGTAGAATCGCTTTTCCTTCGGTAGTTCCCACGATGACAGACGTCTCGTGGAGTATCGAGCTCGAGATTACATAGTTTACAAAAAATAAAATAGTGTTAATTAGACCTAATCATTTTTGCCTAAGTTTTCTCTTTTCCTGGAGACCCTGTCTACGCCACGCATCGTTGCATTCTCGAGAGAATCGCCTTGTGGCGGGGAATTTACAAATACCACGTCACAACTCTTCCCTCCCAGGAAAAGGCTGACAAGGCCGTAATGCTTTAAGTGAGACACGAGTTTTTAACATCAACTACTAGAGACGATAGTAAACTCGCAACTGGAGAGTACGATAGATTTCATAGAACTGAACTTCAAACACGAGAATTTCTCTGGAGGTATCCTAAGCCATAGCCTGACCATATTTGTCGAGAACAAATTCCTTAACTGAAACTAAACTAAACTAACGAAAGGTTGTGCTGAGCACGCGAAACGAAAAGAAAAGAGTGTTTTGTCGATAGCGCACGTGAAGTTTTTCCGCGAACGGACGATAGCGCGCGCGGATAGAACGAAGATTAAAGGATCGTGGTACTTTTGAATACTATTAGGTAGGTTAACATCTTTGGTAGTTTATGCTAGGTGTCGATTCGAGATCGTAGGTGAGTGGGAGAATCAGGTTAAATCACATGAGCCAGAAATAGGTTAGATTACTTTTTATTCAAGGTAGTAGATGTGAGGTGCGATAGCGACACCGAAAGGTAAATTATAATAATATTTTTCAGTCATTTGAGTAGGAGAAATGAAAATTACTTGGGTACGATAGGTAACATGTACTGTAGGGTTAGGTTATGTTTAGAATTAATACAATGTAAGGAAGATCGAGTCGAAGAACAGTTCAGCAGATAACAGAAATTAATAAGCTACAGTAGAAGACGTAGTACATGGGATTTGTCCCAGAAAAGGAAGGAAATTTTTGTATGGGATTGAACAAAACAAAAAGAAAAATATATTTTTTTTTTTTTTGTTTTTTTTGGTCTCCTACTCGATTCGAGTTTTTAATAAGGGGCTTGATATAATATGAAGGCCGACTTGGTTTATAGCCGGGTTTTGTCGTTGTATCCTACAGTGGACGTGGTCTCTTGTAATCTGAATCGCGATCAGGGGATTGGGGTGCAGCGCGCCATGATTTGGTGGACAACCCTTTGGCTAAACGTTCAGTCACGTTGGTAGCCCAACTACGACAGCATGTTGGGCACGCGGCCTTAGTGACCCCGGGCTTGCCGCATTGAAAACAGTGCTTGGTGATCGGATGTGGGCAGGTGGCGGATTGATGTCCAAGGCCGCTGCAATTCCAGCATGTGGCTATGGGTTGTGACGTGGATTTTATTTGATCCTCGGATCTGGACCGGATAGTCAGTCTCCGAGAACCATCCACTCGACAATTGGCCAAAAGAAAACAAAGAAATAGCAAAAGTTGGGCGCCAGGCGGATAACCGCCGATTTCAAAAATCTAAACGAAATGATAACCGTCGGCTAGCTACAGTACCGCGGAGAGGGGTCAGGAATAAATGAAGGATTAGCGGGACGTTAAATAACGACTCGAGCGATTGAATGTAATAATAGAAAAAAATAGAATTTATTCAACAAAATAGAAAAGAGATAGAAATAATAATTTTAACAATCGGGAATAAATTCCCTCGTATAACGAACGGCCACAGGTCGTGTAAAAGTGACCCGGCCACGTTTGACGAGCTTTACAATTTCTAATAAACTACTAGCTTCCACGTGGGAGAGCAATAACAAGGAAAATCATGCAAAAATTAAATAACTCGACAAACTAGGTCCTCGTGGGACGAAATCTTAACTAGAACGTTAATTAACCTCCACGAAGAGGACTTACAACTAATCAACAGGCTGCTATTTACAATGGGTGAGCCTTCGGCTCTTAATAACGACTCGAAAAACGCAATTGATCGAAGTAGTAATATTTACAGATCTTACTAAGACTAACTTAACCTAACTCTGCGAATAACGCAACTAATAATTAAATAGAATTCTTTGTTTGACTCGAACCCGAAAAACCAAGACTCGAAATCTAAACACTAACTAGTTGTGTCTCTCCCTACAGGAGGAAGAGAGCGCGACAGTGACTGACTAGGACTATCTCTGTCGCACTCGTGTACGACAGATATCAAACCCGAACTTAACAGACTATAATACTCGATATTTCTCTACAAAATAATGACTCGAACGATATTCTCTACTACACGGGGACACTGGTGACGGCCTACCCTTCGGAGATCGGTTTAATTCGATTCCAAGAATATCAATTAGCCTCGTGGCTGCTCAAGGCAATATTGCTGACGGCCGTTGCCGAATTCGAATTAGCATGGGTAAGAATGGCTAACGCTTACCGTCTTCCAGCCACCTGAGGAACTCAGTCGTCCCCCGACCAGAATCCATCTCGGAGACAGAAAATCCCACGAAGGAATAAAAAAAACAGAAACTCGAAATCTCGTACTCCCACTCACACACAACCAAATCCAAAAAGAATGAGCGGCCCACGGGGCTAAAATGCAATAGGATTCTTTACGAAAAAGTCGCCAATACGCAAGACACACAAGTGTTACGGACGCTAGTCTAACGCAGAGTAACTAGACCGCATGGCGCCGGTAATCAGCGCCCTCGTGTTACGGCCAAATATCGATTTTCGTATCGACCGAAGGATCCCTTAAGCATGGCGACCGGTGGTCGCCACGCGCGTAATTCAAAGTTCGCCACGAGGATTTTAGCTTGCTACGTCGGAGGCTCACGGGATGCAGGCTCTTCCTGGTGGCGGGAATCTCTTCCACCACCGATATCCCCCGTTGTAGAATGCCCTTGGCACTCCCCCGTGTCCTCTAGATTACTAGCAGGAGGTAGCGTGGCCACTAACTATCCTCCGAAGCTTTTGGGTGGCGTTCGTCGAGTAGGATCCAAACAGTCGATACTGGAACGTCTTGCGTCGGTAGTGGTGTGTCTCTGTCACAGTATCTTAGCCGTCGGCTGGGCCTCGTCTCCCACATGTTAGAGAAAAGTCGTAAAACAAAACAAAAGAATAAATAATATGCTCAACAGTCTTTAGTCGGTCACGGTCGCCTCTCGGAATTTCTATCGGACCTCGGGGTCTATCTACTCATTCTCTCATTTTCATCCACTCCGCTAAGGTCGTTTAAGGGGTGAGGAGCCTGTCGTAACATGCAATGTTACAACTCCACCCCCCTTAGACGGACCACTGGGGCGGAAGCGCTTGCAAAACTGACCCATGGACCGAACTCCGAGTGGCGGCCGCACACCGCGTCTTACGTCTACAGATCCGTCTGGATCTGATGGCTTAAACGTAACTTTTTAACAAACTAAACTTTCCCCCGGGGAGGGAATACGAAGGTAATTTTATGAAAACCCCCGGTTAAATTTTTAAGTCATCACACGCTACTCTCCCCCTGCAGAAGGCAGAAAGACAAAAACTTAGGGAAGGGTTCGACTTCCCGAACACTAAAAAAAAACAAAATCAAAATAAGAGTCTAATATCTGAAAGCTCGAAACTAACGAACCACACAAAAAAAAATAGCAAAATAAAGGACTATTGTAATTTCATTACCAATAATTTTGACCAAAAACATGACACAAAAAAAAAACAAATAAAATAAGAGACTACGAACCAACAAAACAAAACGAAACTAAATACAGGGCGTCAATGCCCGAGTCCGAGGACTCTATACCAGAAAAAAAAACAAAAAAAAAAACGAATAGCACCCCCACGAAAAGGGGAAAGACAGAAACCAGAAGACAAAACAAAAAAATAAAAGGGAACGAAAGAGAAAGAAAGAAAAAAAAAAACAAAACCCCACGAAAGGACCAACCACCCGCACGCCGAAAATCAAGAACGACCCCGAGAATTGGTCTCCAGCCTACTGCCAATCGTGGCTACGCGGTGGTCGGGGGGAGTCGGGGTAATATCCCCTCTTGGCCTGGTCCCTTCTCCGCTCCTCAGCCAGTTTTAAGTGCCAACGTTGGTTCCGGCACGGGCAGGTCTCTGCAAGCACGCCTGGCATCGAGCAGAGGTTGCAGAATTCCCGCTTGGGCTTGGGGCAGTAGCGCGCCATATGTTCGGCCTTCCCACAGTTCCAGCAATTTATCTGGGTTCGTCGGTAGGCTAGGAGGGCGTCTTGGCGCCTTCCCCGCTCCACGTGTTCCTGATCGGGCACCCCTTGGCGCTGGCAGGCTCGCCTTTTTTCCTCGTAGGCCTGTCTCGCTCGCAGGGCCTCATTTAGGGCCTCCGTGGCCCGCTGGGCGGCCTCGTAAGCCGCGGCATGGGCTACTTGGTATCGGCGATCCATTTCCTCCGCCTCTCGCTGCACCTGGTCGACCTCGGAAGGACGGGCTGGTCGGTGAGCCAGGCTCGCCACGGGGAGATAACGAGGATCTCTGGGTATCGGCTCCCTCTGGGCCCTAGGGCGAGATATAGCCCCCATGCTAATAGCTGCCGGCTGGCTGGGACCTGCTACGGGGTCTTCTTGGGTAGTTACCCTCGATACGGGGGGTGATTCGCACCTGCCCGGCGCCTCCGCAGTCGGATCTGCCTCTCGAGCGGCAGTCTCCCTCGAAGGAGTCGGGTGAGTGGCCTCGGTGGTCGTCCCCACCTCCTGTAGAGCCAGCAGGTCTTGGCAGGCAGCTCGCATTTCCTCGCTTGGGAGCATGCCTCCTTGGACTGAGTAAAACATCCCCTATCAACTGTCTATCAAGGCAAGTAGGCGTTTCCTACAAAATGTCTAGCGCCGTCGACTCAAAAAAAAAATAAAGAAAAACTAATTCGTCGAACTGACCGATAATTTCACCCATGTTTCCTAAAAATCCTATTTCCTTAACTCAACCAACAAAAAAAAACAAAACACTCGAATCCAATAGTGCTCGAATACTCAGTACCAAACTCAGAACACACGAACGCGAACGGTTTTCTCAGGCCTCGTCGGCAGATGCGTCTTCCACCTCGGATTCGCTGAGATTGTCGTCTACCTCGGGGGCGACGTACGGTTTGAAATCTTTTATATGGTGTCGACCGAGTGTCCTACCGGTTTCATCCTCTAGCTCGTACACGACGGGTGATACTACTTTCGTTACAATATACGGTCCCGCGAATTTAGGAGCTAATTTTGCAGCTACGAAGTTCGCAGCCGATGACAAGACGCGGTTTCGCTTCCAGACTCGGTCTCCTACCTTATAGTGACCGTCCCGGTGACGTCGATTATAATATTGCGCCTGCCTAGTGCGTGCATTTTGTAAATGACGGGTCGCGAGATCTCGTAATTCCTGCAGGCGGGTCATTCTTTCTGCCCACTTCGCGGGACACGGTTCCGGAATTGTCGCCGGACCTTCTTCCGCGCGTCGTAGTTGCACTCGAGGCCGCGGTTCGCGACCTAAGTTCAAAAACGCTGGGCTCACTTTCAGTGAACTATGCACCGCAGAGTTATACGCGAACCGAAATTCATGCAAATGAATGTCCCAATCTCGATGATCTGTCTCAATATATGTCGTGATCATAGTCTTCAGGACTCGGTTTACCCTCTCTACAGGATTTGCCTGCGCGTGACACGGGGGTACGTGGGAGTGTACGATGTTGTACTCGGCGCATATCTCATCGACGGCTTTGTTCGCGAATTCGGTGCCATTATCAGTGAGGAATACTTCCGGAGTACCCCACCTAGACAAAATTAAATCCTCGAACGCCGCGATAATGTTTTTCCCCGTGGCTTTACGCAACGGAGTGCACTCTACCCACTTTGTAAACAAGTCCTCGAAGACTAACAAATATTCGTACCCGGATCGACTACGAGGAAACGGACCCATTATGTCAGCTGCGACTACTGTGCACGGCTGATTTACTACACGATCTCCCATCAGACCAGCTGGTGTAGCCTGTTCGACTTTGCACTGCTGGCATTGCTGACAGCGTCGCACCGCGACTACGATATCTCTAAACATGCCAGGCCAATAGTAATCCTCGCGGATTCTCGCATAAATCTTTTCGACTCCGAGATGCCCAGCCTGCGGGTCTTCGTGCGCTTCGATAAACGCTCGGTCGCGATGTTCGGCGGGCAATACTAATTTCCACGGATTCAGTTCTTCCATAATTGGTTCTGTCACCGGATTCGGCCGCAAATAATACAGTCGGCCTTCGAATACTGACCATCCTCTATACTTTTTCGGGGCCTCTGAAACTTCTTGTACGCGTTTATTGTACCATGGATCTTGAGCTTCATTAATCGCGGCTACATACACGGCTGCGAGGTCCTCGACCTCGTCTTCGTACATGCGCGATAATGCGTCGGGGACATGATGCATAGCTCCCTTTCGATGTATGACCTCGAAGTCATACTCCAGGAGCTCTAATGCCCACCTAGCAAGCCGACCTGTCGGATTATGCAAATTATGCAACCATCGGAGGCTGCTGTGATCCGTTATCACCGTGAAATGATACCCCTCGAGGTACGCGCGAAATTTCTTTATGGCCCAAATTACAGCTAAACACTCTTTTTCTGTCACCGAATATTTTCTCTCAGCTTCAGAAAGAGTGCGGCTCGCATACGCGATGACTCGTTCGACCTCGTCGATGGTCTGAGTCAAGACGGTGCCGATTCCAAAATCGCTGGCATCCGTCTGCACTACGAAAGGTACTCGAAAATCAGGACACGATAATACCGGGGCTGAGGTTAACGCGGATTTTAATTCGTTGAACGCTTGTTCTTGTTCTTCGCCCCATTCCCACCGTCTATCTTTGCGTAAAAGCCGCGTTAATGGCTCCGAGGAGCCCGCGAACGCTGGAATAAACCGGCGGTACCACGAGGCCATCCCTAAAAATCGTCGCAATTGTTTCAAGTTCCGGGGTGCCGAATAACTAACAATCGGTTCGATCTTGTCGGGGTCTATTTGTAAACCCTCGTTATTGACTCTGAACCCCAAATATCTTACTTCATCTCTACAAAATTCACACTTATCGGGATTTAACGTTAGACCAGCCCTCGCGATTTGATCAAAAACGCGTTTGAGCCAGTCTATGTGTTTTACAAAATTGTCCGTCACTACAATAATATCGTCCAAATACGCGAAAACATGTGGTTCCATATCCAGTGTAATTAATTTATCAACTAATCGTTGAAACGTCGCAGGGGCTCCGGTGAGTCCGTATGGCATCCTCGTAAAGTGAAATAAGCCTCTGCCCGGTGCAGTGAACGCAGTGACTTCGCGACTATCTGGGTGCAAGGGAATCTGATGATAGGCTTGACTCAAATCAATCGTCGAAATATACCTCGCGGCACGTAATTTATCTAAAATCCCGTTAATATAAGGGATCGGGTAGGCGTCCTTCTTTGTGACGCTATTTACTTTACGGAAGTCTAAACAAAAACGATAACTGCCATTCGGCTTTTTGACCATGACTATGGGACTCGACCACGCGCTTTGTGAAGGCTCGATGACGCCCTCGGCTAACATACGATCAACTTCAGCATGGATCGCGGCTTGTACAACCGGTGATACTAAATAATATCTTTGTTTAATCGGCGAATTTCCCTGCGTGTCTAAGGTATGCTCAGCTAGGCTTGTTAGTCCTAGTGGGCCCGTGACCGCAGGTAGTTCAGTCTCTAAAAACTCTCCCAGTACCGCTTTCTCCGCTGAAGTTAATTCTGCTATACCATAACACGCGTTGGTTGACCCCGTGGTCGCTGCCAATGACTCGAAAAACGGATTAGTTTCCGTCGGTCCCTCTTTTAGACGCCACGTATCGTCTCCGCCATACATTTCTAACTCAAATAATCTAATAAAATCCATACCGAGGATGCAATCCCACGCTACAGACGGGAGTATTCGGATCGCGAGTTCGTGGGTTATTCCTGCCAATTCAATCGGCACGATAAATTCCCCTAAGACTGCTTCGGTGTCGCCGTTTGCCAGTATAACCCGTTCAAAAGCTGGTTTGCTCAAGGCCCGACCATTTTCTTCGGCGATTTTCTTTCCCGAAGCTCCTAAAAAACTTCTGGAAGACCCGGTGTCTATTAGAGCGCGAACCTTCGAATTCCCGATTTTGACTGTTAAAAACCAGCGTGGCTGCAGTTCAAGGGTCTGCATCGGAAAGCATTCTGCATCCGGCTCGGTATAAGGATTATTTGGGCTCGGGTTTTCTATTGGGGGTGACTCCCTTGCCCTGTTCGCGAGCCCCCTGTACCGTTTCCCGGATGACAACGCGAACACGTAGTCGCAATTTCGCCTTTCCTACCACAATGGTAGCAAAAACGAACCCTCGGCGCTGGGCAATCCCTCCATATATGACCTCTGCGATCACAGTTAAAACAGGTGACCGCTGGTCCACCATCCATTGTTGGCATGGTGTTCGTCGCTACCCTCGCGTCTACGGGGTATGTCGGAGCGGTTGGATTAGCCTGCCGAGGTTGTAGGTTCGCGGTCGCGGTCTCTATTCTTTTCTCTAAATTTGCCTGAATTGCCGCGAGTTGCTCTGTTATGGCCTTTTCCAAGGCCATCTTCCCCCCCCCTTGACTCTTACCGCCCTTCGTTTTCGTCTTTGGAGCTGACTTAGCCTTCGGCGCCTCCGGTGCCTCCGCAGTCTCGACAGACTCATACACGGCCGCGAGTGCCTGGGCTTTCTTCGCTTGCTTGGCCTTAGCCTTACATGCTAGCTCCGACATGTACGACTCGTCGGCGTCAGCGGGTGGGGGTGGCTTGTACGCCCGCGAGGATGCTAAATTTCTTGCTTTAGCAGTGGCAGCCCGAGCTAATTCTTTAAAACTGGATATTTGATTCCGGTCTAACAAGTTCTGAATCTCCGGCTTAAGGTTCTCGAATGCTAGATCTAGTTGGTCTTCCAACGCGTATGGCCTAGTCATACGATTTAATAACCCCCGGATGCAGGTCAAATAGTCGGTCACCGACTCGTTTTCGCCCTGCGTACGCGACGCGGCCTGCTGACGGAATCTTTTATTCACTGTTTCGTCGCCGAACCAGCTTCTAAATTCCTGACGGAAATCCTCGTAGCTCGACCAGCTATCTCGCTCAAGTCGTAGCCATTCCGAGGCGATCCCCGTAAACACTATCGGCAGAGATTGAATCACTTCTTTGCCGCTTAATGGGGTGAACCTCTTACAATCATCGAGACGGCTTAAAAAGTCCTCCGCGCTTTGTTCACTACTACCTCCGAACCTTATGTTCCACCTTCGTAACGCTTCGACCACCTCTCCAGCTCGGTCTCTACAGTGAGAACGCGCGGGTTCCGTCACGTCTTCCCAGCTGGATCGCGGTTCTTCCCACACGCTTGTGCCGGGGTGCCTACCTTGGGAGGGTGGGTGGGTAATTATTGGTTGAGGATTTATCGGCGACAGACTTCGGTTTTGTCTGAAGTCGACTTCTCGGCGGGTGTGGCCTTCCGTTGGCCGTGCTTCCACGCGCGATTGTCGATCCCTATCTTCCCGGGATCCTACGATTCCTCTCGGGAGAGATTCTCGCGGTAATCTCCTTAATACTTCCTGCACTAAGTCCTCGAGGTTTGGTTGGTCCCGGCTATCGCTAATTTCCACCGTTTCGGGTCTTACCCTCGTTCGGTCGGACGCTACCCTCTCGGGTCTATGATATCGGTCCTCTAGCTCTAGCTGTGGGGGCCTGTTATCGCGCAGGACCTCGACCTGTGTACCGCGTAGGTATTCGTGGCCGTAGGCAGCTAACGCTCGCGGGTTAGCCGTAGATCGGCGCGGCATCACTTCGGGTCTCTCCTCGGCTAGGATTTCCCCGAGTGCTGCATAGTCGCGATAAAAATCTCTGTATGCGCCGCTCGCATCTGGCGCGACGCGTGTAGGGATCGGCCTCTGGGGTGAGCTCGCTAAGCTCACCGACGGCCTTAGATCGGCGATCGTTGACATGACCGGTTGAGCTACCGTGTAGATGATGCTCGTGGTCGTTGTCGTTACCGGGCGTGACTCGAAATTGGTCGCGAATGAGACCTGGGGCTGCGGGGCGTTCGGCTGGTGTCCTTGGCTACCACCCGGTCGCGATCTACCGTCGGAGGTGAAAATCGTTTCATCCTCGGGCTCCCAGGGGATCGTAAGCTCGCCCTGACGTCGTCGCCAATGCCGCAAATACCGATCTCTAAGCTCTGCGGTTGAGCCCGTTGTACTAACGTTCAGTGAACTCAACAGCTGGGACAGCTCCGCGTGATCTAAATCCCACAGAGCGCATCCGTACGGGGTATCTATTGACGCCATGACTCGATGAGGAAACTAGGACTCAGTCGACACCAGAAAGAAGTATTCCGAACGAAGGGAAAAACACGAACGCGAAAAAAAAAAACCAAATATGCAGACTAAGCTGGAAACGCGAAAATCGTACTCGAACTACCGAAGAAAAAAAAAACGAAATCCCCAAAAAAAAAACAAATCACTGACTGAACGCAATACTTGTTCTTGAAGTGCACTGGGAAGTGCGTGAAGAAATCACTCGGTTTAAATTCAATCTCGAAAATCAACACGAACTCGAAACTAAAGATCAAAAGTCCCGAACTAAACTCAATACTTATTCCGAGAGTGCAGTCGAACGTGCGTAATGAAATTACTCGATTTAAAGTCACTCTCGAAAATCAACTCGAACTCGAACTCGAACTCGAAAGATAACCCGAACCCGAACCCGAACCCGAAAGAAAGAAAAAAAAAAACTCAAAACATATTCAATGCGCTCGCTTCTATCTTCTCGACGAGTCCACTCGTCGAGGTAGCCGTGAGTTGATAACCACTGCTATCATATGGTCCTCAGAACCCACGCCTGAGCACCACTGCTACAGCCAGAACGAAAAATGTGAATTTACGCGACATCTACGATTGTCGAGCTGACTTTCGGTGACGACACGTAAATATTCCCCTCGGTGCGGGGTGTGCTAAGAGTCCGCCGAGTTTGGACTTTGATCTCCCCTACGTTAGAGAATATTTTCACGAACCCGAAATATAGAATACGTTAGCCGTTGGATTCTAGACAATACCCTCGCTAGCTAGCTATTCGAGATTATTTATTTGAAAATTAAATGTTGTTTCCCCCGGTGATCGTTGTGGTAGGACTTCACTGGTACTCAGTATGTTTCGTTACAGCGGTTCGTCACTATTCGATCACCTAATACAATTTATCCATCACCACAAGGCATGCACAGGGAAATTTAACACAAAAAAAATAACAAAAAAAACAATTCAATAGCAAGCAGGTCATATATAATAGCGAATAGTTCTTAATATTAAGCTAGGGGTCCGTATCCAGTGTCCCTGCGCATTTAACGTGTTTTAGCACGCTCTGGTCGAGTATAATATTATAGTGGAGAAGACACGGCAAAAAAAAAAAAATTAACTAAACAAAACGCAATAACTCGAAAGAATCAGATTCTCTCCAAAGAATTCAACAATTCCCGAATGCGAAGTCGTTACAAAAATCGAAAAAGACTAATGGAAAAATGAAAGAAAAGGATTTGAACGCTATAATAAACAAAAGAGTTGCCGCGGTACGGCTTCGATACAAAGTCGCTGCGAGCGTACGCGCCGCTATTCCTTCTCCGGTAGATAGAGAAAACAAATGTTTGACCCGAAGTCCTCTGGCAACAGTGTAACCGTTACACGTAAGCGAATAATTATTTAACGAAACTATAATTTATTTTCTCAGGGCCCCACGTTGGGCGCCAATTTGTGACGTGGATTTTATTTGATCCTCGGATCTGGACCGGATAGTCAGTCTCCGAGAACCATCCACTCGACAATTGGCCAAAAGAAAACAAAGAAATAGCAAAAGTTGGGCGCCAGGCGGATAACCGCCGATTTCAAAAATCTAAACAAAATAATAACCGTCGGCTAGCTACAGTACCGCGGAGAGGGGTCAGGAATAAATGAAGGATTAGCGGGACGTTAAATAACGACTCGAGCGATTGAATGTAATAATAGAAAAAAATAGAATTTATTCAACAAAATAGAAAAGAGATAGAAATAATAATTTTAACAATCGGGAATAAATTCCCTCGTATAACGAACGGCCACAGGTCGTGTAAAAGTGACCCGGCCACGTTTGACGAGCTTTACAATTTCTAATAAACTACTAGCTTCCACGTGGGAGAGCAATAACAAGGAAAATCATGCAAAAATTAAATAACTCGACAAACTAGGTCCTCGTGGGACGAAATCTTAACTAGAACGTTAATTAACCTCCACGAAGAGGACTTACAACTAATCAACAGGCTGCTATTTACAATGGGTGAGCCTTCGGCTCTTAATAACGACTCGAAAAACGCAATTGATCGAAGTAGTAATATTTACAGATCTTACTAAGACTAACTTAACCTAACTCTGCGAATAACGCAACTAATAATTAAATAGAATTCTTTGTTTGACTCGAACCCGAAAAACCAAGACTCGAAATCTAAACACTAACTAGTTGTGTCTCTCCCTACAGGAGGAAGAGAGCGCGACAGTGACTGACTAGGACTATCTCTGTCGCACTCGTGTACGACAGATATCAAACCCGAACTTAACAGACTATAATACTCGATATTTCTCTACAAAATAATGACTCGAACGATATTCTCTACTACACGGGGACACTGGTGACGGCCTACCCTTCGGAGATCGGTTTAATTCGATTCCAAGAATATCAATTAGCCTCGTGGCTGCTCAAGGCAATATGGCTGACGGCCGTTGCCGAATTCGAATTAGCATGGGTAAGAATGGCTAACGCTTACCGTCTTCCAGCCACCTGAGGAACTCAGTCGTCCCCCGACCAGAATCCATCTCGGAGACAGAAAATCCCACGAAGGAATAAAAAAAACAGAAACACGAAATCTCGTACTCCCACTCACACACAACCAAATCCAAAAAGAATGAGCGGCCCACGGGGCTAAAATGCAATAGGATTCTTTACGAAAAAGTCGCCAATACGCAAGACACACAAGTGTTACGGACGCTAGTCTAACGCAGAGTAACTAGACCGCATGGCGCCGGTAATCAGCGCCCTCGTGTTACGGCCAAATATCGATTTTCGTATCGACCGAAGGATCCCTTAAGCATGGCGACCGGTGGTCGCCACGCGCGTAATTCAAAGTTCGCCACGAGGATTTTAGCTTGCTACGTCGGAGGCTCACGGGATGCAGGCTCTTCCTGGTGGCGGGAATCTCTTCCACCACCGATATCCCCCGTTGTAGAATGCCCTTGGCACTCCCCCGTGTCCTCTAGATTACTAGCAGGAGGTAGCGTGGCCACTAACTATCCTCCGAAGCTTTTGGGTGGCGTTCGTCGAGTAGGATCCAAACAGTCGATACTGGAACGTCTTGCGTCGGTAGTGGTGTGTCTCTGTCACAGTATCTTAGCCGTCGGCTGGGCCTCGTCTCCCACATGTTAGAGAAAAGTCGTAAAACAAAACAAAAGAATAAATAATATGCTCAACAGTCTTTAGTCGGTCACGGTCGCCTCTCGGAATTTCTATCGGACCTCGGGGTCTATCTACTCATTCTCTCATTTTCATCCACTCCGCTAAGGTCGTTTAAGGGGTGAGGAGCCTGTCGTAACATGCAATGTTACGGGGTGCAGGGATGTATGATGGAGTATGGACCTTGGATCGACTCAATGTCTGGGTGTGAGATGTCGCGGTAGTGCTTGATACCGTCGGATACGAGGTGATCGGGGGAGCTGTGTTCCTGCGGAAAGGTCCCGATCTTGATTTGGGCGGAAAGGTCGGAGCTCGAGAGGACTGGGTCGTGGATACTCGTGAGGGACCAGGTTGAGGATCGGTTGGTGGAGTTGTGATGGTGACGGGTAACTCTGGATATCGGGGCAATCGAGGTTGGAACGGCATTAAGTCTGTCTGGGTCGATTTGTCGCAGAAAGTGGGTCGCGGTTCAGTTTGGGTGTTTGTTTCGGTTGTCTCTGGAGGATCACGTACGCAGGCAGGACTGGCGAAAAAACCACTGAAGCTGGCACGGTCTTCGGCGACTTCGGCACAGGCGGCAGCAACGTCTGACCTAAGTTGGGGATGTGCAGCGCACATCAGGTCGAGAAGATGTGCATGGCGTTGGAGGCGGTCCCAACCTCGAACATGCGTAGTTTCTTCGTCCGATGAGTCGATCGTCCTGGGTCCATCATCGGTGGTGTCAGATGATGACATTTTCGATCGCGTAATATTGGTTTTGGTAGGTTTAGTCAGGTCGATACAGCGATACAGTCTCTGTGGGTCAAGGTACAGGGTTACGATACAGTTTTGAGTCTTTGATGTGCATTTTCCCTATTATTCGAGTACCCTCTACTTCTGATAATTCATAGACGACATGAGAAAGGATTCGGGAGATACGATAAGGACCAGCGAATTTCGGTGCGAATTTCGCGGCGATATGTTGTGCGGCTGAGGATAAGACGTGGTGTCGTTTTAACACAAGATTACCTACCGCAAATCGTTGTTCGCGTCGTCGTAAATTATAATGTCGAGATTGTTTACTAAAAGCTTCCTCGAGGCTTGTGGTCACCCACTCACGTAAGTGGTGCAATTGTTGCATTCGCTTTGACCATGCCTCGGTAGGCTGAACGTCTAAATCGGGAGGAACAGCTGTTCGATCCCGTAAAAAATTCGTAGGTTTTGGTATGCGACCAAAATTCAAAAAGGCGGGCCTACTTTCAACGGAGGTATGATAAGCAGTGTTATAGGCGAATCTAGAGTCCGATAAATGTAAATTCCATTCTCTGTGGTCTCTTTCTAAGAACGATACAATCATGGTCTTTAAAACCCTATTTACTCTTTCTACTGGATTGGCTTGTGGATGATATGGGGGTGTCGTAGTGTGAACGATACCGTATTTATTTGCAAGCTCTTTTATTGCGCGGTTATTAAATTCGGTACCATTTTTGGTAAGTAATACTTGGGGTGCTCCCCATCGCGATAGAACGAGTTCTTCGGAAGCGTCACTAATTTTCTGTCCGGTAGCTTTTATAAGTGCGCTACACTCTACCCATTTGGTAAAAAGATCTTGCATTACTAGAATATACGCGAATCCAGATTTGCTAGGGGGAAAAGGTCCCATGATATCGGTAGCGACTACGATCCAGGGTTGTTCAACTACTCGGTGTCCCATTAAACCGGCGGGAGCGACTTGATTGACCTTGCAGCGTTGACAAGTAGAACAGTTTCGGACATAGTTCGCGACATAGTAATACATTCCGGGCCAATAGTAATCGGTAGTGAGTCGTCGATAGGTTTTTTCGATACCTAGATGACCGGCTTGTGGTGCATCATGCGCTTCTTGAAGTGCATTAGCTTGCTGGTCTTCCGGCAAAACAAGTTTCCAGGCATTTAAATCGGTCATTACGGTATCAGCGACGGGGTCGGTCCGTCGAAAATACAAATTGTCATCTCCTATTTTCCAATCACGAAATTTTTTTGGGAAATTAACGATATCGCGCTTCCTTCGTTCATACCAAGAATCGGGAACAGGAGCGGGAGCGATAGCTGCTACTACTTCTATCTCCGAATCGGTAGCTGTTTCCGGAATTCGAGAGAGAGCGTCAGGGACGTAATTTAACGCACCTTTTCGATAAACGATAGTATAGTCGTATCCTAATAACTCAAGGGCCCATCGGGCTAATCTTCCGGTAGGGTTTTTGCGTTTATGGAGCCATTGTAAACTACTATGATCGGTGATAACCGTGAAGTGATATCCTTCGATATATGCGCGAAATTTAGCGATAGCCCAAACTACAGCGAGACATTCTTGTTCCGTTACCGAGTAACGTCGTTCCGTTTCTAATAAGGTTCTACTCGCGTACGCGATTACACTTTCTACCTCGTCTTTTGTCTGTGTGAGGACAGCGCCAATGCCTACGCTACTTGCATCTGTCTGAAGGACGAATGGAAGACTAAAATCGGGACAAGTTAGAGTCGGCGCGGTCGTTAGATAATGTTTTACTTGTTCGAACGCGCGGATTTGTTCTATTTCCCATACCCAAGATTGAGTTTTCTTTAATAACCGAGTTAAAGGTTCGGTAATACTAGCGAAATTCGGAAGGAACCGACGATACCAGGAGGCCATTCCTAAAAAACGGCGTAACTGTTTAATAGTTCGCGGTGCAGGATATTCGATAACAGGCGTAATTTTATCGGGGTCTACTTGTAGACCGTTTTCATTTACGATAAAACCGAGGTATTTAACCTGAGAACAACAAAATTCACTTTTCTCGGGATTGATAGTTAAGCCAGCGTTATGGATAGTTTTTAAAACGCGTTTTAGCCATTCAAGATGCTCTTCGAAAGTCTTTGTCGCAATAATAATATCGTCTAGATATGCAAAGGCGTAAGGGTCCATTTCTGGGCCGATCAGCTGATCTAACAACCGCTGAAAGGTCGCGGGAGCGCCTGTTGATCCGAAGGGCATACGGGTAAAATGAAAAAGTCCTTTACCAGGTACGATAAAAGCGGTAACCTCGCGGCTTTCGGGAGTTAACGGAATTTGAAAATATGCTTGGCTTAAATCGATAGTCGATATGAAACGGGCCGATCGAAGTTTATCTAAAATACTATCCATACGCGGTAGAGGATAGGCATCCTTTTTTGATATATTATTGACTTGTCTAAAATCGATACACAGGCGATAAGATCCGTTAGGTTTTTTAACCATGACGATAGGGCTCGCCCATTCGCTATGAGATGGTTCAATTACTCCGGATGATAATAATTTGTCAACCTCAGCATCGATAGCTTCCTGTATTTTAGGAGATACGCGATAAGATCTTTGCCGAATCGCGGGATGATTTCCTACGTCGATACGATGGGATGTTAGATTAGTAATTCCGATCTGATCCGAAGCTGGCGGTATTTCGATATCTAGTAGGGTTTTAATTGAACCGATTGTTCTTCCGAGAGCAATACTAGACCATTGCACATAGTTAAACTGGCGCGAGTGTCACCAACGAAGTCAAATAGTTGACTCGGATTATCTTTGAAACACCACGTTAATTCCTCAAAGTCCGCTATTATTTTACAAGTGTGGATGAAATCTAAGCCGAGGATGCAGGTAAAGTGCAGGCTAGGTATTAAATGCGCGTAAATTTCGAAAGTTCGACCACCTAATTCGATAGGTAACGCGACTCTGTGTGTTACACTAGCCGACTTACCGGCAGCGGTAATGACATAGCCAGCTTGCGCTTCTGATAGTGGTAAATTTAAAGATTCGATTAAAGGGTTCAATTTAGGACCTACGAAAGTACGAGAGGATCCGCTGTCGAATAGAGCTTTTATTTTATGTCCGACTACGGTAAATTCGATAAACAATAACGGTAGTTCTTCTGAGTCTCGATTTAGATTATTAAGCGATAATTCGGGGTTTTGGCTCGCGGGCTGCGTTTGGGATTCCGCGTTCGCCCTTACTGACGGCTCCCTTGCTGGTTTTCCGAGCATCTAGGACACGTCATTTTAGTTACATCCGGTTTACCGCATTTAAAGCAAAATCTCTTTTTATTCTCGGTACATTGGGGAAATCTGTGGCCAGCCTGACCACAATTCCAACACTTTCCTAACCAAGGGGTGGATTCTGGATTTCTTCCAGTAGGAGCGATAACGTTAGTGAGGTTGAGGGGGTCGATAGTCGACGTGGATGCAACTGGTTCCGGTCTAGGAGCAGCTGGTCTCTGATTACTATTATTTCTTTGGTTCTGCGGTTTTTTATTGGTCTTGCTGTTAGATGGGATAGCAGCATTTACGAAATCGGGGTTATCGACATCTAAGCTACACGCGGTGAGAGCGTTTCGATTTTGTTTAGCTGGGGTACGCACTCCGCGATACGATAGGCCCGGTAACCTTGAACCGTCTGAGGTTGGGGGTGCTTGGAAGCGACTCGCATTATTATAGGTCTGTTCCAATCGCCGAGCCAGGTCCTCTAATTCGTCTAGATCATATACTTCACCACGGCGGATTAGAATTTGATAGCGCGGTAATAAGTTACGATGAGTGTACTCGAGTTGTTCCTCGTTACTCCATGGGGGATATAGTCTATCAAAATATGCCCGCATATACGTTATATAATCTGCGACAGATTCTTGTTCACCCTGAGTTCGTCGACGTATTTCTTCCCTGAGGGCGTGTTGAAGGTCGGGGTCTCCGAAACGAACACGCCACGCATACTCGAATTGTCGCCAATTCCGCCAAGTATGACGTTTAGCTCTAAACCGATACATCGCGACACCGGATAAAAAAAACGGAATGCTATGTAGAATGGATTCATCGCGAAGATTAAATAACTCTCGTCCCTCCTGAATTCTCGCTAAGAATGCTTCGGCATCTTCGCCGTGTTCTCCCGAAAAAGTGAGGTTCCACTTACGCATAACGTCGTAAGTAGCCGCAGCGGTCGGTATCTGATTAGTAGGTGACCTCGGGTTAAAATTCTGATTATTCTGATGTGTAGCATTGAATTGAGGGCGGAAGTTATCTTGATTAGATCTCGGAGTAAATTGACGCATTGTTGCCGGGTTATTCGGAAAGGTAAGTTGCCCTAAAACGATAGGTCGGCTAGTCGGTATTTGTTGGAATGTGTGCGATACATGTGCGTGATTCGGATTGTTCTCGGGGAAATAATGATTCTCAGGAAAATCATCTTCAGCGATGTTATTTCCGGAAGCGATAGTTCGGAGTTGGTTATTTCCAGGAGCGATAGTTTGAAGCTGGTTATTTCCAGGAACGATAGTTTGGAGCTGGTTATTTCCAGGAACGATAGTTTGGAGATTGTTATTTCCAGGATCGATAGTTTGGAAATCGTGATTTCCGGGGTCGATATTTTGTGGATTGTTAAGTCTAGGGGGTGTGTGACTTCCTCCCGGTCTAGTATCGTGAGCATTATCCGACCTATTATCTAACATGTGTTCGGGCGAATGCGGGGATTGATGGCTTTCCTCTGCTGCATTCGGATGCAACTGATCTCCGGGTGTTAAAGGGTTCGACATATCTCCGCGCTTGTTCTGACAGGCGCGAAGTAACCGATCACGTAAGGTGGGAAGGGTTCCGACAGTTGATAAAGATAGCCGATATAATTCGAATCTTAATTCGTCAGCTGATAGCACGTAAACCCACGCGTCAACAGACGACGGTTGTGACAAAGAGGTTGTGAATATGCGAACGCTGAGAATTAGCGCAGCGGTCGTAGGTCGATACGGGTAGATTTGAAAAATATGTAAGAAAGGTAAATACGATACAGGTCTTAAGGGTACTACGCAGTCGATAGTTTTTGTTTAATGGATTATTATAATCTTTCCATTATAGTTAACGACAATATGGTTAATAACAACCTTTGTCTAACGGATTATTGTAATCCTTCTGTTAGAGTCAACAATAATACGGTTGAATAACAACCTTTGTCGAACGGATTATTTTAATCCTTCGGTTATAGTTAACAATAGTATGATACACGATTAATTCTTCAATGTTCGTTTTTCTCCTTTCTTTTGTTCGATTTTATTTCTAACGGTTTTGATTTTGAATTTTTCCTAATTTTTACGCGACTTTTCGCGATTTTTCCCGAGATTTTCCGAAATTTGATTGATGTAACCTCAGAATTTAATTTCCTCTTTGGCGTGGCCCCACGTTGGGCGCCAATTTGTAACGCAGTTTTCTTACTTGGAGAGGAAAAACCACAGATCTGGTTACAATTCGGCACTTTTCCGTGTAAATTAATTGAGAAACGAATTTCATATTTTCATTATGTATCTTATGAATCGAGCCATCGCCTCGAATTACAAACAATTGGAAATTTTACACGATGTCGAGGTACATACAGTTTATCAATATGGTTGTATGCTTTTATTCACAGAGGACAACCAAATGGCTGTTGCGAAGTAAGCGGCGCAACAGGCCCCAAACGAAGCGGCTGGCCAAGTCAGACTAGCCCAACGGGTCCCAAAAGACGAACTTCCAAATTATGCAGAAATTCGACGAATCGAAGTTCCAGGAAATTACCAGTGGTGGGAACTCCTAGCGGCTGAGGCAAGCTGAGTGGCCCAACAGGCTGCAGGTATAGTCGACAACATTATTTTCTTTCATCAAAAGGTGTATCATCATTATTATTTCCACCTATATTCCTTATTTCATTATGCACAGTTACGACCGTTTTATTTTCATGTTCAGTCGTACGACGGTAATATCAAGAACAAAATATATTCACTGATAAAAGAGAATACTGGAACTTTGAAATTACTGTGAATCTACGTACTATGGCTCAAACTTCGCAGCTCTCGTCTATACGTATCTTAGCCACCTATTTTTTGATGCTTATTACGCCAAGTCAAGTTTAGTTGAACTTATGATTGGTTAGTCGACGATCCAATGAATCATCATGCGTGTAATAATTGTGGCATGAAAAAAGTTGACTCTTGTTTGAAAATTCAACCATTAGAGGTCGAGGATTATATAACTCATCCTCAATTATGTTACCAAAGTAACAAGTAATGCTGAATATTATCAATTTGACAAATATTGTCAGATCACTAAATTTTCTGATATGAAGACTCATGTCAATTGGGACAAACTCGGAGTTCTACAGTTGACTTCAGTTATCCGAGCAACTGCTACAAGTCAATCGTCGTCATCTCTGATGATGTATGACGTATAAATTTTACTAATCAAAGAAATATCGTAGTTTTTATAATGAAGTCTACTCGAACTAATATATCCATCATCGTTCTAAACTATGATTCGTTCGGACTAATTGAGCCCTGGTAGTTGCTTCACCCTATTCTGCTACAAAACTCATAACAATGATGTAATTTTCAATTTTTAAGAAGAAGTTGCAAACGAGGAGGAACGACGGGGGCGACAAATAAAATAACAATTGAATATTATATTTAAAAAATAAAGAGACCTGTGTCACATAGATTGTTATTTTTGTTTTCAATGTTTCCCACATTTTTTTCATTTCATTCAGCGAATTATATCACAAAACTTGTGACAATCTCGCTTAGTAATAAACGTCACATCAATAACTGTGTAATAAATTAAGCGAGTAGAGTAGAATAGATTAGTTGTTCGTTTGGTTCTGGGATAGAACTCTGTTGTCCAGTTAGTCAGAAATACACAAGGGACTCGAGATATTTGAGTGATACCGTCGCCTTTTCCTCATAGTTTCTGTTCATTATTTATATTTATATTCTACTAAATATTTTTATCCGATCTTATAGTCTAGTCACTTGAGACTATGACAATTGGTATCTAAAAACGATGATTCCCTGATTAACTTTTATGTTGAATCTTAACTCAAGGTCCAATATCTGTCATAAGTGGTGCTTCAGTGTTTGCCTGGGTTTCTACTCTTTTTTTTTCTAAATAAGTTATCCTCTCCGATGCCCATATTTTACTCACTTTTTTAGTTATTTCACTCACCTCTCAAGCTTTTTATTCCTCGCTACCCAACTGCAAGCCCTGAAGTATATTACGTTTCACATAAGATTTTTATTGATTTCTCTCTGAATTTGTTAGTGATTATTCATTCGTAATCTTGTTTTGACGAGCATCCAATTGAGTACAATTGTAATGCAAATTATTTTTCCACGTACACTGAGATGATGATTCAGAACTAAGAACACTTATTTCGATATTTACAAACCGAAAAATGGAGCCTATCAAACTCAAACACACTCCATCGATATAAAGTGTAAAATGCACAATGTTAACGTAGAGTGAATATTAAAGTCTACCCAAGTCCTGTACACTGCATCGACGTAGAGAATAAAATAGAGCTGATCGTAGTCTAATACACAACGTTGGCTTACGGTCTGGTTCTGACTAGACGGTACGAAGATATATCATAAAGCTCGTCGAAGTCTAACTCGTAATGTCAACTTCACATCCAGGTCTGAACAGAAGGTGTCGAAATATATACAATTGAGCCTATTGATGTAAGACCAGCGTAGAGCATAGAATGAAAGTTTTCAAAGTTAAACACTTCCTGGGTGGGAATATTTCTCTGAAAAGAATCACATTAATTCTAGTGAAATTTCGAAAAAGAATTAAAAAAGTCTCACTTTATCAGAAAGTCTCAGAAAAAGTCTTATAAAGGCAGACCAATGCTTTGTAAGACAAGACAGCGAACACTGAGATGTTGATACTCTTTCAGAAGAGTTTTGCAAAAGTTTTTCGGAGAACTAATAAAACAAAATATAACAGTGTTTCAGAGTTTTTCTGAGATGCGGGTGAGTTTTGAAGAGTTTATTGATTCATCTTGAAAATAATTATTCTAAGTTTATCATAGATTATAAGTCAATTTTAAAATATTACTGCATTTCAGTTAAAATGATTATTCTGTGTTTTTATTGAATATTAAAATATTGAGTAGGATTGCTGCAACGGTAGGAAAATTATTATTTGAATAAATGGAAGACATAACTTACGGAGGGGCAATTATTGATTATTCATTTATTTAGCAGCAATCGTAGGCAAAGCGCCAGGTTAGCTCACCGCGACTATAATAAATTCTCTTCGAAAAGCAATCTAAGGCAAAGCGCCAGGTTCGCTCATTGTATCCAACAATCATACTTTTCTCTTATAGACACCATAGGCAAAGAGCCTGGTGATCTACCTAGCCAAATAACACTTGTTACTTAGAAAACTCAGAATTCAGAAAACGTCACTTATTCATATATCAGTTTGCTACATATTATTCAAATTCAGATTCAGAAAATTATAATAAAATTATCTCATAAAAGTCGTGAGACAAATTGTCCACGCATCAAAGTCTATAACGTCAAATCAGTAAATTAAGCAACTTTGTAAATATAATTTTAGTTTGGTTGCAACCGCCTTTTGATATTATTTTATTTAATAAATGTTTCTTCTTATGTTTAATATGATTGCTAAGATTTAGTGCTGGTTCCCTTCTCCGCCATTTCCCGGTCATATCAATTTCTTTTTGGCTAGGAATACGGCTGCGAACGCCTTGCGTTCAAGGTCCGTGGATAGACGGGATACGGCTGCGTGCACGAAGTGCACAAGGTCCGGTGTTAGGGATATAATACGGCTGCGTGCACTACGTGCACAAAGTCCGTGAACCAGGGGAGACGGCTGCGAACGCACGGCGTTCAAAGTCCGTAATTAGACAAAAATTAGATAGAGAGGTCCTGAATTTTCATCCGAGCAAAAAACTCACAATAACTGTCAGTTCCGCGAATCGCGAAACTGCCGTAAAGTTACAATATATAACTTCAGATTACAGTCAGCCCACATAGAAAACACATTTACAAAATTGAAAGTACACAGGATCTAAGCAGTACTGTTTTTCTTACGTAAATAGTGATAATTCGGTATTATGTGATATAGTGATATTCGGTATTTACGCATGTGGGCTGACTAGCCTTTTCTTCTACAACTGAAAACTATCGCGTTTGCTATTTTAGATGTGATATTTCCCATGAACAGGGCAAAAAAAAAAAAACTCCCGTAGCATAATTATTAACTGCGAATATCCTGATTTCTTGAAAAGAGAACTTGAAAGTAGTACAAAAGAATTTAAGGTAGTAAAACGTAAAATCCATACATTCGTGCTAGTCAGCGACAATGTATGGCTCTGTGAGAGTGAGAGTGAGAGCTACGAGATATCCACTCAAGAGCAAGAAAGAAAAACCTAAACGAGACGGTCGAAAACGCTGAATTATGAATCGACCGATTTAGAAAATTACAATTTACCATATGATATTTTTTTTTTTTGCGAAATGCTAAGATTTGTTTTCGTCGAGGGGTGATTTTTAAACACATTTCCCCACACTTCCCATATCAGCCTGCGTATAGGAACAAACTTCAAATTCTTTTTTCTCAGAAATAGAACGGTCAAAGGCCGAAACATTTTAAAAAACGTATAGTAAAATAATTTTCAGGGTGAGAACTTTATAGGATTAGGCATAAACAACTGAAAAAAATAGTTCAATCTTACATAGTTCCAGTGCGGGATGTCGTACTACGGTGATAAATTCGCCCGTTTTCTATTCTCGCAAGCGCCGACAAACGTCTTTGTGGTCTTCGTGGCATTTTAGCGTAGAATGACCGTAAAATAGAACGACACAAAAACGATAAAAAATAAAATGAAACAAAAAATTAGAAACTGATGTGATTAATAACAAAGACACAAAAACCGAACACTTTCAGAAAATGTTTTAAGCAAAACCAATAAAAATTAGGAAAAAAAACGAAATAACACTGATTTTCTCTGAGCAATCGAAACACTTATACGAAATGGCTATATAGCTATGATGAAAATAAAATGAAATAAACAAACACGTCCCCAATTCACGATTGTTTCTGAACAACTAACCTTAATTAAATGACTACATGATTATGAAAATGGATACAAGAATAATAACCTAGATTGTCAAACGACGTTTATTGTTTCACGCTTGCAAGAGTGATTGGATATTGCACGACTGAAACAAGCTAGAACAGACTGATGAATGATGGCGAAACCGTTTTTACGCGATGACGTTACCTTTACTTTTGATATTTAACGTTGTTCGACTAGAGGGATGGGTGAAACCTTTGCTGATGGCGGCAGAGGAGAAATGCAGGGGCGTGCCGGGGTAGGCCTCAAGTTTAAACGCGACAGATATAGTTAGGCGATCTAGCACTTTGAAATCAAATAATTGTAGAACGATAGGAAAAAAAAATACATTCACATGTAAGAAATGGTTCACAGATCCCAAATCCAAGTTCTTGGTGACAAAAATAGTTTGCAAAATATGTGGAAACGTTCAAAAACCGTCAAAAATGACCGGAATTTTGCGCGCTGCTAACTTTAATCACGGACGCTGCAAGAATGGTCCCAGATTGCGAAAAATTGAAGAGTAACAATTTTGTAGAGCACAAAATTTTCAATAAAAAAGTCAGTGTGGATATACATCTAGAGTCAACAGCGTAAGCGTGGGGAGCGCTTGAAATTTCACCCTATGAGATCGCGGCAATTTCCTGAATTCGAGGCAGAGTGACCCACACGGAGAAGAGGGTATAGTAAACTTTCTCATACTAGTATAGTAATGGATGGATATACTGTAAAATATGACGATTATTCCTATACTGTATACTAAATGTCACAATGCATATGAGTCAATCCACGTCAAGCGGGACACCTTTTTGACCGCATGTTTTTGAAAATCGTCGTAATTTTTTTTACATATTCTCTGGGTAAAATGAATGCATGAAACAATTTTTTTTTTTTTTTCAACTCGAAGGGCTTAGAAGCTACAAGGGGTTGAATTTTCGAAAGAACCACCAAAAATCGGAATTGCGCTCTCCTTGAAACGTTAATATCTCCGGATTACTTTGTCGTACAGACATCAGCAAAAACTCATTTCAAAGCTCTTGAATCGCACTTTCATGTTATGAATTATAAATTCATGGAATAAACAATTTTCTATTCGTTATTAACAATTCTATTCTTCAAACGTGATTTTCGAGATGACTACCACATTTGAAAATTCTGAAAAAAATACGAGCGTGTTCCTTGATTCATTCTCTACAAAATCTATAAGTTTCAAAATGGAACTCCGATGGAAACTATATTTAAAAAGCGATTGATCCGTGCGGGACGACGCACGCACTGTCTACGCGGGCGCGCCGAGACCGAGGCTCCTTTGCTGTACATGCAAAGAATATAGGGAGGTATATTATATGTTCAAATCCATCAAATCCATCAATTTGCGGAATTATTTATATCATTTCATGCTGAATATTCGACTTAAAATGACAAAAATGTGAATATGGAGGTACACACTTGACTAAAATCGGAATACGACACCGTATGTTCCGATCAACGCTGCGGCTATTTGCACGGTTCCGTGTCTCTGTCGGAGTCACCCGAAAATTTCCGTGTCTCTTTTGGAGTCACCCGAAAATTTCCGTGTCTCTATTGGAGTCACACTAAAGTTTCCGTGTCTCTATCGGAGTCACCCAAACGTTTCCGTGTCTGGACGAAAGAGGTTAGAATCGCCTCGTACGTTACCGTGTCTATCTATCGGAGTGACGCAAAAATATCCAAAAATTTCCGTGTCTTTATTGGAGTCACCCAAACGGTTCCGTGCCTCTATTGGAGTCACACTAAAGTTTCCGTGTCTCTATCGGAGTCACCCAAACGTTTCCGTGCCTCTATTGGAGTCACGCTGTATTTTGTACTTTTTGATTGTACCATTTACCCGCTACTTTCGCGATTGACTTTTGATAGAATTTTTTTTTCACCTGTCGTGATGTATTATTATTTTTTATTATTAAGGTAACCCCGTTACATCTCGTCCATATACACTGGTAACTTAGACACTGAAAGTATAAAAATTATCTCATACCTGGTTTATAATATGAAAAAAGTTGAAAAAGTTGGTACGGCGCTGTGATACAATGGTAACTTAGACACTAAAACTATGAAAATTATCTCATACCTGGTTTATAATATGAAAAAAGGTAACAGTAAAAGGTAAAAGTTAAACGTATACAAATAATCTTACACCTGGTTTGTGCAGTGCCGTAACTCGACTTAATTCAAGGATTGACTGATCAGGAAGCTCGATTCACCTGGCGTGTGACTAAAGCAGCCTCCTGATTAGTCAATCCTTAAATAAAGTTAAGTTACGGCGCTGCGTAAGCCAGCCATCAATAGGATAAACGTATACAGGATAAAGTATTATAAAAGATGAGTATTCTCTGGGTTTGAAAGAGGGCGTGGCCTATTTTGGCAAAAGATCAAATAATTCTCATACCATTCAGTATCCTAATTTTGTATTTTCGCATATACTGACGTAGACTACACCCAGTACTTTTCCCTGAGTTGAAATGAGAAGAGGTGGTTTCTTTCTCAGTAAAGCCACGCTCATTCTCAAACCCAGAGAGAACTCACCCTGTACATTTCGCTGTTTCTATTTACAACTATTTACAATGTGCGCAGAACCAATCTGCATCTTTTTTAACTTTCCGAACACATCTTGCGTGATACCACAGCAAACAGCTCTCGCATATCACACAGTCGCTGGTGATTGTTCCAGCGCAGGTGTTGCAGGTCCAAGTGTTGAGCTCAATCTTCTCATCCACAGCTTTTTTCAACAAATTGAACACCTTCTTCTCGAAGTAGGGCTTTAACATTTCTACTTCGACGTCTCCCTGATTTGCGATAGAGTCGCTGAGATTCTTGGGCTCCAATCTAATGTCACGTCTTCCAATCAGGTACTCCCCTGACAAAACGTTGTCAATTATATTTTTGTCGATAAGGATCCAGCCTAAGATTCTCTTTGTTTTATCGTCATCGGACAATGACGCGAATTTTATAGGCCCTTTCTTGATAGGAAGTCCAATAGCTGTCAATGTCGCACCTCTACGGCGTCCTTTTGTCTTCATGTTTGGCATTTGAATGTCGCTCAATTTAACTGAGGAATCAGTAACAGGAAGTCCACTCCCTGGTTCGTTACATGAGAAGACTTCAGCCTTCTCCGTACATTTGACTGACAAAGCAATATTTAATGATTCAATGTCACATTCTGGTGGTAGATTTCTCACAACGTCATCAGTTACATCATCAGTAATTGCAGATTCTGATGTAGTTTCTGCACATGCTTAATTTGTATTGAATACAACAGATTGAGCTTCTGAGGATGAGACCTGATTGTTTTTAGGCGACCTGGTATTGCCAGCTGTTAGAAATTGAATGGAATCTGCAAGATCTATTAGATCTTGATCAGACAAGTATATGTTCGCATCTCCAGTTGTAGTTCCTTCATATGTGGACGCAGTAGGTTCAGGATCGTCTGGCCTAACTTCCTCCTCCCCACAGACATCCTATAATAGAATTGCCAATTATAGTAATAAATAGTCAAACTCTTCGAATGAACCAAAGAGAAGACCAATTGAGGGTCCGCAGAAATTGGAAACACATAATTGAAAACAGACAAAATGAGAAAACACTTGCATCCGCTTTCAATGGCCAGTTACAGGGGCCTCTCCTTATTTAGGCGTTGTCAATAATGTGTTTTCAATGAATCCGAATCCCCAATTTGTTCTTAACGATTCACAATAATAACGCTAACAATGGGAGATCACAGGTTGGTCGTCACCGATCGTGATGAGCCTTGGAGGGGTGAAAAAACAACCTGTCCTTTTTCATCCAAATTAGAATAGGTTACGCTGATACGGGATACGATTAATGAGATGCTGCATTAAAAAAAAAAATTGGCCAGAACTGAGCCCGTCACTTGGAAGCTGAGGCCAATAGAACAGAATCCTCACACACCATCGAGTATTTTGAGCCAAACTTTCATCCCTCTAAAGCTCATCCCGATGGCCGACGACCAACCTGTGGTCTTCCCTTGTAAGCTAGAAACCTGAGATTCCTATAATTATACAACCTGAAACCAGATTTCAAGAATTACTCACTTCTTGTGCATCTAATTCAGGATGATTATGGTCCAGATTTATTTCCAATACTTCCAAGTATTGACCATCTTTTGTTGGCTTGGCAGTTATTTTTACTGGGCAGTTCGTATTTTGCGATCTGTACAAAAATGATGAGTCACAATTTTAAGTACAAAAAGTGTCATTTACCTCATGTATGCAGAAATCTAGTGAAAAACTTTTCATGAAGAGTTTGTATGGCCAGTTATAGGCTGGCTATTAGATTCTATTTCAATTCGAATCTGAATAAATTTGATAGCGATACAAATGAGCTACTTGGGGTTGTTTGAATAATACGTGACGCAAATTAATCCCCCACCCCCCTCTGCCCATGTCCGTGGAGAACTATTATTATGACCATACATAAAACCCCTGTTCTCCGTACTAATGCAGTCAAGATATTTTTCGTTGCAGTGGGCGTGGAATCCGATTTTACAACTTGTTCTGCTCAGATAAAATCGAATTTTACGCCAACTGCATCGAAAAATATCGTTCGTCACACGGGCGTAATATTTTATACCCTCGTGTGATGCCGTAATCACTCGGGCCGGCTTCGCCGACCCTCGTGCACGGCGATCACACACGGGTACAAAATTTTACGCCCTTGATACGAAATATACTATTTCCGTAATGTGAAATGCGACGGCAAGATAGCTTGAACGAATATAAGTCACAAGAAGCATACTAATGTAAAATCCTACCCCGTGCCGATAATAAAAAAAATGACGTCATGTATTATTCAGATAGCTTCATAAGGGAAAAAAAAATTAATATAACCTGGCTTTTCTCAGTCCTTTTCCCTTAGGCTTGTAGATCCCACTGCGAGTGCACTCGAGATAGATTTCGTAATAGATGAGATCTTCCTTAATTCTTCTCTGTAGGCCGACCTGCTCTAGAGTCTTACTTCGCTTCACCGACACTTTTTGCCTTTCTGTTTCATTATAATCATTTAACGCCGATAAAAAGTCGTCGAACGATGAAAACCGTGCACCCTTGTATAATTGCTGTTTCGACATGTTGATTATTGTAATAATAGTAAGAATTTACACACGTCGAGAACAGTATTCGACTGAACAAATATGCTTTGTCGTGAATATTTCGTGTGGGTGTCTCTCTGTAGCGGAATTGAAGCGCGCCAATCTACTTCAAAAATATGTGGAACGGAATTGGAATTCTAAGGAATTCCGCCAGAGTTTCAGTGACTTCCACTAGACTTTTAGTGATTTCCACTAGACTTCTAGTGATTTCCACTACAGTTTTAGTGAATGCCACCAGAATTCCGTTCCGTGGTGATATCAGCTGCCGGGGCATCCCCTTTATACAGTTTCAATAAATTTTCACGCAAGTCCTCCGACTTCCTGTGCTTCGCGCTTGTTTGACTTACAAGAGGGTAAGTACTTGAGCAGCATGGTGACATACGTTAACAGTGAAGACGCGTTCATAAAATTAGAATAAAGAAAGATATTTGATTGCTATACTAGCTTTGTATGAAGCATAGTTATACATAATATGCTCTAAGTTGCTTTCGCACAAAACTCGGCGAAATTGTTCAACAACATCGCGTGGATGAAATATCAGTGGAAAAGCCAAATCAGCAAAGATGGCGGTATGCAAAAATCTACCCTGTTCGTGAAAACAGCAACACATGATAATATGTTCAATTCTTTCACTTTGGCAGGAGTCCGGAGAAAAGTTGCAATTGGTAGTAGGTGCGAAATTTTCTACTTTTAAAGAGTTTCAAGACTTTTTATCAGAATACCATAAACAGGAGAGACAAATGTTTGTTGTCGGTAATAGCCAATCATTGACAAATGCACGAGTGAGGCGGAAGGGACAGAAATTCAAAGAAGAATTGAGATATCATACCATCTATTATGTGTGCAAATTTGCTGGATCACCGAATTCGAAAGGCTTAGGAGTCCGCAAAACTAGGTAAAAACATTTGTTTTCTACTTGACTGTTATTGCCATTTGTGATTTAATTTGAACCGAGCTATAATTGAAGTAATAGACTAAAAAAACAATGCCATTACAAATTTGTATTTTGCAACAGTTCTTGTAAAATGGGTTGTCAAGCTCACATAACAGTCGGGGTCACGGGTGACGGCAACTTCTTGGAGATAAAAAAGTTCAAATCAGAACATAAGGATCATGAGGGATCAGAGGTCAGAATACTTGAAGATAACATCTCTCTAAATTTTTTTCTGAGTGAAATTTCTGAAAGAATACTCAATCCACATTATTTTCATTCTATAGGCTTTTTTCGAATTATTGCCGCAAAATAAAAAGTTGGGTGAAGAGAAGAACACAGTTTTTCAACTGTTGAAACTTGGGTGCGATAAGAAAAGTATACAAGATAAACTAGTCGATGATTTTAATAAACATCTGAGTAGAAAAGACATACACAATCTTGCAACTGAGATGAAATATCAGAATGAAGATTCTCTCGACGAAGCTGTGAAGATCCAGGAGAACATTTATGGTAACCAGTTTTTTTGTAATCCAGCCTGCTTTTCTATCAAATCATGCATTTATATATTCAATGCCTACATTAAAAAAATAATAATAATGAAATAGAATCTCCAGATATTGAGAAAAATGATTGATGAATCATTTTTATTCTCAGGCTATTTCATATAAAATTCCGAGTTATCCACATCACACTATTGCTTATGGCAAGGAGATAATTATGCATATAAAATGTTATTGTTCATTTATCGATTCAAATAAGACCCTATACATTTGTCATGAGCCAACTTTTGCCATGGAATTTGTTGTAATAGTTGTATATGTATATACCATTCACATAAAAATCAACTGACAATAAAAAGGGAAAGCTTCAATATGTACTATTTGTTATAAAATGAGGGATTTGTAGAGGCTGTTCTATGGAAAAGAGAAGACTGAGAGGCGTCACTTAGGAATAAGCTGTTGTTTTGTTGTTCGATAATTGATTTATAAAGCTGTCATGGAATTGGATGTTTGGAATATTGAAGAGAATCACGTGTTCTAAAGCCTCAATATCACTTTATTTCATAGTATCGTAATATATTATACAAAGAATATCGACATACATGAAATCTTTCATGTTACTCGAATGCTTTCCACGTGATGTGTGTAATGTCGCTTACTACTGTTAGACAGAAGCTGATCAGAGAAAGATTTTATCACACTTCAGTGATTAAGGTAATCATTTTCGTTCTTCTGTTCTAGGAGCTCATGTGTCTGTACTGCACGAGGCTAATACGTTCAAGGCATTATACTTCTCAACAAAAGAAATGAGACACTCCATGTCCAAGTGGCCAGAAATAGTTTTCATTGACGGCACGTACAAACTATTGAAAAACAACCTCACTCTTATGATTTTAATGGTAGAAGATTCTGTTGGACTCAGTAAAATAGTAGGTGCTGCGTTGCTTGCTCGAGAAGACCGAGTGACATTTCAGTGGTTTTTGAAATGCTTTAAGAAAGAAAATCAAGCTGCCTGTCAGAAAATGCAGTGCATGATGGGGGACAAAGATTTGCTCGAACGAGATGTGCTGAAAGAAGTTTTTCTAAATGTACCTATATATATATGTCTGTTCCATGTATTGAGGACATTTGGACGCACCATTTCAAGAGAACAGATGAATATCACAGCAGAGGAAAGGGAACGGTCACTGAAGATTCTTGATAGGTTGGCAAAATCTTCATCCGAGGATAAATACTATCAGTTGTATGTTGAATTTTGTCAATCGGTTCCAATGTGTGTCCAAAATTATTTTAATAAAAACTGGCACCCGATCCGGGAAGAATGGACAAGATACAGTATGACCCACGGCAATCTTGGTAATTTCACGAACAACAGGCTAGAATCATTGAATTCCAAGATCAAGCAGGTTGTCAAAAAGCGAAGCTCGATGGTTCAATTTGTGCATTCCTTTTTTAAATGGCTGATAAACCGGGAAAGAGAATTGCTCAATAACTTGGGAAAAAACTTTCTGAAAAGGCCAGTTTCTGTTTACAGAAAGGATAGTGCAGAGCAGAAATATTTAAATTTATTGACAGAGTATGCATCATCTCTCGTTCTAGCAGAATTGCGAAGACATGCAGCTACGACTATAAGAACATTTGACGAAAGCAGGAAAGAATGTTCAATTAATTCACATGATGTCACTTTGACGGTAACACCTACCAGTTGTGAATGTGGCACTTGGACATCTATGTTCTTATCGTGTAGGCACATATTTGCGGCCAGAACCAAATTTGAACTACCTTTGTTTGTACCGGAATTATGTGCAGAAAGATGGACAAAAGCGTATGCTTTCCAAACACGTACAGAATACCGATTAGGTACAGAATATCAATTAGATAAATCTCATGCGCTTGATCCTACAGTTTCTTCTACTGAAATCAGTAAATCTGTTGTGCGAAAACCCCACAGTGACGCTCAAAACCCGGGAAAAATTTTTTTCATATGATCATATATAACTATATATAATCATATATAATTATGTATAAATTTATATAATTATATCTAATTTTATATAGTTATATATAAATGTTTATATAAAATTATATACAATCGTATATAAACATATATAAATATATATAAGTTTATATGGTTAGATAAAACTATATAAAATTTTATATAATAGCCTATCGAATGGCTTTATATTACTATACAAAATTATATACAGTTGTATATAAACATATATAAATATATATAAGTTTATATGGTTATATAAAAGTATATAAAATTTTATATAATACCGTATCGAATGGCTTTATATTACTATATAAAATTATATACAGTTGTATATGAATATATATAAATATATATAAGTTTATATGGTTATATAAAACTATATAAAATTTTATATAATAGCGTATCGAATGGCTTTATATTACTATATAAAATTATATACAGTTGTATATGAATATATATAATGTTATATGATTATATATTTTTTTTTGTAATTATAATAAATTTTATATTATTAAAACTCAAACTTTATAATTATAAATTTTTAATTTTTAGAAGCTCATCATGTATTGTTGCAAGAAAATTGAAGTCAAAATATGGCTTATGCATGAAGCATATTGTACACATTCCAAATCAATTAATTGTTTAATATAATATATTATATAGTAGTTGAAATAAAAAGAATTTCGCGATTAAAGATATTGAAAATAATAATAAAATGTGATTATGTTAGTTAATTATATTCATCATAAAAGGAATTTTTTTTTTCATTTCCGCAGCCTTTTATTTACAGGTATAATTTTACAAATTCACAAACTATAATAGAATCCTCAATATTAATAATGATCTGTTCTAAACGCATAATATTTTAATTATAACGTATATTGAACGAAGTTTTTGATACAGAACAAATAAGCCAACAAAAAATGAGCTTACCAAATTTGTTCTAATGAATTTGGCCTTTTGCACAGGAAGTCACCGACTTTTATAAGTTGGGCAATGTATCGTACATCTTTTAATTCGATCAATAGACTTTCTCCTGTTGTTACTATCGGTTTTATATGCTTAACTTTTGTTTTAGTTGCATTATGAATAAATATCCTTGTATGGTCGATCGCATATTTTTGCAATATAAAATATAAATCATTCTGATACTCGAAAAATAGTTTGATTGAGCCATAAATATTGAAGTTGTTTACAGCTGTTATAATTTGTACAACATGGCTATTAGCTTTAATTTCTTTATATGTATCCGACGTGTAAATTTCCTTGTTAATTTTTACTCGAGCATATACATGCACATTTTCTACTATTATACCTCGAGACATAAGTAATTGATGTTCTGAATTACTTAGTTCAACATCGGTAATTTTTTTTCCTAAAAGTCTATAATTTTTGACCAGTTGAGTATTGCTGACATTTTCATTATTTGGAGCCAAATGATTTTTCAGTATACCAACGCCTTGAGCAATTATCACTTGATTAACTATTTCCGCAGATAAATACTTGGTACCATGAACTTTGTTCGCAATAAATCCATTGTAATTTTCAAAGGGGAAAGCCGATGAACCTGACAAAGGACCCCATCGTTTTACAGACAGAACAAGATGTGTCAGCTGATGGACATTATACGTCAACTCTTTATCATCGAATAAACTTGGTATTTCTTTAACAAAAATTCGTAAAAGTTTATCCGCTTCTTCCAGATCTTTTGTAGTAATGTTATCCGTTAGCAAGTTAAAGACCGCAATGACTAAGCCCATCAAATGTTGCAAATATTTTTCTGATAAATAATCGTTGAGAGCTGGAAGGCTATAGAACAGCAATAAATTGTAAAATTCAGAAGCTTTAAAGAGATTACATTGAGATAATGATCGTGGCATTCGATTGAAAGATAGAGGAGGTCGAATATTTACTATAAACTTATCAATCTCCGACATAAAAGGTTTAATACTCCAAGGACCTGGCTTGTTGATGTAAGTGTCAAAAAATCGCTTTGTTACTCCTAATAGAACCGAATGCATGAATTCAGGTATAAAACATGTTCCTAGGTCAAGTAACGGGAAGCAAGATAATATTGAATATCCTTTTATTCCTCTCAGATGTTTTCTATTTAACCTACGCAATGCACGAGCTTGATAGATCATTCTTTGTCCATCTCGTAATCTAGCATCAATATCATAGGGATAAAATCGACTTACTCTTTTCCCTGTTATTATTGGAGGTAGGAAAGGGGTTGGAGGGAGGGGGGGCCACCCGCCCACCCACTTTCCCCCCTTCCTCCAAGGGGTTACTTGGACTAAGTCCATTGCTTATTCGAAACTTCTCCATCTCGACGTTTCGGGCGCTAGAATCTGCTCCCGTCCTCAGGAAAGAAGTCTCGCGACTTCCCATGAAAGAGTGATCAAAAATTCCGTGCTCACCGGTATATATAGGCTGGTTGCCAGTGGCGCCAGCTATGATTGGTGGCGCCGCCTTGGCTTGCTCATGGCTTCCTTCACCTCATCCCTGTACAAAGGTAACCTCCGTTTCCTACCTCCAATAATAACATTTCATCACCATTGCTATTAACTTTCAGTCAACAACTCTTTTCCCTGATACAGCGATTTGACTCTTTTTGGTTCTGATTTCGCAAATGTTGCAGCCATACCGACCATTAAAACTCAATATATTCTGAAGTTTAGCTCGAGCTGGAGCATCGGCTATAATTAATGAAGGAAGAATTTTAGAAGTTATTACTTCTTTTGTGATTGGATGATTCCACTGTATTCCATCTTTGAAACATTCACCCAGTTTCAAATGCAGAGGCCGTAAAAATGTATTCATTGATGGTTGACATTCTTTGTGATACCATAGGCCTAAATTTATTACAAACGACTCTCTCGCAGCAACAGGTAGCTCAGCTATTGTGCATAATAATGGCCAGCAATGGCTTTTAGCACTTTTTATAAGAGAAAGTCCATCTGTATTTATTATCAGTGTTAGATCATATTTTTGCCTATCAGGCCGCGAATTAATTCGAATATATTCGGAGCCATCAGTAATATCTGTAATAACATTATCGTCCCGTACTACTGGAGGCTTAATCTTTTCATATAGATGGTAATGCTCAAATAAATATTTGATTTGAGTGCATATATCAAACTCGACAAAAAATGAATCTTTACATCTTTCAGTATCACACGCTGAACATTTCAAAATTTGAATGTTATCACTGATGTACTCGCAACAATTTTCACAAAAATAATGTTTAGTGACAGTGCACGGAGGCGCGATTTTTTTTATATATTGGAATAATCTGTGCACTGTCTTTGGCATCAGATTATTTTCCGGAAGTATCTTAAGCTGCATCCTTAATGCATCTGCAAGAGCAGCTTTAGTTATATTATGTTTAACATAATAATTTAATAGATCAAAGACTGCTTTATCCAAAGAAATTGTACTGTTTTCATACAACATGACATTTGATCTATTAATTATAGAATTACATAAATTATTATCAGCTCTGTCAGCTCCATGGTTGATATTGCTGCTATGGTGTTCCTCCGCCTCATTTAAATCAAGCTGATTATAATTATCATCATTTACTATTTCCTCATCATGATTACAACTATCTTCTATATCACTATTCACAATAATTTCTTCAGTCAAAGTGCCTTCCAAATCTTCATTTTCTGAACTTCCAGTTGACTCGTTCTCAGAACTTCCATTTGAATCACTTTCATTCTCCGTGATATCTATGTCAGATAAATTATTATCATTGCTTAAAGTAAGCTCGTTATTTTCTTCATCACTGTCATTATTACGAGTGAATTTATTCCATCTTTCTAACGTCCTCAAAGGTATCTGCGATAATACAAAAACATATATATGTTAAAAATTTCGTATAAAGACGGATAGAGTGTGCAGAAAACGCTAAAGAAACAGATAGAAATGGATGGAAACGGATTCGTGAGCTATCCGCTCCAACAGCGTTTTCTGCAATTATATCCGTTTCAATACGAAATTTTTAGCAGGGATATAGAAATCATCTTTTCAATCTACTATAAATAAACACCTACTCAACTTTAAATTCACATTCTAAATGTGTAATTCTGAATTTTTCTCAATATTGAGGTCAAAATCTATTAAACTTTATCGAAAAACCATCGATTTCTAGCATTACTACTTATTTATAGCGTTAGTTTATTTAATTGTCATCACCAAACAAAAATATTCTCGTAATATTTAATTAGGGGACAGTGGGACAAAGCCGCCAGTGGGGGCAAGACCGCGACGAAAACAAAAAAATTACCTAATGGTATTTTCGAACTAAAGCGAGTAAAACAAAGCGCCATGCCGTGTGTCTCCGCTGAAGGCGAAAAATTCTTAGAGGGTGCCCAGACAGCACAAAACATATCAAGAATATCTGAAAATGTCTAAAAATGTCTGAAAATATGTGACATATCTATTTAATATTTCTAGCATATTTACAAAACAATATTCATGGTTAAATATACATAAATGTTGACAGTATATCTGCGACCGATATGATATATTCTCAAGACATACTCAGACAATATAAATAAAACATGATTAAATTCACGTTCCAAAAATATTCACAGTGTGTATCGACATAAGTCTTACAATTACGTCGACTGCAAACGCGATAATTATACACGGTGTCTTTCAATTAGTCATACAAACCTACCTAGGGCGATTTTTATTTGAAATAGAAAACGATTTTTCGCAAAAAAAAAAAAAAAAAAATAGAAAAAACTCAAAAAACTCAAAAAAAAAAAAAAACTCTGAACTTAGTACCTATCTTCATTTATTTTTATATATTATATTTTTTTTCTCAAGCTAGTTTTATTTTTTTTTGCGAAAAATCATTTCCCATTTCAAAGAGGAATCGCTCTATGTAGGTTTGTATGACCAATTGTAAGATTGCGCGCATGTGTTGGTTTTACCGTAAGAAGGGGACCGTCCAGTGTCACCGAATATTCTCGATATGTACAGCAAATATTTCATGGATATACACGAAATATTCTTCTATAATCAATCAGACATTGGAAAGTATGCGTATATACAGTAAATATGATCGAAATATTTGTATAATATCTCGAGAATATACATTAAATGTAAAAAAAGGACCATACTTATATTGCCATGATATTTGAATCACGTGATTAGAATATATACAGATATTTTATTGATATTGAATGTAATTTTCTAGATATTCCATACATATCTAACATATATTTTTGTGCTGTCTGGGTGGGGCAAAACCGCCACCAAAAAAAAGGCCAAATCGTATTTTCCACTGGCGGCTTTGCCCCACCGTCCCCTACTTCAAATATTTAATTATTGGAGTGTATATTATCCTCTTTTTGGTCAGATGACTATAACTTACAGGACAAGTGGGGTCTTCAACATATAATTTATATCTTTTTCTCGGTCTGATGGGTGATGACGGCTGTTGATTATTTGGTAGCGACGATGACATGATGACTCTCAAATAAAATATCAAATTGTATATGATCTACAAAAGACAATCCATAAAGAGTATGTATATTAGACTGACAGTTATTTTGATTATCGACGAAATGTTTCGCTCCGAGTACATGAATCAGTTCCGAATAAATAAAAAAAAAAGCCTCGCCAAATCTTAGCCCTTAATTTTGATATTAAGGCGTACTGACAGCCCCTTACTTTTTCCCGTTTGAATAACATGGGCTTTTCGACTGTTTTAATCAATTTTTTTATCAACTGGCAAAAATGTCAGTGATGATACTCCCTTCCAATAAAACAAAATTTGGCAAAAAAATTAATGCATTGAGCCCGTGTTCGTACGCAAATTAAATGGGAAAATTCACTGCCCTGTGGGCAGTACCTTCAGTTGACCTACAGACTTCAACTTTTGCGTATTTTGTTTTAAATCTAATCGCAAACTTTTTGCGCCTTAATGTCCGCAGAAAATTTCAAAAACACCCCAAATAAGAACCACCCTAATGTACACTCAATAATAATAAAAAAAAAAAGTTACTCTTTGTTATGCCTTGAAAATCACGTTTGAATAATATATTTGTTTATAACAAATAAAATTGTTTGTTACCGCAGGATAAAATAAATATATAAAAATAGTGTCATTCAATAGCTTTGAAATGGTTCTTGGACGAAGTCTCTAGGTTGAATGCAATCAAAGATATGACCGTTTGAAGGGGAGTATGTTTTCGATTTTTGGCTCTTTTTCCTGAATTTCACCCCCGTGTAACATGGAAAATGGGGGCCAAGAAAAAAAATTGTTTGATCTATTTATTTGTTCCATAGAACCCGTAAAAAAAACTATAGCGAAATCGGTAACATCGAGGTCAGAAAGCTGTCCGGTTTGACGTGGAACTACTCATATACAATATATATATACCGTGCTGTTAAAAGGAAGCCGAACGATGGCCGCGTCATAGTTCGACCAACCACGCTCACGTTGCGTACGTGAGCTTCTACCACTGATATATATATATATCAGTGGCTGTCAACTCAATTGGCCCGGCGCCTATAGTTGTATCCTTGAGCGTCGGTGACAATCGAGTTGGCAGTCACTGGCAGCGAGTAGCAGCTCACGTACGCAACGTGAGCGTGTGTTGGTCGAACTATGACGCGGCCATCGTTCGGCTTCCTTTTAACAGCACGGTAGTCTCCATACTGGAATAAATTGTACTTGCCTAGCGTTGCACAGACTCAGAGTTAAGTATAAAGTATTTAGTGAAGGGTGAGGTGTGAGGTCTCGCCGGTGTCTAACAAAACACAAAGGACCTGTCCACATTCGGTAAATGCACGTGCCAATTAAACCACATCTAAAACTAATAATAGTAATATATTGATACGACAGTTAATTCGTTTTATATTTAAATAATTTTCGTGATTATGATTTTGTTTTATTGGTAAATATTGATCAAATATATCTGATAATCTTTGTAAAGAATCATTCAGGCATAAATATGTTTTTAATCCATTGCGAGAGTGATAATTCGCATTGCAAAGTAGCTGACTGTGAGGTTAAGTACGACGAAGAAAATATTCCAAGCCCCGGTGAAACTGTTAACTTTTTCTGGCAAAATAAAGAGTTCGAAGGCAAGGTTATAATGTATTCAGGTAAATATTAATCGACCACAAATGATGTAACTACAATTCACCTTTCATATCCCCTTAAGGTCTGTTCAGACCAGGCGGAACCTACCGGAACGGAAAAGAACGGAACAGAAGTGATCGGAAGCGTGTGGAAGTTTGTGGAAGCAACCAGAAGTTTTTAATCGTACGCGTTAGGGGCGAACGATATTCATTTAGTCATTTATCGTATATTCTACAAAACTAAATGAATAAATGATTAAATGAATATCGTTCGCTCCTGGCGCGTACGATTGAAAACTTCTGATTGCTTCCACGGACCTCCACCCGCGTCCGATCACTTCTGTTCCGTTCTTTTCCGTTCTCATCCATCCCGGTAGGTTCCGCCTGGTCTGAACAGACCTTTACTTGCTTACAACGACTTTTTTGAAACTTTCTGGCGCACTTTGTACTCATAATACATAATCGATTTCGCGGTGCAAATTAATTTTACAAAAAGCAATAAATATTCTCTACTCTACTGTTTTTTGTTTTTATGAATATTGAAGATGATGAGAACGCTATCGATTTGAAGCTGCGGGAGTTGAGAAAAGCGGATAAATCTCGAAAAACAGATTCAGAGCTTAATTTTGTGAAAACTGCTTCAGAGAGTCAAATTTTAAAATCTAAAAGAACTCAAAATTCTAAATGACCTCGGTCACCTGCAAAGACACACATCTCGAATAATCTCACTGCTAAAAAAGTGAAGGTATGTAAATTAGAAACTTATTTAATCCATATTTTTCGTTGTGTAATAAATTAATATACGCAATATTCGATGATTTTTTGGTAATTGCCGCTCCCAACTGTGGATAATTGCGAAAATTCCCACAAAATCGTGGAATACATTTTGCCCTTTTATTGCGTTGTCGGAAACCAAGATATGTCTTTAGATGGTTGTGTTCGGAATGTTATCTATGTGATTATTTGTAATTAACTTTCGATGGATATTATCTATACAATAATTGAATTGAAATTTTATTATAAATATGGCAGAAGTCAACCGGTAATAAGGTTACTAAATATAAAGATGCAAGTGACAAGGCTTCACAAGAATATATTGAACAAACACTTTCCAAAAAAAGTGAAAATGCAACATTGAAAACATCTGGAATGGAAAAAAAAGGAAAAAGTCCCACTGAAAAGCAACTACAAAAACAACTAGAAACAATGGAAGCTGAATTGGCTACTCTTCGAGGTAAAATTATTCACTTATTCTACAGAGTCTTCCTTATCAGGTTATTAATTGTTAATTATTGTGGTTGAAAAAAAAAACACAAATCTACAGCAGGATCAAGTAAAGAATCCAATGATTTCATTGATGACAAAAGGAGAGATTCATCTCCGATAACTGAATCGCCCCCAGAGTCTGATCAGTCCGACAATGATAGCGACAATGATTCTGACAAAATTTTGGACAATGAAATAGATGAGCAGGCCAAAGTACTGAACAACGATCAAATACCGGACAAAAGAATCGAAGCAAAGGTTGACCAGCAGAAAGAAAATATTTTTACAAAAACAAAAGAGGTAAAAGAAGATGGTAAAGCATCTTCGAAAGACTCGAAAGAAGAAAGCCAAGAAAGTTCGACTGATGATGAGTCTTATGATGAAGATGTACAATTATTTGGCCCAAAGTACTGTAAAAAGGTGATATATATACTTGTTCTTAGAGTAATCTAGAAGCAATGTTCTTGATTAATTTAAATAGAAAGCTATTTGGTCTAATAATTTTTGTATCCATTATAGATGATTGATATTGGAAACAAAGTTTATTGCATGGAATATCGATTGAACTTAGCGAAGAATTGTACCGAGGCCACTATTATGATCAGGCATCTAATGGAAGGAATCTTTAAACATGATCAGATATTAGACTGCACGTTTAGTGGACAGGCTCCACGCAACAAAGGAAAAAGTGATAAGACTTATCGTCCGCTACATACAAGGGCTACAGCTAGTATTATCAGTAATTATAGATTTTTTTAAAATTTTTATTCATTTTTTAGACTAGTATTATATCATATTTCATGGAAATCGCCGTCCATGTGATTAAGCATGAAGATAAAAAACTATACTTTTACAAATTCGAATTTTTGCAAATGATTCTATGTATTGTAACGTGGCAAACGTTGTGACCTCCTCCCAACCAACCAAACCAACGTAATTGAGTCCCGAGCCTAGAGTCAGGAGTACCGAATTCAATTTCTTACCGCCTTCGTCCTAGCGTGGCCATGTTAAGTACGGATCGCCGCACGCGGCTGACCGGCAACGGCCAGCGCTAAAAGGACGAACGGCGAAGATAGGAAGATAAGGTACCGAGACATGTCTAGCTCATTCCGGTTTCAGCGCTAACGTGAGCACGTGTAGCCCTGAGCCGTCGAGTTAAGAGAGAGAGTTATAATCCCCCAGAGTAATCGTGGAGTTTTGTGAGGTGATTTTGTTTATTTGTGACCCCTGCTATTCCCTTGGACTTTGATTTGGATTTTGGATCGGATTCCTATCGAATCCGGTAATATACGGCCCTCGCGTGCCTACGGACTACGAGCCGACCACGAGGTCGAGGAAACGTGTGGTATAAGGTAGGATGTGTCCAACATATCTCCTTCAGGTTCAGTTACCCCCCCCCCCCCCCCCTTAGAGCTAGAGTCCCGAGTTTATAGTCACGAGAATCTAGAGAGTAGTCTCCGCACCCTGGTCCCGAGTCCAGAGAGTGCCGAGACAACAGTTGAGAACCGGCAGGTTTGAATCTGCTGTTGTTCTCCGCGGCTGTCGATTCTGCGCGCCTGCGAGTCGGTTTCACCGCCGCTGCGCAGAATTCGCTAAACGAGAGTCGACGCCATATTGCCCGGAGTGCTCTGACGTCACGCGTCGCAGATTGTCTGCAGCGAGTCAGAGAACTCTAGTGGCCGAGTACAGAGTCCCGATTCCCTTCCCCTCCCGCTGTTGAGAGATCAGCTGTCAGTCAGAGACTAGAAGCGTCTGCTTCGAAATCGACTCGACAGCCGGACCTCCAGCTGGTTGAGTGAGGAAGGATAGACAGAGAGTCAACGAGCTGTGATATTGTCAACACGCGTTTCTTTTCAGCTTTGATGTAATTTTGAATATATTTCGAGTCATTTAAGTAATTGTATTTCCTATAATTTAGTTTTCATTTCATTTAGTATTAAAAACACAAAGTAGCGGTGGTACTAGGCAAGCCGAAGCCAGATAACAGGCTGTACAAAATATTGTTATCTTTTTCTTTTTTTTCTTTTAATAAATAAATAATTCTTTCAAAAATATCTCGTAGCGTTCTAAGTGTTTTTATTTCTCGCCCCCACGAATTATCCCTCTACCGACAGGCTAGCTGGAGCGAGAGAAAGAGAGAGAGAGGACTCTGAGCCCGGAGTCTGGCGCCCAACTACATCCTAGAGCTAGTCGGAGGAGGTAACGACGTTGGTGCTAGTTTGTTAACTCATCGTAGTTCCTGCGGGTAACACCCGAGCCTGCGGGAATCGCTGTTACAGTATTTAATGTGAAATCCAGATGTATTAAATAGAAATGTTCTCTATTTCCAGAGTTTGTATTGGAACACGCCAAGACTCATTAGTGGATGAAGAAAAGTAAACATGGATCTTTTCCTTACACGTGGGAGAACCTACAACACACCTTGAGCCAACGAATAGGCGAAATCAAACGTGCTCATTTGAAAAATTCAGCGTTACAACAGCCAGTCAAGCTTTAATCAATAAGATTGTTTTTTTTTCCTTTTTATTATTGATTAATATGATAAAAGTGGGAATAATAAGTGATAACTTGATAAGTATATTTTTATGAGATGAAAAATTTATTTTTCAAAAAATGACTACAAAAACGTGAACAATAACAATTTAAACAGTTTAACAACATGGCTAAAAGATTCAGATGAGGTATATAATAGTTATCACACAGATATTTCTTATTAAAAAAAAAAAATTTATTTCTTGAGTCATCACGAATTTAACCTTCAAATAAATATTCTCAGTAATTTCACATTTTGAGTATTAGAATAATACTTAAGTCTTTGATCCAAACTATTTTTTATAACCGTTATGATTTATTGAAAAATGATTAACGAAAATTGCTTAAGCCATAGATGATATAAGTATTGAATAATAATATAATGAATAATATAATATATAATAAACAAACATATTTCATAAGTCATTGAACGAATAGTTAATGCAGAGAATATCATCAAAAGAGCATAATTAATGGTTATATCATGTAGAAAAAATAAAATGTTGATGATCAGTAAATTTATCTTTTCATTATGTCCATTAGAGTGGTCCTTATTTTGGTCATTTTTGAATTAAGATTTCTTCGCCCCCTAGAAGGGTTCCAAATAATTAAAAAAAAATATCCTCAAAATTCGAACTTTTCATCTCAATTTTAACACGTGCCGCAAAGCCTCTGAAGTTTAACGTTTGATTAACATGGCGTTTTCACTGACCACTATTCAGAATTTTTGGCGCACCGTCAATAAGTGCGAGAAAAATCTAATTCTTGTAGGAATATTTTCAGAAAACCCGATATTATTTTATCAGATTTAGAGAAATTCAAAATTCAAAATGGCGGATCCAAAATAGCGGCTGGATTTAAACATTTTTTATGTTTTACAGCCGCTATTTTGGATTCGTCATTTTGAATTTTGAATTTCTGTCAATCTGATAAAATAATATCGGGTCTTCTGAAAATATTTCTACAAGAATTAGATTTTTTTCGCACTTATTGACGGTGCGCCAAAAATTCTGAATAATGGTCAGTGAAAACGCCATGTTAATCAAGCGTAAAACTTCAGATGTTTTGCGGCACGTGTTAAAATTGAGATAAGAAGTTCAAATTTTGAGGGTGTTTTTTTTTAACTTATTTGGAACCTTTCTAGGGGGCGAAGAAATCTCAATTCGAAAATGACCAAAATAAGGACCACTCTAATGTCCATATTTGAAAAACTTACAGTAACAACGTTTATATAATATGAAATTAAATATAAATATGAAAATTATATAAAATTAGATAACAGCCCTTGGCACGATCTAATTTTATATAATCATATTAAACCATTTATATTTAATTTTAGATGATAATGTATAGAATCATATAAAACTATATAAAAATCATATAAAACTATACAAAATTATATAAAATTATATAAAACTATATAAAATTATATAAAGCTATATAAAATCATGAAACTATATAAGACCATATAAAATTACAGTGAAACCCCACTTATACGTATTTCAGGGGGTACGTTAAAAATTACGTATAAGTGAGAATATCGTACAAGTGAAATTCCGAATTTTGGAATATACCTACATATAACCCAATTTTGAAAAAAATCAAGGTACATATCGAGGTTGAAATCATACACCCACACACATCATTCAATGAACGAAACTCGCCGCAATTAATTAATAATATGTATGTATTTGTATTGTACATATGTATTGCACATTTCCTATATTTGTACTATCATAAAAATATATTACTCAGTCTTAAGCACGGATTAAAAACGATCACAGTAAAATAGGAACACAAGTCAGATAAGGAGAGCTGATTCAGTTATTTAGGTTTGAAGAAGCTGTCAATGGCTGTTTGTTTCTTTTCTGCCAACGAGCACTCGTACATGAAACGTTCGTAGTCACTGACGAGTTGCATGCCTTTGGGGATTAGGCATTTACAGGATAATGAAATCCAGTAACGCGAGTATCCACCAGAGAATCAGCTGTCATATAATGACGCATGAGTGAATAGAAAACACCGCTGGGGAACCGAATAAGTATTCGTATAAGTGTGAAAAACGTATAAACGAGAAACGTAGAAATGAAATCTTTCTACATGGTTTATATGCGGAAACCGCCGGGACCAAATGAATGTTACGTATAAACGAGAAAAACGTACAAGTGCGAATCGTATAAACGAGGTTTCACTGTATATAAAACTATATAAAATTATATAAAACTATATAAAATCATGAAACTATATGAGACCATATAAAATTATATAGAATTTTATATAATCATATAAAATGTTATATAATTATATAAAATTATATAAAAGTATATACCGCCAAAACTCATATCTAATTTTATATAATTTTATATAGTCATTTATATATAATTTTATATAATTATATAAAAAAAAAATTTCCCGGGAAGCGAAAGGCTCTGAGTTTACTAACCAACGATTTACTACATACAGCCATGCTGTCATCCCATGGTAACTTCGAATACAAAACGCAGGTTCTTCAAGAAATATTAGACTACTGGAGAGAGGGTTATGAAGTTTGTGTTACAAAAATCGATGTATCCGGAGAAGAAAAGTCGCATGATAATCATTCTGAAGATGCAGGTGGATATTCTGAATTAGCTTGTTCTGAATTAGCTTGTGCCGAACAAGACATGGCAAATTTATCGATTAACCCTGAACAAATGCAAGATGCAAGTGATTGTGACATGGGAAATAGAGATGGTGTGACCTCCCATTTACCAACAGTAACTGATCCAACAAAAAAACTCACAGATATCATGCTTCCGGTAGCCACTGTAATAAAGCACCGATCCAAACTGTCTGAAATGACTATAATAAAAGTACCAAAGCGAAAAAAAGGGCCTATAAAATTCGCGTCATTGTCCGATGACGATAAAACAAAGAGAATCTTAAGCTGGATCCTTATCGACAAAAATATAATTGACAACGTTTTGTCAGGGGAGTACCTGATTGGAAGACGTGACATTAGATTGGAGCCCAAGAATCTCAGCGACTCTATCGCAAATCAGGGAGACGTCGAAGTAGAAATGTTAAAGCCCTACTTCGAGAAGAAGGTGTTCAATTTGTTGAAAAAAGCTGTGGATGAGAAGATTGAGCTCAACACTTGGACCTGCAACACCTGCGCTGGAACAATCACCAGCGACTGTGTGATATGCGAGAGCTGTTTGCTGTGGTATCACGCAAGATGTGTTCGGAAAGTTAAAAAAGATGCAGATTGGTTCTGCGCACATTGTAAATAGTTGTAAATAGAAACAGCGAAATGTACAGGGTGAGTTCTCTCTGGGTTTGAGAATGAGCGTGGCTTTACTGAGAAAGAAACCACCTCTTCTCATTTCAACTCAGGGAAAAGTACTGGGTGTAGTCTACGTCAGTATATGCGAAAATACAAAATTAGGATACTGAATGGTATGAGAATTATTTGATCTTTTGCCAAAATAGGCCACGCCCTCTTTCAAACCCAGAGAATACTCATCTTTTATAATACTTTATCCTGTATACGTTTATCCTATTGATGGCTGGCTTACGCAGCGCCGTAACTTAACTTTATTTAAGGATTGACTAATCAGGAGGCTGCTTTAGTCACACGCCAGGTGAATCGAGCTTCCTGATCAGTCAATCCTTGAATTAAGTCGAGTTACGGCACTGCACAAACCAGGTGTAAGATTATTTGTATACGTTTAACTTTTACCTTTTACTGTTACCTTTTTTCATCTCGGAGATAAGCCAAAAAGGCAAAAAAAAAAAAAAACCTTTTTTCATATTATAAACCAGGTATGAGATAATTTTCATAGTTTTAGTGTCTAAGTTACCATTGTATCACAGCGCCGTACCAACTTTTTCAACTTTTTTCATATTATAAACCAGGTATGAGATAATTTTTATACTTTCAGTGTCTAAGTTACCAGTGTATATGGACGAGATGTAACGGGGTTACCTTAATAATAAAAAATAATAATACATCACGACAGGTGAAAAAAAAATTCTATCAAAAGTCAATCGCGAAAGTAGCGGGTAAATGGTACAATCAAAAAGTACAAAATACAGCGTGACTCCAATAGAGGCACGGAAACGTTTGGGTGATTCCGATAGAGACACGGAAACTTTAGTGTGACTCCAATAGAGGCACGGAACCGTTTGGGTGACTCCAATAAAGACACGGAAATTTTTGGATATTTTTGCGTCACTCCGATAGATAGACACGGTAACGTACGAGGCGATTCTAACCTCTTTCGTCCAGACACGGAAACGTTTGGGTGACTCCGATAGAGACACGGAAACTTTAGTGTGACTCCAATAGAGACACGGAAATTTTCGGGTGACTCCAAAAGAGACACGGAAATTTTCGGGTGACTCCGACAGAGACACGGAAATTTTCGCGTGACTCTTGCGTGACTCCGACAGAGACACGGAACCGTGCAAATAGCCGCAGCGTCCGATCAATCACTTAGTACTGAATTAATACATTTGAAATTACCAATCATGAACTACGAGAACTACGTCAGGCAAAGTTCAAATATTGTATAATATTTCTGAATTACAGTTTAAAATATTAGTGATCTGCTGTGAAAAAACTGATTGTGACTCGATTTTATAACAGTGTACAAGTGATTCGAAGGAAAGTTTTTTTGAAGGTGTAAGTCCCCTCTTGAGATTTCATAGGAATGTATAGTTCTCGTGGTTTATGATTGAGTAATTTCAAATTCATTAATTCAGCACGTGACTGATCGAGTGATACGCTGACGTATTCCATTTGATGGAAGAAAAAAATACGTGATATTCACCAGTCCAGTTATTCTCAAGACTTTAAGGGGGTATATACACCTTCAAATGGGTTGAATTTCTGAAAAACAATTTTCCGTTTATTTTCAACTTGACGACTCTGATAAAATTTGAAAAAATCATCATGTTTGGGGAGGGTTTGACCTTCATTATCCATATCTTACATCATGTATTACTTCCAGTCTAATAGTGGCTGCGCTGAAGACAGAAAAATACAAAATCACTCGGTTGCCGCAAAGAATCAGTCCCAGCGTTGTACCGATCTTCGAATTTTTGGTTCTTAATTGTTCATAAGACATGTCTCTATCAGATGAACATAGAACTTTTTGATGAACCCATTTTTAGTTGAAATAATAGAAAAATAAGCAAAATTTTTTTTTAAATGCAGAAAAAAAATCGAAAAAATTCAATAACTCAAGTAATTCTTGCAATATCAAAAAGTTCTATGTTCATCTGATAGACACTTGTCTTATGAACAATTGAGAACCAAAAATTCCAAGATCGGTACAACGCTGGGACTGATTCTTTGCGGCAACCGAGTGATTTTGTATTTTCCTGTCTTCAGCGCAGCCACTATTAGACTGGAAGTAATACATGATGTAAGATATGGATAATAAAGGTCAAACCCTCCCCAAACATGATGATTTTTTCAAATTTCATCAGAGTCTTCAAGTTGAAAAAAAACGGAAAATTGTTTTTCAGAAATTCAACCCATTTAAAGGTGTATATACCCCCTTAAGTCAAGTGTGTACCTCCATATTTATATTTTTGTAATTTGAGGTCGAGTATTCAGCATGAAATGAAATAAATTATTCCGCAAATTGATGGATTTGATGGATTTGAACGTATAATATGCCCCCCTATATTCTTTGCATGTGAAGCAAAGGAGCCTCGGTCTCGGCGCGCCCGCGTGGACAGTGCGCGCGACGTCCCGCACGGATCAATCGCTTTTTGAATATAGTTTCCATCGGAGTTCCATTTTAAAACTTACAGACTTTCTAGAAAATGAATCAAGGAACACGCTCGTATTTTTTTCAGAATTCTCAAAGGTGGTAGTCATCTCGAAAATCACGTTTGAAGAATAGAATTGTTAATAACAAATAGAAAATGGTTTATTCCATGAATTTATAATTCATAACATGAAAGTGCGATTCAAGAGCTTCGAAATGAGTTTTTGATGATGTCTGTACGACAAAGGAATCCGGAGATATTAACGTTTTAAGGACAGCGCAATTCCGATTTTTGGTGGTTTTTCTCGAAAATTCGACCCCTTGTAGCTTCTAAGCCGTTCGAGTTGAAAAAAACAAAAAAAATGTTTTATGCATCTATTTTACCCACAGAATATGTGCAAAAAATTGCAGAAGAATCAGAAAGATCGAGGTAAATTTTTAGCGAAATCCGTCCCGCTTGACGTCGACTGACTCATATATAGGAATACTTCTATTATGCATGGTGACATTTGGTATACAGTATAGGAATGATCGTCATATTTTACAGTATATCCAACCAATACTATACTAGTATGAGAAAATTTACTATACCCTTTTCTCCGTGCAGGCGATAACAAATAGATTTTCGATGTTCAAAGTTCAAGTAAAAAATTTGAAAAAAAATCGTAGCTCGCTTGGACACCATAAAAAGGATTGTCAGAGAAAAAAAAAAAAATTTCCATTGCGAACTGGGATTTTCCTTAAATGGTGGAATTTTTTTCTTTTCTCGATACTTTTCGGACTAAATTTTCGAATACCTTTAAATGGAAAAATTACAGTTCATATAAATTGCATTATAAAAGTGTAAAATTACATTTGAAATTGTAAAAATTAATATTTAAAATTGTCTTTGATAAAAATGTTATGTAAACTGTAATTTTTCCAGTTTTGGGTTCAAAACGCCTCTTATATTACTATATAAACTGTAATTTTTTCATCTTTCTTTTTACCGTGATGTATCTCTCACAATTCCATTGAGCAAAAATGAGAATCACGAGCGCGAAATAGTTGTTAACAAATATTATGAGGGCTTCGTTTTATGGATATACAGTACCGTCCATAAGTTGGGAATTACTTTCAGAATTCTCGATCTGGACAAAAAGTTAGATATCTCGGCCAACAAAAAGGCGTAATCAAATGTTCTAGGTCGCATTTGGAAGTAGAAAGAATAAGCTTTCGCTTTCAGAAATGAAGGGGAATACGTATACGTGAGCACACCGTCGACGGATACATTTTTAGAATTCATTAGGTACTCTTACTTACCTGTATAAAGTGAAATTAAAATCCTGGTCCATTTCTTTCTTGAAGCTTCGTCTCTTGCATTTTTTTCGATACATATTTTCAAACGAGTAATCCACGATCATTCCAACCAATTGAAGACACTTTCTCCACCAGTTTTTTTTGTTATTGACGAAAATAATATTTCATATAGTTTCGTACGTACCGAAACATCTATTCGAATGCAACTCTCTTACGTTACAAACATGTCTGAACATAATATAAGCAAAATGAAAAATTGTCTACGATATTTCAGATTTTACCGCATTCGTTTTATCTGTTGGGCTATAGCCCTAACGCACTGATAAAATATGACGCAAAATACATGTCAGCGACATCGGGTAAAAGTGTATTAACGCGAATAAATGACAGCCGTCAATAAGGCCCTCGTGCTTGGAAAGGTTCCTTGTTCAAATTCGGTAGACCACAATAGTACATTACGTAACTAGTGCGGGAGACACCTATGCGCACGTATTGCGTATACTATTTTCCCGGACGAGCTGTCAAAAATTCGACAACACCGGCAATCTGACGGGGGGTCCAGGGGCGCAGCCCCTGGTGGGGGTGCAGGGGGGTGCGGAGCCCCCCCACTATATAAAATCGAATTAAGAATTCATAATTGAATAACAAGACTTTCATTAAAAATAAGAGTTTAGATGTTTATTCAGGAGTGCAATAGCAAAGAGTGAGCTACTCAGAAATATATCGGATGAGAAGGTCAAAGATCGTAGACAAAAAACGTGCTTTGGTGGTGAGGTGCTTTGTTTACATTTTTGCGCCCCGGCCTACACGTTAAAATACAGTTACAATATAGAAAGAAAGAAAGCAGAAATAAGAAAAAATAAATAAGTAAATAAATAAATGAAAATATAAAAAAAAAAAAATAATAATAATAAAATATTTTGTGTACGCAAATTGTATTTTGCGTACGGGAATCTATTTTGCGTACGGGAGTCTATTTTGCGTACGCGAACTTATTTTGCGTACGCAAATTCTATTTTGCGCACGCGAACCGCATTTTGCGCACGCTTACGAAATGGGTGAGAGAATGTGGCATTTTGTGTACGCAAATCAGTACACAAAATCGAATTTTGCAAACGGCGTTATGGAAAATAATATAAGATCCAGTGTAAAAAAAACGACAAGAAATATTTTATCTATTTCTGTAATTATTAATAACAATGAAATGTATTATTCGAAATACGCGCAAGCACTCGCCATTAAAGCAGCATATCCAGTGGAGTGTCACAGTGACGAACTCGTGACGACCTTTTTGCAGGATTAATCTTGATCGAAAATGGGATCAAAATTTCCTCAGCCGATTTTTCTGAAATGCATAGATTTTCGGTTATGATTATTTTAATTCCGGCCAATGAAGCGCGGCTTATGAACGGCCGTTTGTCCGATTACCGCTCGGTTGTGTGCGCGTTTCCTGCTATTGGTAATCAAAACCGACATACCGCCGTTCATAAGCCGCGCTTCATTGGCCGGAATCAAAATAATTATAACGGAAAATCTATGCATTTCCAGAAAAATCAGCCGAGGACATTTGATCCCATTTTTGATCAAGATTAACCCTGTAAAATGTTCATCACAAGTTCGGTTACACCCTGTATACGAGTTAAATGTATAGAAACATTTATAAAATAAAAAATTGTATACTTACCCATGTACTAAAATTATCTTTGCTGCATCATCGGGAATTACATACACAAACTTCACTATCGAACACTATAGGTAGTATTTCAGGTGCGAATGGTTCAACCCAAATCACGTGTCTGTTATAGTCCGGAGGAAGTGAGATTTGAGTTTCAGAATACATAGCGAATTTACGGGAATTATATGACATTTAGTGAGTGTATTTGCGATTGCAATTCTACTCGTTACGCATCGATGATTAATAACTTCGGCAATATGGACGCTGTATGAACCCTGCAACGCTTTTATAATATTCTACACCAAACAGACAAGAGCTTGAAAACGAAAAATACTGTAGAATATTGGTATCGATTATCCAAGTCTTATCCACAGAACGAATTTCGTTCGAATTTGTGAGTAAACGACTGTATGAGCATGGTTCTACTAAAAACCCACTAAATTGTTGCACCTCACAACGAGCCATATTGGCATATAATTCTGGAATATATGTGGATATATCAAACAGAGTCGCTGCAATGCTTTTCAGAATTTTGGACTCACTATTTTTTTCATGGCCTTCTTATTCGCCCATAGTAAGCATTGATAGTAAAATCCTGAAGATCGACATTGAGATAAAATTACCCCAGCTTCCCAACGAAAATATTAAAATACAAAAAAGCGGTCACAAATGAAAATGATGTCGGAAAAGCATTTTTTCGCATGCGCCCGTATCCTGATATTTGGAATAAAAATATTTTTCTTTTTCTTCTTCTTGATCTAATACTTAACCCGTCATCGGAGGTAGCAAAGTAAAATGAAAATATTTTTATTACATTCATCGACGTGTTCGATCACAATGAATAAGAAATCCCTAAATTTGTCAGATATGAGTTGAACGTAAATCACCAACATTATAACTTTTTTTTTCGCAACTTCCGTTGTCATTGTTAAATCGCATCAGATATGTTGCGCGGAGAAATTCGCCTGTAGGCTGATTAGGATATCCAATGTTACAACGACAGCGGAAATTGTGAAAATATGAGTGTTGCATTGAGTTTGAGAAAGTAATCACATTAATAATCATTTTCTATGATTTATTATCATTTCGTATCAGTGAAATTCATCTACATATCTTCACTTTTTCTTCTTTTGATCACACGCATAGTGATTCGAGTGTGCAAATCGTACACCTGATGTAAAAAACGTTCATAAATCTAATACAAATATTTATGGTTTAGTATTAAGGCCGAAGCCCACCAGCCGGCAGCGAACAGCGGCGACCGGCCGAAAACAGTGATTCACATCCAAAACACCGACCAAATCTAACTCCAAAGCCAGATTTGGTCGGTATTGCATATGAACCACTGTTTTTGGCCGTTCGCCGCCGTTCGCTGCCGACTAGTGGGTCTCGGCCTTTATAGTACAAGCCATAGGCATAGAGCATGGACTGCGCATTCCCTATACTGCCTATGGTAACGCCAAGAGTGAGATAGAAGGGTAACGCACGCGGCCAATCTTTGTCTCTTTCCATGCATTTGACGTTGTTGGTTAGAAAGAAACAGATTTGGCCGCGTGTATATGCTATCTCTTTCTAGCGACCAAGAGATTTTCGGCCCGAATGCGCAGTCCATGCTCTATGTCTATGGTACAGGCTCATGTAAAGAACTGCGACTATTGTGATTATTCACTTTTTGAAGGCTTTTTGTACACGTTGAATTCATTATTAGAACAACCGTTACCTCTAAATTTAAATGAGTAAAAATCACTGAAAACCAGTGCATAGTCATTGGTTTGCAGTTATAAGTATATTATACTTATAAGTTATAACTGCAATCAGTGACTACGCACTGATTTAAATTCAGAGAGTTGGATAGCCTTGGTAAACGGAAGAATATTTTTGTAAATAAGTTGTAAGAAAAAAAAACATTATTCCTTGACGCCCGAATTTTCACCCACGTGGAACTTTAAATAATATCGTCAAGATTTCCTTTTCATCTTCATGTGCATACGAGCTCGCTCGAAGAGGGCATCAATAATGTCACGGATCAAATTTAGTGTTATACCGAATGCCAAGACAGGCCTGATCCATTATAAGAATTCATATCCAAGCGCAGTCTTATTGTCTAAAACTGTTATGATATTGGTATCAACGAATAATCTCTACACTTCGTTTGAAAATTGTGATGAAAAAATCTAGAATGCTTTTGGGTGAAGTTAAATTAATAGAAAACGAACAACAGTGGTACTGGGTGTCAGACAAGATGGAAGCATATTAGTCATTTTTTAGGAATTTTCAATTTGTCAGTAATATTATGAAAAAAAATTAACAAGTGATTTACGATTTATCAGAAATATCGACATCAAACGCCAATCGGGTTCTATCAACATACATACATATATACCTACTCATGCATATGTCAAAACAATAATTTAACCGCATATCCACACGGAGAGAAATTTCGCACGGCATACGTACCACGTCGTTCAGAGGGCGTCCTTTTTGGTGGTAAAGTAACTGTCTGTCGTTAACGTACGCTGTGTGTCCCGCGCTAGTACCGGCGGCGAACTATTATAAGACGTCGACTATACCAAGTCATTAGGTCTCTACGAGCGCCAAAAGTTGGGCAGCCTAGCGTCCCAAAAGTAACCTAACGTTCTTTCATTAAGACGATCTCTGTCCCACTAGCTTAGACTCTGAGCGTTCCAGATTTTGGGGCGCCCACCACACCAAAAGCGCACGCCTCACGTACTTTACATGTCGTACAGTAGCGCCACCATTACTGAGACAGAGCGCGAGCTAAATTTCTCTCCGTGCAGCTAAGAATACGAAATTGGTAATTTTATGATACGGAAGCTTAGAGCAATATTATTTCGCCCTAGCCTAGCGGTAGCAAACGCTAGCGCCATCTATTAGCCTCATCCGATAGCGTAGGAAACAGAAAATACCTGGAATAAGTGTTGCAGCACTTTCGCTATTTTGGCCCGTCTATATTGAAGCGATTCGAGATTTTGACCATTCGAGTTTCTGACCTGTCGTTTGAATGAATTCGAATTTTTAAACGGTCGTTAGATTGGCTATTCTAGAATAAAGAACAGTCGAAATTTCGTATATTTGATATTTTCACTGATTCGATATTTTGCCTTTCGTGATCTTGTCCATTCTTAAATTGGATTTTCGATGAAATTTGTTTGTAATATTTCTGTATTCATAATGATCTTTTGTATACTTTATAGAGTATCGCAATATTGCCTGTTCTGAATTTTGCGTTTCGATAATTTTGAAATTCGAGATTTCGGCCCGTTTACGTTTTGGACTTTCGAAATTTTGACCCCCACCCTGTTTTTTCCGATGGCGAGCTGTATGTTCCATTATTTTGAGTTTATGATGCAAACTATGATACTGAATACAACTCGCATTGATCGCAAGTCTTACATTTTCATTTTCTTATTCGTATCTTATTGACTCAACGTCCATTATTTAAAGTTTGACATACGGGTACATACGTAAATATGTATTCCAACCAATTTCATGTCATTTTTTCAGCTTCAAGGTTCCTTATCCTAAGTTTGAAATTCAACCGATCGCAAATACAGGTCAGACTTCAATTGAATATGGGTCTTGCGTATACTCATATTTGAGAGTGAATTCATGTTTAATTATAATGAATACCTATTAATTATCATAAATTTAATGTTCGTATATTATTACCTATTTGTGTCTATGATACTGTTTATGTTACACAAGAAACACATTGTACGTGTTTCAATGAGTTAATACTCATGAAGACAGCGTTAAAAAGATTGCTGTATAATTACTATTTCTATTATGTATGTTTTATATGTATGCATAAGTATTGCCCGAGTACCTGTGTGGTTGTATCAAACCATTTCGGATATACTATTTTATGATAATGTGAACGTTTGTATCTACAGGGTGAATTCCTATCGTCCGTAAATTTGGAGTACAGTTGAGGTGTCTGAGAATCCAATGAGTCAGTTGTTTCAGCGTTTCAGCATTTTCTATTCCGACTTTGGACTCTCGGCCACCTCAACTCCACTCTAAGTGTACGGACGAAAGAAACTCACCGTGTATCCTTCACTGAGCCTCGCGGCATGAAAATTCCTCATATATCCAATACTGACGATGTTAATCTTGTTTGTGTTCCTATAATATACTCAATATCAAATTAAATTCGATTGGAGTTAATTAAACGATCAAACGAACTTACCTATGTGGAGTTCTATCGTAATTGTATGAAGCGCCTCCTCCGAAAGATCACTTGGTAGTACCCCTACTTCATGTCTTATTACCACACAGTTTAAAGTTAAAATTTCTTCCTTACCTACCGCTCGCCACCTCCCTGGCGCTACGGTCTTGAACCTCATTTTTTCAAAGTACTGCCGTATGATTAAGGGCTATCCTAGGATAGGAAGGGACTCAGGGTGGGACTGATCTTTCGGAGGAGGCGCTTCATACAATTACGATAGAACTTCACATAGGTAAGTTCGTTTAATCGTTCAATTGTATTCCGCGCCTCCTCCTCAGATCACCTGGTAGATGTTTGAAGCAATGGCTATACGGCAGAATAATCAACTTTTTTAACTGTCTTCTTTTTTTTTCATTCTTTCTCACTTCTTAATACAGCCTCAGCAAATACTTTTGGGTCCTGAGTGATTTTTACATCATAAAACCGAGCAAACGTTTGAGAACTTGATGTCCATCCTGCGGTTTTCCTTATGACGTCAATGCTTATTCCACTCGCTTTGGCAGCCGAAGTTGCAGCATGACGTGTGCTATAAGCTGTAAATTGAGTAGTGTCGATTCCGCTCTGATTCAACACAATTTTTATCGACCGACTTAGGGTTTGGGAAGAAACGGTTGCATGCGGTTTTTTCCAAGAGACAAATAATTTGTGATCCGTTGCACGAAGAGACTTTGTTTTGGAGAGGTATTGGTTCAGCGCGCCAACTACACAAACAGACGGGTCTTCTTTATAGGTGGGCAACACTAAGGTCGGTTGCTTCTTATTTTTTCCCGAAGTCTTTATTTGAGCCGGAATCTTTATTACAATTCGGTCTTCCAGCGTTTCTAGGTCCCTTATGTCGATTGCAGCAAGTGTCTGCATTCTATGACCAGTAGTAAGAGCTATTAGAGTAACTGTTTTTAAGGACAGTTGTTCTAATGAGACACTATCGTAAGGGAACCACTTCTTCAAGAAGTTTAGTACAACTTGTGGATTCCATGTCCCATCATATTTAGGTTGAGAAGGTCTCAATTTTGAAGCACCTTTGCAAAACCGTTTTACCTGATCATCTTGTCCGATTTTTGACCCCAGAATGAGTGAAATAGCCGACCTTGTAGAGTTGATTGTCCCATAAGCAGCTCCTCTGTCAAATTCACTTGATAAAAACCTTAACACGTCCGGAATCTTGGCCTTAAATACGTCAGTGTCTGTTAAATGGCAGAATTTCCACCATCTCTTCAGTGGTCCTTCATACTGACGCAGGGATGAGTCAGTCAATGAAGCAACTGCAACTTTTATTGCCTCTTCTGGCATCCCTTTTGTTGCATACGCCTGCTGGATAATATTCCTGCCACCAGGGAAATCTGGCGCCAAAGTGGATGTGGTTGTCTGTCAGAAGAGCATAATAGATTTTTATTGGCATTAAAAATAATTGGTTTTGTTTCAAACATTTCGATACAGCGAGGATACCAAGTCTGAGAGGGCCAGTTTGGGATCACTAGAATTCCTCTGGATCCCTCATTCGAGATTTTCTTTGAAATCTTTGGACTTAAGGAGAAAGGTGGAAACGCGTAGAAGAACCATGGGTTCCAGTTCATAGTGAAAGCATCAACCACCATTGCACGCGGGTCTCTTTTCCATGAGCAGTATTTTTCACATTTTGTATTTATTCGACTCGCAAACAAATCAATCTCGGGAGTTCCTAACGTTTTACAGATCTTTGTAAAGGCTGATTGGTTCAACTCAAATTCCGTTTCCGGTTTTGTTCTCCTGGATTCAAAATCTGCTATCTCATTTTCTTTCGACGAAATGTATGAAGCAAAGATCCAAAGATCCCGGTCTTCACACCATTTCGACATAGTTTTTGCGCTATTACTCAGTTTTTCAAACTGTGTACCTCCCATACGGTTAATATAGGCGATAGCCGTGGTATTATCTACCCGAAGTAAAATGTCACAACTACGCCTGTCAGCTGCAAAACACTTCAGCCCGAAAGAGGCCGCGAGTAACTCAAGATGGTTGATGTGTAGCTTTCTTTCTTGTTCGTTCCAAAACCCATGTGTTCTCCTGCTACCAGTACAGGCTCCCCAACCCGTTAATGATGCGTCAGAAAACATTTCCATATGGAAATCTGGGCTCTTTATGGGATTACAAACTATGTCTATATTATCTTTCCACCAAGAAAAATCCTCGTCTACATTAGATGATAATGTTATACGGGATTCATAATTATCTTCATTCGCACCAAGCGCCCTAAACTTTTCCCGCTCGAGGTCTCTTGAATATACCCAACCGTATTTTACTGCTTGGCAACAAGATCCGAGGGTGCCAATCAAAGAGGAAAATTCCCGAATTTTACAATTTTTTGAATTTTCAAACTTATTTATTCATTTTTTGACATTTGCGCGTTTCCTCTTCCGGAAGTTTTATTCTCATTTCTGACGAATTTATTATAAAACCTAAGAAGCGGCATTCCTTTGAAGGGGATAATTGGCTCTTAGACTCATTGATAATGAACCCTAATTTTTCTAATAATTTACGGGTTCCGAATAGATTATACTTGCAATCGCCCTTAGACCTACCCACAAGCCATACATCGTGTAAGTAGACAACCGAAATGAATCCTCTGTTGCAATCCGAATACCAAGCTATTGCGACACCTCATATCCGGTATAGCAGGGCAAGGACTCTATCGTTCAGCGAAATACAATAATGCGCTAAACGTGGTATAGCAGGGCAACGATTCAATCGTATGGCAAAATACATAGCAATGTGCAGACGCAGCACCAAAAGAGTCGTTGAAGGGCAGGCAGACGACGCGCCCGTCGTCAGAACATCGCGACCAGAAGCAAGACACATTATATAGAGATTAGTTCGAAATTAGTAAAACGTTTGTGAAACTTCATGTATTAAATAAACTTCAATTACTTTGTACGACTGAGTTCCAACTCTTAATTCGACAACGAACCTTCAAATAAATTGTAGTTGTATGAAAGATCTCAGGATCCCGATTATAACACCTCGTTCTCTTAACCATGTAAAAACGGGCTTTAGTACTTTTGTAAAAACGTATGGCGCAGTGTTGAGGCCAAAGGGCATGCACGTAAATTCTTAAAGTTCACCGCCAAATTTAAACCGTAGATATTTTCTGTACTCTGTTGCGATTGGAATTGAATAATACGCGTCCTTGAGGTCTAATGTTGCCATAAAGCAATCTTGTTCGATCAAATCTCGGACTGTACGTGTATCCTCCAATTCGAAGTGTGCCGTACTAATTAATTCATTTAATTCTTTCAAATTAAGAATTAATCGGTGTGACCCGTCTGGCTTTGGGACAAGAAATATCTTTGAAATGAATTGACCCGGTTCATCTTCACATTCCTGCATGGCCCCTTTTAGCAATAGTTTAGTAATTTGATCTGAGATCTGACTGTATTCTGTAGAGGACCAACTGTGATCCCTTGGTCGGTTTAATTGGCTGACAATTTTACTTAAAGGTATCTTGTACCCGTTAACCCATTCAATTACGGTATTATCACCAAAAAATTCCTCCCAGACTGGTAGGAAATGTTTTAACCGACCTGCTGGTACTCTTACCGAAGTAACTATTTCCTGTATTGCCGATGATCCTTGTTCATCGGTGGCTTGCGAGAATAGGGCTTCTTCTGGTTCGAGACTGGCTTGAAGCTCTGGGATGGCCCCCGTTGACTCGTTGCCCCCTCAACTCTTCTCGTGCACGGTAAGATTGCTGAGGGAGGGCTTTCAAGTTTTTTGGCTTCAAGGCATTTGGAGTTTTGCTTACTGGTTCTAAATCCTTCGTGGAGAGCTTAATTGATTTAGCCGTTTTTAAGGTTTCATCTAAATCTTTGCCAAACAACCATTCATCCATAGCTGTGGCGTTGAGCGTTCCTTTTAACGCTGGATTAATGTTGGCTGTGATAATCAAGCGTCTGGTAAGTGACTGGTCTCGTTGGCGATCGACCAGAATTCTTGAAATATCACTAAGCGTCGCTACTAGATCAGTGACTTCTGGAGTGTTTCCTTTTAGAAGATTTGACAAGACTGACCCCAGAGCTGATAAACACACGCATACTTTGCGTTGTTTTTCCATGAGACGCTTATCTTTATTGATAATAGGTTCCAGCAACGAAGCCTTCATCTGAGCATTGAGTTTTTGAGGTTCTAGAATTAAACAGTTTTCCGGAGTGTGGTATTTTTTGATTAATAACTTCCGTTCCTCCAAGGGAAGACCTTCTTTCAAGATATCTTTCCATCTTAAAAATGAGTCATTGTGGACTCCTGCACCGGTTTTCTTGTCTGCGTCAAGTCTTTTACCGATAGCTTCCAATATTTTTCCCTCCAGAACAGGCTCCTTGGAAGCGTCTACTGTTTGCTCTGGTGTAACTTTGTCACCTGGGCTCACCTTGTTATTTGAAGTTTCTTCATTTGTATTTTTTGCAGTATCAGTTATTTCTAGATCACCTGTATTATTTACAGGTGTTTTCTCTGCTGGTGTCTTCTTGGCTGGTATCTCTGGATCTTTTTGACGGTTATGAGATACACTAGTAGCCGGTTGTTTAATCTCCTCCACAGAGTTACCATCAAAGAGATCTCTGAAGAGGTTGTCTAGAGGATTAAGTGCACGGCGCTTATTACTTGGCGATGTCAACTCCCCCGATGACGACGCTGATGACGACAAACGATGACGTCTCTCTAAATATACAAACACGCTTGGAATAAGTTACTATTACCCTTCGCATATGAATGTGTTTTTTCATTTATCTGATGTTTCTACAAGATTATTACTTGAATAATCTTGTTCATGAGTCCTTTCCTCATTATGAGCTAGATTCTTGACGGGAACTTGTCCACTGATAATCTAGCATAATCAGATGAATTAAAGGTGGAACTTGTCCAACCTATAATAATAGTACTTGACCATTCAATTCATAATAATCAGAGTTTATTTACAAACTTGTTGTAAATACTCTGTATTTTTAATATAAGGAGTTTCCAGCGCATACTCATGATTTTCTGTAAACAGAAAACGAACCATTTTTAGGTTATATACTCACTCTTTTTCAGACGATGAATTTCTTTTTCTTGTTCTCGCATTCTCTTCTTCATGCGCTTAAATTCTCTTGAGAGATCATTCTCGTCATTTTTTCGTGATCTTTTGTGCTTATGACTCATTATCCTTGATTAACGAGACAGTTAAAATTTCAACGTGTGGCTTCTCTAACACGAAGACAAGGAATGAGGTTTAAGACCGTAGCGCCAGGGAGGTGGCGAGCGGTAGGTAAGGAAGAAATTTTAACTTTAAACTGTGTGGTAATAAGACATGAAGTAGGGGTACTACCAGGTAATCTGAGGAGGAGGCGCGGAATACAATTGAAGTTTTTACCACCTTGAAACCCGAATTCTACTTTTGAGCTAGACCTTAAGTGAATAGCGGTGTCTATAACTATACCTTACCTCATTAGAACACTTTAGTAGACAATCAGTGCGATATCATAATTGGCTGTGAGTAGATCTGGATAACCATCGGAACGATGTTACCAGAGAGAGCAATATTCTCACATATTTGTATCATCAAATATATCCGACTAATGGGTTCCGATGATACAATATATTTCAACTGTCGAATGGAGAATATTATTCTGTAAACATTCTACCGATTTTTATCCAGATCCATTCACAGGCAGCTATGAACAAATGTTTATAGTAACTGTAACACATTGTGTTGGTGACCTGCATACTCGTTTACAGTTGGCAGGGCAGAAAAGTATTGTCAAGATGAACAAGCATACGGCTGCAGGAATTATTTTTTCATTCTTCAGTGCATCACACCGCATGGTTATCTGAACTAAACCGGTATGGCGAAGTAGACATTGAATAAAATTGCGGGAACCATATTGTTATAGTTGGTAGGGCAGGAAAGTATTTTCAAGATGAACGAGCATATGTCTGCAGCGACTATTTTTTATTCATCAGCGCATCCCACCGCATGATTAGCTGAACTGAACCGGGATGGCCAAGTAGACATTAAATAAAATTGCGGGAACCATATTGTTATAGTTGGCAGGGCAGGAAAGTATTGTCAAGATGACTATGCATATGGCAGCAGGAACTATCATTCATTCTTCAGCGCATCACACCACATGGTTCTCTGAACTAAACCATTATAGCTGAGTGAACATTACACAAAAATCTCAGGAACTATATTGTTTATACATGTTATGAATGTAAGGAATTGTTGAGCGAACTACATATCTCATTCGCATGAACTAATGTAACATGGTATTCTCAACAAAAATTTCATCGTAAAATGATGATCGTTACGGTAACAATGTCTGTATGGTAAACCATATCGTTAAGAGCATCATTTTTTATAGTCGCCTGCACGATAATTATCCTTGTTTCCACCACCGAAAAACTATTGTTGTGCCTTTATTTCACCCATGTTTATTGTTGAATTATCGTTACGATAACTATAAATTTTTCTGAGTGTGGTACTGGTACCGGCACCGGATGGCATACCGTCGACATCTCGGGGTTGAAGTTCTTTCAGCGGAAGTTCGGAATCGTCGTCTTCGTTATCTTCTCTCTCTCTCTTCTATTCTACTCGTATTTTATCTTACTTCATCTACGCACTAGTCTGCTACCTCATTTTATCCGTACTGTTAATAATGCTAGTCTATATTTATTTCTGTTATTTTTATTTTTATTTTATTCTACTTTTAAGTTACTATCCTAGTCTATAATTGTTAATCGCTGTACTACCTACTGTATATTTTCTATTTTGCCCTTTGGCCTCGGCTTGGGTATATTAAATCAATCAATCAATCAATCAATCTTCAGCTCAGCTGTCTTGGTCTCAGCAGGTTCCTGCTGTCTCTGCGCACGTGCATGCCTCCCTTCGCCAGTTATCTGCTTCCCGACGTTTTTTGTCTATGTCCCTCCGCAAGATGTTGGTGATGTCGCTTGCATTCCCGCTGGTTGATTATTGCTGTGTGGTTTTTAACGATCTATCTAAGGAGTTGAATACCATACTCCAACGGCTGCTGAACTCCTGTGTGCGATTCGTTTGCGGGGTTCCTCGTGTTGAGCATATCACGCCGTACCGTCGGGGCCTTGGCTGGCTTTCCGTTCGCGATCGCAGGGCTTACTTCATGCTTGTGCTTTTCTACACAGTCACCCGCACTGGCCGCCCGTCCTATCTACGCGAGCTTTTTGTCGAGCGCAGGCCGGCGCACAGTGGGGAATTTTCACGAAAACGTGGCCATAATCCAGGGGATCATCGGAATTTTTCCAAATTTGGTACACCAACGTTTTTGGGGTCGCTGATTACGAATCTGGTATCCAAATTTGGAAAAAAAAAATGGCGGCTCCAATATGGCCGATGAACACATGAATTTCGTGATAAACTCGATTGATTATACACTTTACCGATGTTTTCGGGGTCGCTGATTACGAATCTGGTATCCGAATTTGGAAAAAAAAATGGCGGCTCCAATATGGCCGATGAAGACATGAATTTCGTAAAAAATCCGATTGATTATACACTTTACCGATGTTTTCGGGGTCGCTGATCACGAATCTGATATCTAAATTTGGAAAAACAAAATGGTGGACTTGATATGGCCGAATCAGACATGAATTTCGTGAAAAACTCGATTGATTATACACTCTACCGATGGTTTCGGAGTCGCTGATTACGAATCTGGTATCCAAATTTATAAAAAAAAATGGCGGCTCCAATATGGCTGATGAAAACATGAATTTCGTAAACAAAACTCGATTGTTTATACAGTTTACCGATGTTTTCGGGGTCGCTGTTTACGAATCTGATATTCAAATTTAGAAAAACAAAAGCGAACTTAAAATATGTGTGTGGAGCGACTGCTATACTAGATTAGACAATAGATTCGGTAATTCCGGGGGAAAATAATCATTCTCTTGCAATATAGTAAACAAAGTCTTTATTGGCAGGAACTAAAAGTAATAATTCAATCCGAATCCGGATACAGATCTTCATGTGCGATAGTTGGGCTCGCTAATAGTGGAATGGCTTCTGACGAAAATTGCTTCAATTTTTTTTGAGGTAGTTTCCTCAGGCTTGCGATGAAAGGGTCGGATGAAACTAGCATCCAATGTAAAATATCTTGCATAGTGTTTTCACGCGATGATTTACGAGAAAATCCATCTCCAAACTTCTTAATATCCTTGTTTCTTGCTTCCTGAGCCTCCTCTGACAATTGCCCAATAGGTAAAATAGCCGAAGCTATTATTAAAGGACCATGGATCAATATTTTGTGGACGGTTGTTGGCATATAATACCATGAATATTCGCGCACGTACAGTTTCGCAGTATCCAACGCGTATTCTTTAAAGTTTTCCACGTTTATATCGTACCGACTGGAGATAAATTGTAGAATCACATGGAATCTTTTTATAAGTTCTTCTTTCAAGCCAGTTATCATTGATGTTACTTCGTGGTTCTCAAAAAAGCGACGTGCAGTATTTCCATCATTGGTGCTCCCGTACCCAGGCTTTGGACGATATACTATCAACCCCAATTCAGACTTCAAAGATTTTTGAATTCGTGCTTTTCGATCATTAACCAGCTTTTTGTCATCTTCGGTTCGTGCCTGCCACTTTTTCAGATCGATTTTGTATGATAGATGCAAAAGGCACTCAAACAATCGAATCCACGCATGTAACGTAGACATTCCGAATTTCAAGTTCTTTTCGTCCACCTCTCTTTCCAGGATTTTATCGAGATTGTTAAAATCTTTTGAAGTAGCTCCACATAAATAGCATCTCTGTGAAGAACTCGTAGACGTAACAGCGTTGCAGACTTTTCCATCTATCATAGTAAATAGCATTTTATAATTAACCGTTACTTCTCTGCCATCAATTCCAATTTTCAATGGTTTCAAGGATGAGATTTGTTTCTCGATATACTCCACTTCATCCTTCGTAGATTGCGTATTTTCGTGCAGAAATTGCATCCTTATAGGACGGCAAAAACGAGGAGATGATGGCCTCGGATTTTTCCACACAATTTGACTACCGGAGTCCATCGATTCACTCTCAAAAAATGTGAGCTGTAACGGAACAAGGGATGTTAGGAATATGCTTGCGTCTGAATTACTGTCATCGTCAAATTTATGTTTGTATACACTTTGGCCGGAACTTCCGTCACACCCCCATTTACAGATTAAGTTCGCATTTGCCAAGTTGTCCTTATGCACTGATTTCAGAACTTCTCTCTGACTAAGAAGAATACGCTTGCATGTGTGGTCCAGCAAGTCTTGCAATTTAATATCAGCACAATTTTCGGTGATAGATATACTAGACCGTGGTGGGTAACATAAAGCTTTGGCCTCTCGAACTGCTTCGTAATTGGGATATAACCGACAGTTATGATCTTTCATCGATGTTCTGATAGCATTATACTGATGTCTGGTGAGTTTGGCTTCGACCATAACCGAAAGAGCTTCATCCGTTGATAATGTCGTATGTTCTACCCTTGAAGATGTTGGTACAGGTGCGGGTGTTATAACGTCCTTAACAATTTTCGACGAATCTAAGTCTCCGGAAGAACGGAGACTCATCTGCGCTGCATAACACAACTCCTCAGCGGTATGACTTTTACGAAGTTCTTCTGTTCGTCGTCGTTTTGATCGCTCACTTGATGCAGCAAAGTCTTGCGAGGGACGACCAGTTGTGGTGGCTTCATTCGGCTTCGAATCAGTAGGAAAGACTACATCCATCTCTAGCCACTCTTGATTGTTATTGAGAAAATTTGTCATTTTCCTTCCTGATTCTTGCCATTTTGTGCGCATTTTGGAGAATAACTTCGACAAATTTATCTTGGTATCCCGGTGAATTCGAATGGCACATTTACTTTTCTCGGATAATTCTCGCTCCAAATGGATTATCTGCTCCTGGAGATCCGCGGCCAAGTGTTTTTGCATTATCGAAAAGATTTCCCTTCGTGTGAAGTTAATAAGGGAAGTTCCAGAACCTAGAAAAAAAGAATAGTATTTCGTATCAATTATAAATGTCATTGTGATCCGAATGAGGATTAGACATACGCCTTTATGCACTTGGTAAAACTTCATTAGAATGCGGATTTGGCGTTTCGAATACAATAACAAATTTCGAACAAATCCCTTCGCCTCTCGGAAACAAATTGTACGTAGGTATGCCAAATCAGGTATCAGAATGTCTATGAATAATAGGTATATTAATATTTAGAATGTATTGTCAGAGTAAACCAGTCGACCGTGTCCGCTTAGGGTGAGAAAGTTCCAAGTAAGCGAGCTACCTGCCCAGCTCGGCTGACTAGGCAGCGCACTGGCATGAAAACGCGGCGCGGCGAGCGAGTGCCGCCGGGGGCCTTCTCGGAACACGCATACGCTCACTAAAAATGCTCTGGACCAGCCCGCGCACGTTTGCGCACTCTGATTCACACTTCATTCGAAAGCTGATATTCTAAGCTTTAATTTAAAAAAAAAACGCAGGCGGGATGTCGTGGGACTCTCAACTAAAAGTCTACGCAAAGTCTATATTTATTTCCGATCGAAGGCACTTTTCAGGATTATCGTTAGACTACGTAAACAGGGACAATAAATATTATTTTTCAATTGTGTAATGGGCAAAATTTTCTACATACCTTGAGGAAGATCATCCATTTTGGTGAAATTGATTATCACTTTACACTGTTGAGTTAGAAGTGTTCAAAGTTAGAGCAAATATTATAGCAAAATTCAGGTACGCAACCGTCACGGACGAAGGTCAACTTTGAACTGAAATATCTAAGAGACTATGAGGGTTAGAGGGTTGGGACAAACGGGAGGTTACGCAGAAATTAGTTCTTAACCAATCCCCTCGGTCGTTATACCTGCATAGGAAAGTTCGTTTTTCGAGTTTTGGCCACGTTTTCTTGAAAATTCCCCACTGTGCAGCGTATGCGTGGCGTCTTGGCTCAATTGAAAGTTTTTGCATGATTTCTAACATACCTCGCTGTCCTTCAGAAAAAGTTACCGCTGCGATGTTGGCTGCAACTTGAACGACTTCACGCCCTGCAAATAACGTCTTCAGACAAAGCTTTCACATCACGCTGTTCAGGGACTCGTTGGCATTCTGCGTCTTACCTGCGATACAACGTTTCAACAAGGCATCGTCGCTGAGGTCAACGACGATCGGTTTTATCACATTCATGACGGCCTCCGGAAGAACAGCTCGGTGTTTAAAGGTACCAACAGTTCCAGCTGCAACCGCCTGTTAGTACTTACACCAGGATATCTGACCCTGCGGGCAGAAATGATGTTGTGGCTCATCGTCAGTCGAGGACTTGTGGTGCCATACAGCCCATATAGCTTTTTTCATACCTTCGACCGATTTGGCGTTGTTCCTTATGGCGTTTCCATAGTACGACTGGATCTGATCCATGACGTTGTCCGTGAGTCTACCCTTGCCTCCGATGGTCTTGCCGTCCGCTAACTTCTGTCCCCTGAGTCTGGTCTTTAGTTTTCTCATGCGTGATCCTAACCTTTTTTGTACGTGGCCACAGCATTCGAGCTTCTCGATCCTCGTGTTCGGTCCATAGGGCTCTGCTTTTACGACGCTGGCTTAGCTCTTCGTATCGCCGTCACCAATGTACCCAACGTACTTTGCGGCGTGAAGTTGCTCCAATCTTTTAAAAATTCTTATCATACCGGTGACTTCCATTGCTCCGGACGAACCTTGGTGATTGGACTGGCAGCTGTTCTTGTGGTTCTGGTACCAAGAATTCCATCGACCCCCTGACTGCTTCCCCTTCCAGCTAGAACACGCCTTGCAGAACGTAGATACCCTACTGAAAATCGCGGGATGAGATCTGATATCAGATCTCAGATAAGATGTGATGTGAGCTTATATGAGAACTGATATCAGCTCACTTCAGATCTCACCTGCAGCTCACATGAGATTCTGGTAACGAAATTGAACTGGGTTTTCATTCCAGATCCCATATGAGTCTCATGTCAGATCTCTTGTCAGATTTCCTGTAAAATTGAGAACGTTTGTAGAAAAAAAAAAATTCGCGTGTAGCAAGACTTGAACTCAGGACCTTCGGTCTCGTAGGCTATTACCTTACCACTGCACCACGACACTGCTTAATAAATAATGAATTTTTTATGTATATTCTGAGTTACTAGTAACATCAACTTCAGTTATTTCCAGGTAATAGTCGTAGTGACTTAAGGGGGGGGTAAGGTTAATTCGGTGAAAAAAAGGCATGTTTTTAACATTTTTTTTTGGCGATACAGATAGTGTTAGTTCATTCAGTCAAATACCATATAACAATGCAACTTTTGAACAATATTCCCCTAAATTTTCATTGCAAAATATTGAAAATTGAGCGAGTGACAGTGAATCTCCCGAGGCGCCTCGAAAAAAAGGTGTTTCGCGGTGAACACCATAACTCTGTGTAGAATCATCTGAAATCAAAAAACCAAAGTGCGTTAGTTAAAGGACATGTTTTCCGAGGTAACGCTGGGGCGATTTTTTGATTTTTCGATTTTTGACAATTTGGCGGCACTTTGAAGTCAAAAGTCCGATTTTCGTCGAAAAAATCGACCTATTTGTTATTGTAAAATCAACAATAATAAAAAAAACGAAAAAAGCTCCCAGCGTTACCTGGTGAATTATATGAAGAAGTACTGTGCCAAATTTGAAGACGATCAGTTCAATACTTTTTGAGTTATCGTGTTCACCGACTTTAAAAAGGGCAAGTTTTCAGGAGAACGGTTTAAAGTTTTAGTAACCAGAAGATTGGAGAAAAAACTGAATAATTCTTTTATGCGTACAATGATCGACTGAAGTATATTCTATGCTTGAAAAATACACACTACTACCTGAAAAGACGCTTCTACGAAGGACACAATGTAAGGTCAGAGGTACAATATAATAGCTCGGGCGGTGAGCGCGGCAGCTGCCAGTCCGGTACCAAAGAATCTGCAAATAGGCGGAGCAGAGTAGGGACGTTTAGATGCTCATAACTTCGTCAATTTTGCTCCGATCGACTTGAAATTTGAACACAACATTCTTGAATAGTTATACATTCATTTAAGCAAATAAAAAAAAAATTAAAAAAAAAATAATTAAATACCTTACCCCCCCCCTTAATATATATGCGAAAAATTCCTTACCTTGTAAGCAGTGTCGTGGTGCAGTGGTAAGGTAAGAGCCTACGAAACCGAAGGTCCTGAGTTCGAGTCTTGCTACACGGGAATTTTTTTTTTTCTACAAACGTTTTCAGTTCCACAGGAAATCTGACAAGAGATCTGACATGAGACGCATATGGGATCTGGAATGATAAAACCCAGTTCAATATCGTTATCAGAATCTCATGTGAGCTGCAGGTGAGATCTGAAGTGAGCTGATATCAGTTCTCATATACGCTCACATCACATCTTATCTGAGATCTGATATCAGATCTCATCCCGCGATTTTCAGTAGGGTAATACTTGAATGTCCAAAACCTTACCTGTCTCCGTGCCAATGACAGCACATACACCATTCACATAGCTGAATCCACGTTCCTGCCAGGTACCGTCACACTGCACGACTATTTCTCGGGCGTCCGGGTGGTTTGAGGCTGCTATCTCTTCTTCGGCAGCCGCATGCATCATCGAGCTCGCCAAATCAGTTGTTGCCTTGACTACCTGTTTTAGAACTTTTCGATACGTCGAATCCCTGACAGGCAGTGGAAGGTCCATCATCCCACAGAATCTGGCGAGACCTACGCTGCCCTGACCGATGCACCTGCTTGCCAGTATCGACCTTCGATTTATTTCAAAAACGTTGTTGTTTTTACCTATCATTCTGCAGGTGTTGAATTTCGGGCTGAAAGGACAGTTCTGGCACTTGATTTCGTAGGTTCCACCTAAGCCGTCAACCCTAACCTCTCTGATGCGGAAGGCACTGCCGCATTTGTTGCAACAGAGGTTATCCTATAAACTTTGAAAAAGGATACCTAAATCGAAGAGCATGTACCCTTGCTCATCGCTGTCGAGGTACTCATCATCGCTGATTTTACTCGACGATGCACTTGAAGGTCTTTCGAACGGATCCTCGGGCACGCCGGAGTGTCGCTGTTGCCCTGGGAAAGATCTTTTTCTCTTCTTAGACCGCCCAACTGAACGTTTCACGTCAATGAAAGTATTCCTATCACTTCGGTTACTCATGGTTGTCAAGTCAATCGAAATTTTTCAGTAAATCAAAGATTTTATTCTCAAGTTAAATTGTCGGAGACGCATGAATGCTAGCAGACGACAAAAGAATGGCGGTATTCGTGAAATCCACGTGAGATTCGCTCGCCGGTTGTGCTGGCTGCGCGCCACGCGGCGCGCGCCTGCACTCAGTCATTTAAATGGCTGTAACTTCTTCATTTTTACGAAATTCGATACGCCGATTTTTTTACAGATAGTTTGGACCAATAGTGTTCCAAAAATAAATCGAAAAAAAAATCGATCCTTCGAAAATTCAAAGGTGTAGATATCCCCTTGAGGAGGTTCCTCAGTTGAATTTGAAAAATGAAAAATAAATGAATAAAAAAATAAATACCAAATAATAAATAATAGATAGTACAGCTCTGAAATTTGGAAAAACTTAAATTTCCAAATTTTTGGTTTTGATTATTTGCTGTAATATTAGGTGATAATATTAATATAGCTACATTTTACAGGTATAAATATATGATTTAAAATTTATAGTCTTGTATAATATGTTTAAATATAAAAACTATTCGGTGTAGGATTCATCCTCAAGTCCCAAGGAATCGTCATCGTTTTCAGAGCATGTCAATTGCAGGATATCGTCAACTTGCAGGGGCATTTGTGAAATGTAGGTATATTAATATTATCACCTAATATTACAGCAAATAATGAGAACCAAAAATTTGAAAATTCAAGTTTTTCAAAATTTCAGAGCTGTACTATCTATTATTTATTATTTATTATTTATTTTTTTATTCATTCATTTTGCAATTTTTGAATTCAACTGAGGACCCTCCTTAACTAGCAAACAAAAATTCATTTCTTGTATATTAGATATTATACATTTATTTGTGAGTGTAGTCTGTTACTCCAAAATGATTCTCGGCATTAGTGTTGTCTTCTTCGATCACACGAAGAAAAGAGCATGCACACTCTGTTTTGTTCGGTAGGCGTAACGAGCAGATGATATCCTCTTTCGCATTGCATAGCACGCGCAACGCTTTTCTTTCGCGCACTCTTCAAAATTGCGGCAACCCCTAGTCTGGACCGATTTTACCTAGGCAACCTCATACCATCGTATTCGTAATAAAATTCTCTATTTTTTGTATAAATTTCAATGAGAACACAAATGCGTGTAGGTACTGTAACTGCGTTTTCCTACTGGGGAAAAGAGATAGAGGCAAACTCTTCGCGATACCCTACGGCACTAATCTCTTTTTTCGATACGATATTATAAGAATGCAAAAGGGAGAAATACTCAAATTTTCCGTTGGGCGCCAGACGCTGTCGCGTCAGTTATAAATAATCAAGATAAATTTTCTAGAGATCTACGACTGTTTCACTCGGCTGATTCAGAATGAAAATCAGAGGGTAGAGGGAATGGGTAACCAAGTGAAATTATTTTGCTCAGAAATAACACAGATTCGAATTGTTGTCAATCAATTAATTTAATGATAATTCCTTCTCTCGAAGAACGGTACGGTAATTAATAATTCCCCGATAATTTCACAAATTGAAGAAATATAAGGCTCGACACAATACAAAAATTTACTCTCTCGAAACGGGAGAAAAAAATGTTAATTCTGAATCAGTCTGGACCCGAAGGCCGCTATAACTTATGTTGAATATGTAAGCCATACATTTCTGTTATTGTCTATATTCTGCTAGTGACAACCGCTTAAGCGGTGGCGCTGAAGCAGGTGCTCTGAGCCGACCGTTGGCCGGACGAGTTAGTTGTTCATACGTAGTATCAGATGATACATTGAAATAGTAAGATATGTCACGAATCTGTATAAGAAGTATATATATATATAATAAATAATTTGTAAACTAATGTGATCAGTATCAATAAGTTAAAACCCAATCCACGATATCCTTCAACTTACTCACTAACTTATTCGAACGTGGAAATTCTCAGTGAAAGACAGAAAGAAAGGTATCTCAGAATAGTAGTACGAAATATACGGTATGAGATTAATTGCCCCCACGGTTACATCCGCGTTCACAATACTACAGGATAGGCGAGACAGATCAGATAAGAATATTTTATCATGCAAACTACAAAATAAGCAGCTAAACCGCCAATTATAGGACTCCTAGGTCCGCAAGCAAAATAGCGAATGAAGAATAGAAAATAGAAATAGCCCGAAAGCAATATCTTAAGCAAGGAATACTCCTCGGAAAAAGCTAAGCAATAATCAGCCACCCAGTCACGAACTAATTTACCATTTGATGGAAAAACTAGGAAAGAATCAATTACGAGACGATAATTGGAAGATTTGACTAAGAAAACCTACAGCGAGACGGAACCTCGTGGCCCAACGCCTGCGTAGCGAAATACTCTATAAAATAATCGTACTCGATAATATTGAGGAAAATTAACTCGTGGCCTTACAATAAATTAAACAGGCTTACCTTACAGCTGTATTATTGGCTTCAAAGCACTTATCACTTAAATTTTGATTTGAACTTAGGAAATGAGATCGAAAAATGTAGAGTAGAATTTAGAATATAGAAAAGACTCGGTACAGTAAGGCGTGTGTGTCACGGTCGGCAGTTGAACGCAGAAGAGAGAGAATCCTGTAGGTTTCCTAGGCTCGAGGTGTTGCGGAATCATGCGGACATCCTCACGTGCGTCCGTGATTGGCCTAATTATCGGTCATAGAGGGGAGGATCTAGCGGACAGGTGGTTGACGACACGCTAGAATCCTGCTGCCGATTTTAAGGAATTCTTCTTTCTCCTGGAGCTGACTGATGTCTGCGCGCTAATAATTTGCGGGAAGTTTGACTTGCCGTTCGCCTTTTTCGGTACTCGCCGTCCTTTGCCAGAGAAGAGAAACACCACAGTTGTCCACCCACCAGAGGTTTACCTAACTGCGGGATCTGGCTGGAGTTTTGGTGATCCTGTACCGGATCTTCACCTTACTCCACCATTGACGTCACGGTGGACCACTCGGATCTCCCTCGTGAGAGTGTTGCTGCTTCAGCTGGTTCCGCTGCGAGCTTCCAAGGCCAACACAGCGGCTTGTCAAAGGTCGGAACGGTAGATGGTGGAGGCTGATTCGGTTCATTGCCGATAAGTCTTGGTAATAGGAGGCTTTCGATGTAGTTTCCTACAGCCCTGTACGCTGTTAGCAAGACATCCAGTTGCGAGACGAGAAATGTGGTTCAGCACCTGGCTGAGGGGTCGTTAGTTGACGGGAGGCCTTGTTGCACCAGGGACTCTGCTGCAGCCCTTTACGCCGTCATCAAGGCATCCACTGCGGCTGGTTGTCCTGTGCGAGAGTTTCCTCGGGGTCATCCCTCGGTGGTAGCCCGATTCGTGTCACGCCGAGACGCGAAATACAATTTTCATAGGAAAAGAATGCAAAATAATACAAATAATCAGAAATAATATTAGCCTGCCTAGATCTGTCTTTGCCGCTCCTGTAGTGTCCTGCCGACCGTGTTCTTTTTCTATCGCGGCTATTGAACCTGGGACGTCTGCACATAATGCAACGTCACAGTAGATAGTATATCTCACCTATTTATACCTGGCAACCCTCTAGTAGGGACCAGAAGAAGGTAGGCAACCGAACTTTTGCTTGTTCCTTATGCTTCGTACTTTCGATCAGTATTGATTTCGTTTGGTTATCAGATGAGTGAATTTAGAAAAAAAAATTATACAACCTTTTTATCAATTAAGGGTAGACTTAGCCGAATTTCGTCAGGCAATCTATTCGCGGTATGTTCGTTCATGTATTATGATTGCTAAAAAATAGTCTTCATCTGGTAAACGGATGGGTGTAGATCGGCCTTATCCCGTATCTTAGACTAATAGGACCAACCCTGGTACATATAATCAGCTACTATAATTATGGATACTAGAAATTGGATCGTTTTGTTCTAACATCAATATATTCAAAATTTTGTACCTTGATTTTCGATTATTGATTCTACTATTAATTTAATGAGTCAGTTCTGACAATTAATTTTCTGACCCAGCTACAGAGTGACTATGAAACTTGAGCGCTGGCGGATTTAAATATGTTTTTCAAAACATGGCCGGATCTTACGAATAGTATCATCCGTATTGCAGAAAAAAATCCCTCAGTGGCCATTTATTACAAGACAAAGGTTTGAAAACACTTTATAGATAACTATGTATAATGAGTGACAGAAAATGTGCTTGACAGTCGTAGCATTGACGCAACAAAATATTAAGAAACATCTTATACTATTTTTTTTGGTAATTTTGACGTTGTGAGAATTGTAAAATATGCATGATACACTTGTTTACTTTAATTTGGATATGTAATCAGATGTATCATTTTAGCAATCTATTGCAAAGTTTTTTCCACTCTCCTGTTTGCATTACGTTATAAACTTCAATCTCATAAAAGCAGATTATTCAATGTTTCTTCTAATCTGTGTGTATTTCTCAACGTTCAATACAAAACAGGTTCTTGTCGAGGTACTTGCGCTGCGCCTGTTGCTCTACTTGTTTCGACCTGGCTTCGTCAAAACTGGTTCAAAAAAAAAAAAAATGGATACCATCGAAGAACGAGCAAGCGGATGGGTTCATCCTTTGGATCAATGTGAGCACATAAAATTTGTCATGAACTATTCTTTCAAAGATAGTTTATTCTATAGATGTGAATTTAATTGATTCGACATAAATTGCCTAGTTGGTGCGCAGATGTTTTTTTTTTTTATTGAACAGAAAATTTATATCTCAAACATTGTTTTGAAACTGGGAACTAATCTCCACTCCAAGGCAATGAACATTGATTGCTGAGATAGAAAATTCCTTAAGTCTGATCCTCATTTCTTTTTTTTTTGTAACTTTAGACTATGGCTGATATGCAGAAGGTGATGTTGGTACGACAGACTCTCATGAAGACATATGATCTGACATGTAAGCCAATAGTAGTCGTCGTTGGACCACCTCATAAGGTGGACGCAGCTTACGTATGTATTAACGACGTGAAATATAAATTCAGTCTTGTAACAGCTGCGGTGGATACTTGCTTCAAATCATTCTATGCGTTGAAAGCACAATATCCAACACAGAGCGAGGCTGTTTGGTCTTTTTTGCAAACAGCTGAGTACGAAATCAAAGAGAACACTCGAAATTTCGTGACCGTAAATTCTGTCTTGAGTGATCTTGACCGCATCAATAGAACTGCAGATAAGGCTACTCCTAATTTACCTGAACCCGAACTGTCTGATGAGAAAGTTATAGGTATCATCATCTATACTGCCGTGCTAAGCACAAAGGTGGTAACTGCATTTTTGGCCATCTTGAGATATTGACAGTTTTAAATTTTTAATTTTCACAGTAATTCAGAATTATATTAAAAGTCGAACGATTTTAAAATTTGATTTGAATCGAAAAGATAAAAGCTTATGTTATTCGTTACTGTTGTATCAATATTACTGATAAATATGGCTAATTGTTCTAGTAATTGACAACTTCAACGATAATACGGCAACTTTGATAGAGTAATTTTATTATGAAAAAATGAGTTAGAATGTTTAATAATATGATGAGAATATTCATCGATTGTTAATATACCATCTTAGAGTCATAACTCGTTTTTGACGAAAAAGTCAGTTACCACCTTTGTGCTTAGCACGGCAGTATATATATACGTATGTACATTCTTATTTTTACTCATATTTTAAGATTTAAGCCGTGCTTTGGTTTAAAACGATTTCCCAACTGGTCTCATTTTAGATTTTAAGGGGGTATCTACACCTTTGAATTTTCAAAAAATCGTTTTTTTTTTTATAATTTATTTGGAATGCTAGTGACCTACTCTACCTGCAAATAAATCGGTGTCAAAATATCTAGAGGATTTGAAAAGTTACAGCCATGACAGTGCCAGATTGCGAAAAAGCGCCGCGGCGCGGCGCGCGAACCCTCAGATTGGTGCACTAAGTATTGTACAACACCGCCAACACCACTTACACCACTAATCAATTTTATGACTTTTTTATATATTTCGTTTTTGAATTTGATTCTGTGATCTTTTAATTCTTCGTAATTATCATTCTTACACATATTTAATTTTCAATATTCTTTTGAATTGTGATCATTGACAGAACACATGGCTGCGATCTACATTTTTTCGAGGTTAGGTGTCCACTTGTTTGTAAATATTATCGTGCTTTCATTACGAATTCAAACTACTGGTAATTTCCATTATCGAATAAACACAGTGTTTATATATCTGACATGAGACTTCGGAATCGAAAGAAGATGATCCATCAAAAAGTGCGTTTGAAATCGATGCCAGGAAACTACACATTTGGATTTCTAAAAAGATGAGTATTTCTACAATACATATATTAATTGCAAGAGTTTAATAAATATTATAAGAAAAAAGGTATGATTGATGAAAGATGAAAGAATTTTCGTAGTATTGACAAAATTGTGCTAGCATCTTCTGAATCTCAAAAATATTGAAAATCAAAAATTGTAGAGAATTTTTATGTTGAAAAATTTTGATCAGATTTTTTCTAAAGCAATTAATTATTTTTCTAACAGCCTCACCGGACACCTAACGGACACTGCTGTTGTACAGAACAGGTCAAAACTCACTACGAACCTCCCCCTGGCACATGTGTCTAGACTCGACTCGACTCATAACTCATCGATACGAGAGCAGCTGCGGATCCAGCATATTAGTCACAAGCAAAATCTTAAAACTTAATTTCCTGTAACTACATTTTCTTCTCTTGGAATAGTATGAAATAAAAAAAAAAAATTTCATAAAAAAGTTTAAAAGTTGATTTCTGGAGAATGAATATTTTGAACGGTTGTCGTAAAGAATCAGGAGCATCGCTGGACCGATTCTGGTGTTTGTGGTCTTCAAATTTGTAGAATCGAAACCTCTATCAGATGAACATAGAACTTTTTGATAAACCCATTTTTAGTTGAAATATTAGAAAAATAAGCAAAATTTTTTTTCAAATTCAGAAAAAAAATCGAAAAAATTAAATAACTCAAGTAATTCTTGCAATATCAAAAAGTTCTATGTTCATCTGATAGAGGCATGTCTTATGAACAATTGAGAACCAAAAATTCCAAGATTGGTCCAACGCTGGATCTGATTCTTTACGGCAACCGAGTGATTTTGTATTTTCCTGTCTTCAGCGCAGCCACTATTAGACTGGAAGTAATACATGATGTAAGATATGGATAATGAAGGTCAAACCCTCCCCAAACATGATAATTTTTTTCAATTTTATCAGAGTCTTCAAGGCGAAAAAAAAAGAAAAATCGTTTTTCAGAAATTCAACCCATTTAAAGGTGTATATACCCCCTTAACTTCACTCAGATAAGTAGAAATCTAAGAGATATAGATACAAATCGTACCTCGCTTTGAGTGAATTTTCTGACTAGTTTCGTTATGTAAGAAAATATAACAATGCTTGTCAAATGCTTCCATTGTTCTGACCGCATCGAAAGTGAGGATTACAAGGATCACGTCAAGTATATACATAGGTTGAATGCTGAATTAATATATCAATGTCCGGAAGATTGCTGTAGTCGGTCGTTTAATGATCTCCATTCATTGCGAAGACATCTCTGAGGAGGATGGAGATATAATACTTTCACAAAAGTCACAGAACCATGATTGAGCTGCTTTTGCTTTAGATATGGTATCATCTTTTCATTCAGATTCAAAGCTCTCTCGAGGCCAAGTGCAACACATTATCGAAAAGTTCAATGAATTCATGAATTGTGAAACAGTCATGTCTTTAAAAAATCTAATTTTGCAATCAACTGAAGGGCTTGTTCGAGAACAAATTCATCAACAATTCGAAGAATTACAATCTGTTTTTACCGGCTTGGATACTGAATATAAAAGGTTCAAAGTGCTCACTTCTGGCGATTATTATATTAAACCTGAGAGCATAATCTTTGGATACCACGAAGATAGAAACAGCTTAGGATTGTTAGAAAATAAGAAGTTTACAGGCCAGTTCATACCGATGCGAGCAGTGTTGAAAAGGTTCTTTGAAATACCTGGTGTCTTTGATATAGTTAAAAAATATATATATTTATATATATAGCGCTACTAAAATCAGAAGGTGGAGATCATATATCAAATATCATACAAATATCATTTTTCGAAAGAAAAATACCAGAAAACTTGAAAACGCAGCAACGTACACTTGTTTTACCAGTCTTTTTGTACGAAGATGAGTTTGAGATAGGGAATCCTTTTGGGTCCCATGCAACGATTTACAAAATTTCGGGAGTATATCTTTTCATACCATGCATTTCGCCAGAGTATTCATCGCAATTGAGTAGTATCGTTCTCTTTCAAATGTATCATAGTGAAGATGCAAGACTTTTCAGCAAAGACAAAATTTATTCACGCATCATACAAGAGTTGAATCATTTAGGCATAAATGGCATCCAAATAGATATCAGTGAAGAAACTTACACGATAATCTTCAAGTTAGCAATGATCATTGGGGACAATCTCGGTTTGAATAGTATTTTGGGTTACGTTGAAAGTTTTAACGCAAACTATTGTTGTCGTTCCTGTAAAATCACTAAACTGGAATCCACTAAATTATCTATTGAAAACATTAGTTACATTACGAACATTTCTAATTATCAGACTGACGTCTCATTAAATGAATTTCGCCGGACAGGAATACATACAAACTCAGCGTTCAATCAAGTTGAAGATTTTTATGCAGCACAAAATTTTTGTGCCGATATGATGCACGACATCCTAGGGGGTGTGGGAGCCTATGACATGGGTCCTGTATTAAAACATATCGTTTACAATGAAAAATAATTTTCTTCATATACATTAAATTTCAAATTGAAATTCTCCAACTACCCTATTGGCTGTAATCAACCAACGATGATCTCGGCACAACATTTAGAAAAAGGGCATTTGAAAATGTCAGCTGCCGAGATGCTATGTTTCATACTTTACTCAGGCCTTATTTTTGGCGATTCAATCCCAGAAGATCACAGACACTGGGAGCTGTATAAATTACTACGTCAGATTTTAGTTATATGTTTACAAGCCTCTGTTTCGCACGGCTTATGCGATTTGCTGGCCTCGTTGGTTGGAGAACATCATCTTCTTTACACAGAGCTATTTGGGAATTGCCTCAAACCAAAGCACCGCAACATGATTCACTACCCACGTATCATGAAAACAGTTGGCCGATTGCATAATCTATGGGCAATGCGTTTTGAGGCTAAACATCAATTTTATAAACAATATGCTCAGATTACCTGTGATCGTGAAAATTTATGTTACACTTTAGCATGTAAAAGTCAACTTCAGCTTAGCCATCAGTTTGTAACTAATAACGTTTTCAAAATTCTGATCAAATTCAAAAATTTCAAGGAAGGTATGGATAAGGAAATAAAGAGTGCATGATAGAAGAAATGGAGAAACAACATTTTGCCATCATTGTTAAGATTTTTGAAACTTTGGGTCAGAATGACCACCTCCAAGCGTATCATGTAAAAGCCACTAAATTTCATGAATTTCTATCGATAGATAGCATCTTGAAATATGATTTGACAAGCATAACTGTTTTTGGGTGGGAATCAAAATTTTGAAAGTGTAAAACTTAAACTGACCAAAATCTCGAATTTTGAAATCAGCGAATACCAAAATAACAAGAACTGTCATTTAAAAATTTTTTATTTTCGACAGACCACTGAGTCGAATAAGTGTTTCGTCGAATGGTTATTTATCCAAAAGGTTGTTAATTCGAAAATGTAGTCTCAGATTGTTTATATTTCGAATGAGCAGAAAGTAGATTTTGATTGAATCGAAAGTATATATTGTCGAAATTTAAAATCTATAATAGTCAATATTTTTAATGGTCAATAAGCCGAACATAAATATTTCGAGAACAAGAATTTCGAAAGAGTAAAATTCATAAACGCAGAATGTAGAAGGGTCAGAATCTCGAATGAAGAGGATCCGGCACGCCACTTTCGGCCGGTAGGGGCGCCACCGGGCCAGAGACCTTACGTAGATGGTCCGTAGCCGCCGAATACTAGTATTTCAGCGTTACCACATCAGTTAATTACTAACGTTATGTCGGATTTTTTGGAAACCGCAAATATAAAGCTATTATACGACAGGGTCAGGTTAAATTCGCTGCCCATTATCATGACGATTTACCTATCGAACAGTGTTGCCACGTCTGAAGAAATATCTGTAAATTTGAAGAAATCAATAAAACTCTGAAGAATTTTTGAAGATTTGAAGAAATGTGGTTATCATCTGAAGAAATCAGAAGAAAATAAAAACTTGAATGATTGAACAGATTCTTATTAAATTTCAGGAAATTTTGAAGAGTTTTATCCTAAATTTGAAGGAATTTTGAAGAAATATTCAAAAATATATTTGAAGAAATTTAAAGAAATTTGGCGATCAGGTTTGAAGATTTTTATTTTCGATACCTGGCAACACTGCTAACGAAATTTCATGTTGATTTGAAAAACACATGAGTTTATACCGAGGCTTATACTACAATTTGAGTGTGGCTATCGGAATGTGTGGAATACCAATTCCGTGCAGAGAGGAATGAAAGGGTATAAATCACAAACAACATTTTAATGAGCAGTATATTTGTTAAAAACACTTTGATCAATAATAAATTACTTTTTGTACTTTTATAATATTATTCAGGTACAGAGAAGTATATTGTATTATTAATTGTCTCGTTGATCTGCAAACGAGTCAATGACTCCAGAAATACACCGAGAACGAAAAAAAAATCTACGATTCTTTTCGATACAATTTTACTACAATACTACAAGAATCACAATTTCACAATCCAAAATAGAGATTTTCGATAATTTAAAAAAATCAGTCACATGATCGATACACAAGGGGACAATAAAATATGTTCGAGCTTTGTATGGATGTAAACTCAATTGATTTGAAATAGCTATGCAGTTTTCAATGATTCGAATGAAAATTATAATCAATAAACATTCGAAGAATCCGAAATAACACTATATGTATTTTTGTTTCGACAGCACATTTCTTGAAAAATACTGAAACTTATTGGGAATAATAAAATGTATGAGGTGCACTTCCAGGTGAAAAAAAAGCAACCAAATAGTAAAATGGAAATTTTTTTATTGACAAGCACAATATATCTAGCATTCCCCCTCACTCGTGGTGTAGCCAGATACGAATCGGGGGCTGTGTGCGAAGCGTCCTACAGAGGGGGCAACGACGTCCATCTGATAGAGGCTTCGATTCTACAAATTTGAAGACCACAAACTCCAGAATCGGTTCAACGATGCTCCTGATTCTTTACGACAAACGGTCAAAATATTCATTCTCCAGAAATCAACTTTCAAACTTTTTTATTTCAATTTTTTTTTTATGTCCTATTTTTCCCAGAGAGGAAAATCTAGTTACAGGAAATCAAGTTTTAAGATTTTGCTTATGACTAATATGCTGGATGCGCAGCTGTTCTCGTATCGATGAGTTATGAGTCGAGTCGAGTCTAGACACATGTACCAGGCGGAGGTTTGTAGTGAGTTTTGACCCGTTCTGTACAACAACAGTGTCGGTTAGGTGTCCGATGAGGCTGTTACAAAATTCATGAATTGCTTCAGAAAAAATCTGATCAAAATTGTTCAAAACATACAAATTCTGCAAAATTTTTTATCTTCAATATTTTTGAGATTCAGAAGATGCTAGCACAATTTTTGTCAATACTAAGAAAATTCTTTCATTTTTCATCAATCATACCTTTTTTCTTTTAATATTTATTAATTCTTGCAATTAATATATTGTAACTTTCTGCATATGTTTCACTAGCAGAAGGCTAGTGAAATTATGCTAGTTCGCGTGAGTACTTTGTCACGGGTTATGATATTTGGAGCTCCTCTGGGAAAAGTTGAAAAAACCCTTAATTTACCCTAATACAGACTCGGATAGATTTTTCACTACCAGAGCTGCCTCCCTACGGATCTGGGATATGTCAAATTCGCCAGACAGCGATAGGTGCTATAGAGCTACCGTGCTATTGAATTTGACTCACCGATACCGTTTTGATCAGATCTGGGATATGTATCACTCACCAGACTAGGGTAGATGCTATAGAGCTACCGTGCTGGATGAGTTCAACGCACCGATACTGATATCTAGCTATCAATGACTCTAAGTTTACTGAAAGAAAAAGAAATTAATAAACAAAATCAGTTAATAAGAAAATAGAACAAAAATCAGATTCCTGATAACTTCTTAAATGTTTATCAGAACATTTATTCTTTTATTCTATTCAAAGATATGATGGAAAAACAATTTCCTATTTTACAAAATAATAAACAAAAAATATAACTCAAAGAAAATGCTGAATATAAATGATGCAAAGAATTGCTTGTCTTGAAAACCTAACCTAACTTAATATTACGCGCGCTGGCATTAATATGCCGGACTTTGTGATTCGTTTGCTTTTTTGTGATTTTGAATTTAACTGAATGCTGCTTTAGCTATTTCAAATTTTATTTGATTCTAAAGGTATAGTCACCGCTTTGGTAGGCTATCCTGAAATTGAATTTATAGAGAGATTGTGGCCGCTTTGGCTCTTGCGAAACTCAGAAAGAGGTTATGAGAAATATGAAGCTAAGTGAACGTATGAGACGGCAGGCCGCTATGGCACGAATCCGCTAGCGAGCAGTGAGATGGTCGCCTTTTATACTGGTGATGACGTCATACCTGGTATTCTACTATGTGTGTGTTCGCTTGCGCGCTACGGTGCTGCTCTATACAATAATATGTAGACGTATAGGTGTATAGCCTATTTGCCTATACTAAGGATACGTTACAATATGTATTGTTGAGAATTGTTACTCAACATTCCAATTCATTTCGTAAATTGACTACCTTTAATAATTGAGCAAGGCGTGACTTGGAATGCGGCAAAGCGCAACGCATGCAGGTGACGCCAATAATCGCGTAAGCATATTGAGGTAATAAATTAGGCTAGAGTCTGAGCTGCGCCTCAGTTCCGAGCGGATATTAGAAGGAGCGAAGAGTATCTCTTCGAATACTCAGACTCGAACCGGAGCAAGTGCTCCAAGCACACTTTTGTAACTTTGATAAATATTAAATAAACACTATTTTCGTTGTTATCTTGCACTAGAGTGATCTTTAATAATCACCTCTGGGAACAACCCAATAACTCCCTGTATCCCATAATAACGGGGGTTAAATATTACAACATTGGTGGCAGCGGTATAGCGGATAAACCAGAGCTTGCAAGATAGTTGACGCTAAAACAAAAGTAGAAAAGTGAAATAAAGAACGAAGTACATAAATAAAAAGAGAACAGTTAAAAAGGTGCAACACGCAGTCGTTGTAACCTAGTGAAAAATACATCGCAAGGAAAGAGCTACAGCACGCAGCATTCGTGGCCAAGGCAAAGGAACGAGCACGAGGTACCTACGGCAGCAGCAGAACGCAGCGGTTCAACAGTACCAAAGAAATCAGAGGGTCAGCAACAGCCCAGCAGAAGCGGAAAAGCGAGATGATGATATTCATTTTTATGTAAGTCAGTTTGAAATCCTCGCAGTTTTAGTATTTAAGCCGCAAACATTGTCATTGAGAGCTAGCTGCCAGTTAGAAGCGTGCGAGCATTTAGAAAATTTTCGTGTTTAGAGTATACAAAGAGTTTTAGATATTTTTTCGTCAAAGTGACGAGTCAGTTAGGCTCATCAGGCTTGGATTAGAATTTTCGATTAGAGTAGATGTCTGCTACTTGGAATAAGATTGAGGAACTTGTCGCGCATGGTCAAACCGGGTGGATACAGGATCTTCGAAAAGAGGTCCTCCTACAAGTTTGCGAAATATACGGTCTAGCAGTCGGTGATTCAAACACTGTACAGGAGATTAGGGCAACCTTACGAGCATTTATTAAAAGTAATAGAAAGGGACAGCCAACTCCTTCCCCAAAGCCTAGACCAGGCACTTTCTTTTTTCCTGACCTACCTCAAACAGCATCCCAGGAGACAATATCCATTTCGGGTTCGGTTGCTGACGAGAAAGAATCAAGGCAACACACAGCAACCAAGATGACGGACTACTTGTCATTGAAGGAGGTGCGGCAGATGGTCAACGTTTTCGATGGAAGCGAGCCACGTAAGGTGGACGATTTGTTGCAAACAATCGAGTATGCGAAAGATGAAGTAAATCCGAATCAAAGACCAGACGTATTAGAATTGGTCCTAAAAACAAAGATACAGGGCGAAGCAGCCATGGAACTCAGATATGAAGATATAAATTCTTTCGAAAAGCTGAAAGCTGAGCTTTTGGCATTGTACGGAGTTAAAAGCTCTACGCCAGCATTGTTGGTAGAATCATTTTCAAGTAGACAGAAAACGGGTGAAAACGCGCATGATTTCGGAAAGAGGGTTACGCGTCTTATGATGGATCTTATTAGAGCATGCGGAGCTAGGACAAATATAGCAGCGGAAAGAAAAGGAATAGAAGACCTACTCAGATATCCAACACTTGCCATTTTCGAAAACGGGCTACATTATAATTTGAGAATGATCGTAAAATCGTACCATTTCTCGGAACTTTCGGCTTCAATAAAGGGCGCGGAAGAGGAAGAAAAATCGCAAAACGGCGTAAACTCTATAAATCGGAGAACGAACCAGCCGGGCGATAGGAATACATCAGCAGTGAAGTGTCGGAAGTGTAATCAAACGGGACATTTTGCACGGGATTGTACCCAGGTGAAATACAAGCAATCGTTACCTACAGCAGGTCAGAGTAGATCGGTGCATCGTGTAGAAGTAGTATGCAATTTTTGTAAACGCAGAGGGCACCTATATAAAGATTGTAGGGATAGAATGCGTCGCGGTGAACGACGATCAGGAAATAACGGTAGTGGATCAGGCGAAAACCAAAAAGCTAGTACGGGTTACTCCCAAAATTCTTATAGTAAAAACGCAGGGCATAAAAGATCCCAGCAATCGACGAGGAATGCAGGATCGTACAAATCCATGAACGTCGCCAACACAGATAGAGCAAGTCGGAACAGAATAGAATTAAAGGCGAACGGAACCACTAAGGAAAAGATGACTCTTTTAGTAGACTCTGGTGCCGACGCCAGCATCATCAAAATAGGGATGTTGAAAGATGATTTGCCAGTTTTAGAAGAAACGACGAGTTCATCGGGAATAGGACAAGGCGTTGTTAAGGCACTTTGTAAAGTCATATTAACAATCCCATTGAAAGATAGAAGTATTGAGCACCCTTTCTTTGTGGTAAGAGACGATTTCAGTCTAGATGCGGATGGCATCATTGAAATAGATTTCATAGAGGATCACGAAGCCGCGATAGGTAAAAGCGCTCAAGCATTTTTCATACACGGGCAACGTTTCGAGCTCCTAAGACCGTTAAAAACGGAGAAAATTAGGTTAGCGCCGCGAACAATAAGGAAGGTCAGTGCAGAAACAAATAGTAAGATTATCGGCATTGTAGAGAAGAAGGAACTCGCCGACGGAGTATACCTAGGAAATTGCTTAACTAAACCGGCGAACCAAGAATGCATAGTAGACATTTTGAACCTAAACAATCACGAGGTGATATTGGAGACGCCGACCGTGGAATTGGAGGAGTTATGCGAGGAAAATAGCGAAACGAGCGACGAAGAAGAAGCAGCCTACATAGGTTTAATAACTGGTAGAACGGGTAACCAACGAATCAAGCTAGTACATGATACCATTCGCACAGATCATCTTAACGAGGAGGAGAGAAATACTCTACTTGAAATATGCGAAAAGTATAGCGAAATCTTCTATTTACCAGGGGATAAGCTAGGCGTTACTAACGCGACCAGTCATACAATTACATTGACGGATGGGGGAGAACCGATTAATGTTCGTCCATACCGCCTACCTGAGTCACAGAAACAAGAGATAAACAAGCAAATAGAAGCCATGTTAGAGAGTAACATAATACGCCCGCGTCGTAGCCAATGGAACGCACCGCTTCTAGTAGTACCGAAAAAAACTGACGCATCAGGAAAGCAGGAATTTAGAATAGTCGTCGACTACAGAAAATTGAACGAGATTACGGTAGGGGATTCGTATCCTTTGCCAAATATTACAGAAATATTGGATCAATTAGGAGAAGCGAAGTACTTTACTACATTAGACCTCGCCTCGGGATTTCATCAGATTCCGATGGCTGAAGAAGACAAGGAAAAAACTGCTTTCTCAACAGCACATGGGCATTATGAGTATAATTCAATGTCATTCGGAATGAAGAATGCGCCAGCGACATTTCAACGTTTGATGAATACTGTTTTAGCAGGACTACAAGCATCTAAGTGCTACGTTCATTTAGACCACATTGTAATTCACGGAGCAACACTGAAGAGCACAACGATAGGCTCATCGAGGTACTAAAGCGACTACAGGAGAGCAATCTCATCCTCCAGCCAGACAAATGTCAATTTCTTCGAAAGGAAACTAGTTATTTAGGGCATGTGATAACGTCGGAGGGAATTCTCCCAGATTCCTCGAAAATTGCGGACGTCAAGAAATTTAAGAGCCCGACAAACGTTAAACAAGTGCAGTCATTTTTAGGGCTAGCAGGTTATTACAGGAGATTCCCAGAAGGATTTTCGAGTATAGCACGACCGTTAACGCAACTTACGCAGAAGGGACGCAAGTTCGAGTGGACAACGGTAGAAGAAAGCGCATTCGAAACGCTAAAATCACAGCTCATCACGGCACCCATCCTAAAGTATCCGGATTTCACGAAACCTTTCTTGATAACAACAGATGCATCCGACAAGGCAATCGGAGCAATCCTCTCTCAAGGACCAATTGGGCAAGATTTACCAATAGCGTACGCAAGTCGAACGCTTAACAAGGCCGAAAGAAATTACTCGACCACTGAGAGGAAAATGTTAGCAATCGTCTTCGGGACTAGGCAGTTTAGACCATACGTATATGGAACGCATTTCACTGTGATCACGGATCACCTCCCTCTTAAATGGATATTCAAAATCGAGGATCCTGGATCAAGGTTACTGAGAATGAGATTAAAACTCGCCGAACACGAGTATGATGTAGTCTACAAACCTGGGAAACTAAATACGAATGCGGACGCGCTCAGCAGAATATATAAGATTTACAGCAACAGCCAGGAATTCGAAGAGGAAAAACCTTTGGAAGAAGGTACGGAACCTTCAGAAGGTACAAACATTCTCGTAATGTCAGAAGAAAAAGAAGAAGAAGAAGAGGAAGAAGAAGATGATGATGAATCGGAACCGGAATACACAGAAGACAAGAAGAAAAAGATCTTGTACGAATATAACGACGCACCCATGGGTGGGCACCAAGGCGTATCGCGTACACTAGAACGCATAAAAATGGAACACAGGTGGCCGAATATGCGCAAAGAAGTAGAAGACTACATAGGTAAATGCGAGAAATGTCAGAAAAATAAAACGCAGAGAAAACTGAAAGCACCCATGATAATCACCGATACTCCTTCGAAAGCCTTCGAAAAATGTGCGCTAGATATCGTAGGGCCGTTGACTGTAACTAATACAGGCAATAAGTATGTACTTACGTTTCAAGATGCTTCAACCAAATTTAGCAAAGCTATGCCAGTGGCTGACCAGGAAGCTTCCACAGTGGCTAGAGAATTCGTAAAAAATATTATATGCGAATATGGAACACCCAAGGTAATCCTTACTGATCAGGGAACGAATTTTTCAAGCAATGTATTTAAGAATATGTGTAAGCTTTTGAAAATCTAGAAAATTCAAACGACGGCATATCATCCAGAATCTAACGGAGCACTGGAACTATCACATAGAACACCAGCAGAATATCTAAAGAATTATATCGAAGAGGACCAGAGCAACTGGGATGAGTGGTTGCCGTACGCTATGTTCACGTACAACACAAACCCTCACACTGCAACAGGGTACACCCCGTACGAGCTTGTTTTCGGGCACCCGGCAGAAATACCATCATCGGTAAAGCAAGCGCCGAGACTTACTTACGCGTATGACGACTACGTTCAGGAACTACGCGAAAGACTTAGGGCGGCTAATCTCAAAGCAAAAGAGAATCTGGAAGCAGCCAAGGGAAAAGCAAAATCATACTACGACAAAAAAAACGGTAGAGACAAAATTTCAGCCAGGAGATAAGGTTCTTCTACTAGATGAGACGGTTCGGCGGGGAAGATCAGCGAAATTAACGCCAAAGTATGTAGGTCCATACGAGATCACGGAAAAGCATTCGGATGTCAACTACACCATCCGGAAGGGTCGGAAGGAGACCAAAGTTCACGCCAACCGATTTAAGTTATTCGTAGAACATTGACTAGAAGGAGAGAAGCACGTCCCCAGCACCTATCCCACCCCTCACCATATTCCTCACAAATTTCACCATATAACAAAGGGAGGGGATGCATTAGTAGTAATATCTAAATTGACTTGCAGATCATGCCTGGCGATGGCGCTGACAAAAGAAGAAATCAGTCCATCTTTCAAGATCGAGAGGTTCAGGGATAATCCGGGCGTTTACTTCGAGAAAATAGGGACGCTGCAGGTGTACAAAGATAGGTGGAGCTTAGTAATAGACATGGACCTCCGCACGGTATTCGAGAGAGAAAAAAAAGTGAAGGCACACCTGAACAATACACGCAAGACATGCCAGATTCCAGATAACGCAGGCTCGCTTTTATGTGAGACTATGAGTGAAACACTAGGAAATTTGTTAGATAAGGTTGATACGGGTTTGCAACTAGTCCGCGACGTCACATGCGTCGGGCCGGCACGAAAGCGCCGAGGTTTGATAGACGGTTCAGGCTCGATAGCAAAATCCTTGTTCGGGACTATGGATGCAGCAGACGCGGCTAGGATAGATCAAGAGATCGATGATCTTCGGGAAGATCAAGCCAACCTAAAAACGGCAATGAGTAAGCGAATCCAAATAGTATCGTCGACGCTAGGAGTGTTTAATAATACCATGAGGGTAGTGGAAGGAAATGAGCAAACTTTGCTCGAAATAACTAAGCAGCTTAGTATCAGTCTTTCGAACGGTATAGAGAGGCAAAAGCTCGACGAGCATATAGAAGCAATAGGCCTAATAGTAGATGCGTTGCTGAGTGATGGGAAGGATTTGGTACAATTTTTAACAGAAATAAAAAGGGGTATTATCAACCCCACCGTGCTTACTCCAGCCAAAATACAGGAGTACCTCTCGTCGGCACTACCACACACTGAGAAAAAAGATTTGGTTGAGCGTACTATAACAACATAGTTAACTTTTCATAGTAGAGACCACCTACTTTTATAGTAGAGATTACTAAAAAATGGTTCACAGTACTATATAACGATGGTTTAGTTAACAATATGGATAGGGTGATAGAAAAGTACAAGATTTATAGTAATATGAACTATTATTTTTGTTGAGGAGAGTACTAAAACGTTATGGTTATGTTGGCATTCCTCATTTGTTATCACAACAACAGTGATAGTTGACTGTACTAAGTCATCTGGTTTGTGTTACAATACGTAATGTTCGCTCATATAATTAACTTTCTAGTTGCATCAAAATTCTTCTTAGTTGCCTTTACAGCTCTGATAGTTCAAGGTACCCAAATTCCCGGCTTCCCCACTGTTCGTGATGGTACTCCATACTATTTTCACTATGGTCAAATGAAACCTTCACTTTGGTTGCCACCACGCGACTAAAGGTTCGAAGTACCCGAATTTCTGGTCAGCCTTACCGTTCGAAATGGTAATTCATAATATTTTTACTAGAGTCGAGTCAACCTTTTCTTTGGTTGCCATTACGACAATGAAGGTTCATGGTACCCCAATATCTGGCAAGCCTTACCGTTCGAAATGGTAATTCATAATATGTTTACCAGAGTCCAGTCAACCTTTTCTTTGGTTGCCATTACGCCGATGAAGGTTCAAGGTACCCAAATTTCTGGTCAGCCTTACCGTTCGGAATGGTAATTCATAATATTTTTACTAGAGTCAAGTCAACCTTTTCTTTGGTTGGCATTACGCCGATGAAGGTTCAAGGTACCCGAATTTCTGGTCAGCCTTACCGTTCGGAATGGTAATTCATAATATTTTTACTAGAGTCGAGTCAACCTTTTCTTTGGTTGCCATTACGCCGATGAAAGTTCAAGGTACCCGAATTTCTGGTCAACCTTACCGTTCGAAATGGTAATTCATAATATTTTTACTAGAGTCGAGTCAACCTTTTCTTTGGTTGCCATTACGCCGATGAAGGTTCAAGGTACCCGAATTTCTGGTAAGCCTTACCGTTCGGAATGGTAATTCATAATATTTTTACTAGAGTCGAGTCAACCTTTTCTTTGGTTGCCATTACGCCGATAAAGGTTCAAGGTACCCGAATTTCTGGTCAGCCTTACCGTTCGGAATGGTAATTCATAATATTTTTACTAGAGTCGAGTCAACCTTTTCTTTGGTTGCCATTACGCCGATGAAGGTTCAAGGTACCCGAATTTCTGGTAAGCCTTACCGTTCGGAATGGTAATTCATAATATTTTTACTAGAGTCGAGTCAACCTTTTCTTTGGTTGCCATTACGCCGATAAAGGTTCAAGGTACCCGAATTTCTGGTCAGCCTTACCGTTCGGAATGGTAATTCATAATATTTTTACTAGAGTCGAGTCAACCTTTTCTTTGGTTGCCATTACGCCGATGAAGGTTCAAGGTACCCGAATTTCTGGTCAGCCTTACCGTTCGGAATGGTAATTCATAATATTTTTACTAGAGTCGAGTCAACCTTTTCTTTGGTTCCCATTACGCCAATGAAGGTTCAAGGTACCCAAATATCTGGCCAGCCTTACCGATCGGAATGGTAATTCATAATATTTTTACTAGAGTCGAGTCAACCTTTTCTTTGGTTGCTACCACGCGGCTAAAGGTTCGAGGTACCCAAATATCTGGCCAGCCTTACCGTTCGGAATGGTAATTCATAATATTTTTACTAGAGTCGAGTCAACCTTTTCTTTGGTTGCTACCACGCGGCTAAAGGTTTGAGGTACCCAAATATCTGGCCAGCCTCACCGTTCGGAATTTCCTGCTAAAAAAGTCTTGTAGAAATTTATAGGAACATCAATAATTTCTCTAATATCCTATACGTCCAATCTGTCACGACAATTGGTCGCACGGAATAAGTATAACATTCTATGTGTTTCTATTATTTCTTTTTTCTATACGACTTTGCTGATGCAGAATCAATGGGTTTTTATAAAGTATTATACGCCGTTCTTCAAGTATATTATCCTGAAAGATATTACACAGTAGAAAATACTACGTTTTTCATATGTTCGAATTTGATTTGATGGATATCAGGTCTCTATTGAAGATCCGCATCTTAAAAGTATCTGAAACTATTGTATTCTATACGGCGAATTCAGTTCAAGCTTTTATTCGACATTTGCATGTCCAAAATGTATCCGCTCTTATAAAATGATCCTTGTTCCACAGAGTTCCGTTTTCCTACCGAATTGCCAAAAAGCAATTAAAATAAAAAACATGAATATAATTTGTGTACATTTCTTATTCGATCGCCAAACTTGTTTCGAGATTGAAGATTTTTACTTACAAATTGCTGCCAGCAGTTTTCACAGTCATCGATCCCCCTAGGGTTAATTATATAAGTAGATATGGGCAGCTTTGGGCAGACACAACAACCCCCCCCCCCTCCCCCCTTCCCCCTATGGCGGCTTTGGGAAATCCCCCCGCTCCCCGCTGCCCCTTCCCCTACCCTAGGGCAGCTTTGGGAAATCCCCCTCTTCCCGCTCCCCCCTGCCCCTCGGGTCGACTCTGGAGAAAACTGGGAATTCTAACCTAACCTTCCCCTCGCCCCTCGCACCCCTGCCTGCACTTGTCTGATATTGGGACCATCTTGGCCGTGTGACGTCATCCAAGACTCTGTCCTCCGTCCCCGCCGTCCTCGCCCCTGGGCCCTACACCCCTGATTTTACATATATAGATATATATATATATGTGATGCTGATATACTTATCGAAGAATGGGTATGGTAAAGGTGTATAATTGAATGACGCGATAATTACGAAAAATCCGATAATTTCATTTATTCGTATACCTTATTTTCTAATACATGTTCTTATGCTAAGATGAAATATAGAATCTTACGACTACGAGTACAATTTTCTCATATTCTTAAAATAAAAAGGTGAGTAAATTATTTTCTAATACACGCAAGGAACGTTCTTATGCTAAGATAAAATACAGAATCTTACAACTACGAGTACAATTTTCTGATATTCTTAAAATTAAAAGGTAAGAAAACATAATCTTACGACTATAACGGTTACAAATTTCCAGGTATAAAAAGAGTGATTACGTACTGACTATATATTCTACAGCTTATTCTACGATTACAATTACACATTTATTTCTTTTTCTTTTTATTTATATTTCTATTCGAACCCGTGAGATTACATTTTTTCTTTGGTGTACAATACTGAACGCTATTACCGCGACAAGGGTAAGTGGGAACGGTGATTCCACTCCTAGACTGGAGGGAAATTAACCTCATGTAGAACGATTTCGCTATGTGGTCGTTTTCCTCATGATTATCAGTAAATATATCGAGAAACCGGCGCAAAGACAGACCAGCAGCCATATAATACACAAACATAATGCAAAAGTGTCCACATACGTTGGAGGAAAAACTTTGTACCTGTCGGTCGTTCCAGTTGTATCGGCGGCAATTTCTTCGTAGCCATCGTTTGTGGTGAGGGATGAGCGGGGGTAACCCGAAGCTGTCAAAATAGGTACCGTGTCCGGACGAAGCGACGTAAAACGCCACCCAGTGCGTGCCGGGCCTGGTGTGGTCATCGGTGTTTGAGACAACAGCTGCCGGGGGTGTCCACACCAGGGGAACCCGGTCGGCTGGGAAAACCCGTCTCAAGTTGCTCGGGAATAATGTTGACAACGCATGCTGAATCTGAAGGCTGTCCATTTCTCGAAATTTCAGAAACAGCCGTACCAGTGGTCCCTTCTGAAGAAGAATCAGAGTCTGACGTAGTTGAGAGGTCAAGCGGTCCTATTCGGCCGAAATCGATGACGATTGCAGGTGTGAATTTAGCGGACTCTTTTTCCCTGCGCTGTGGCTTGGGTGGAGTAGGTGGTGGTGTGGGCAATTCCGTTGAAAAGGACTGCGTCGGTGATTTTATAGCAGGACAGGGTTCAGATCGCTGATGCTGTTGCCGTACTCGTGGTGATTCCTCGTGATCGTTCCTACTGCTGCCAGGTGTCGAATGGGTACAACCCAACTCCCTCTTGCCATTAACTGACTCGACGTGCGCAGGATAGTCGTACACCCTGAGAAGTTTGCTCGTTTTGATCCATTTTTTCAACTTGACGACATTGTTGAGTGCACACGTGAAAAATTCCTCTTTTCTAACCCCGTGAAAGAAGCAATATTCCCTCGTCACGTCCAACTTGCCGAATGGTGGGCACCCGGAGTGTTCCAGATTTATAATCCTTCTCGATGTCACGGACTCCAGATATTTTGACTTCTCCTGCCCTCTCGTTAAAATGCGGTAAGGCCGAGCCAGCGATCTCTTGAAGATTGCTGTGCAGCTTCTTCAGCGAGATGTCACCCTCGAACCAGTCGATACCGTGGTGATAACACGTCACGTAGTTGTTCGCTACGCGTTCTCCCTCGTTAAGTTCCGAGAATGCGTACGGAGCCTTGATCATCCAATGTGCGAAGAAATGATGGTCCACGGTAGTCACAGCCACTTCTTTTGGTAGAAATTGTTTGCCCGCAGCACGGAAACCTTGGATGTCTATTACGAAGTCCATGTTTGCTCGAAATCTCGCACTTGACTTATCTTGATCGGGGTCGGTGCGGTTCTTCTTATACCCGAGCATGTGCTTTACCCCCTTCCATCGTCGTCTGCTTCCATCCCTCGGAAAAGACGAAGACTTGCAGGTTTCAACTTGTCTGTATGTCGAGATATGTAAGCTCGTTAACTCAAACCCTTTCACGCCCCCAGCTACCGTGCTTTACACAAAAAAAAAATGACACCGAGTCCTCTATAGATGTTGGGTATGCAGGTTCGAACTTTTTTTTTTTTTTGCCAGATGTCTATGTGTACGGGCGGTTTGGGACTTCTCACAGCATGGGGTCTCGTCTAGCCACCGAAATCTGTAATGACTTGTCGCGCGGCATCGATCTCTATGAGGTTGTCAAACTCTGCGTAAACAATGCAATTTATGGTTTCTTTGAGAGCCTCGTCAAATCGTGCTTCTATCCTCAGAGTCCCGTGCTTGACGAGTGACCAGTGTGACGGACAGTTAGCGGATAGATCAGGTGTCAGGTCGAAGGCCATCAGACAATTTCCTTTAGCGTATTGCAGTCTATTGATAACGGTTCCCTCGTTGAGAAAATGTATACCAGTTCCAGAGAAGAGCGTGTGATACGCGTCAACGTACAAATGATCTTTGGAGAAATTCGGTAGCAGTGGTTTCGCAGGAACTTGTACGCCGTCCACGTACAGCGACAGGTAATTGATCATAAAGTGTTGGAAGTTAAACGGATTTTTCTGCCTGTCCCCGTTGACGGCTTTGTTACTGACCATCCCGATTATCACACGTTTTGGTAACTGTCCCAGAATCACGTTGTCCAACATCTCCGATTGCACGCCCGCGTGAATGGTGAAGGCCTTCACCTCAACTCTCGTGACGGGATATTTAGCTGTACCTTTTGCCAACGTACGCGCGTGGGCCAGTAGAATACCGGGGCTGATCTTGACGCGGCGCACCAACAACGAAGTCTCGACTATGTGTATTCGGTGCTTAGGTGTAGCTTCCAATATACAAAAATTATCCCTGGATCTAACCAAGCGCAGTCGCAACTCTACCCCGTTGAGCAGAAACTTTTCCTGATTGAACACGTCGCAGTGTAGATGTCCGAGTAGATCGACCAATCGTCCATGCTTCGTAATTTTCTCGCGATTGATGAATCCGTCGTCGCCAGCTGTCTGAGCGGCGGCTATATCGTAGACATCAGATTCACCGTTCATGCTGCCGTACCAAAGCCCGGACGAAAGGTGCGACTGTTTGGCATGTGGCGCATAATTCAGTAGAGTCTCTATGTAGGCGCGGTAGGCGTAAGAATTGTTTGCCGGTGATACGAGCTTCTGATTGAAAAATATGTCCACCTGATTGAACATCGAGTGAAGAAGATTATTCACAGGTGATACGGATAATTCGGGTACAGGGCCCGCTGGCGGGGGGTTCGCTACGGGCTGAAGCGGTTGCACCCGTACGCGAACACTCAACATGGTGTGTGCCAGGTCTATGTACTCGTCCCCGTGTCCCGGTACAACGAATTCGATTGGTGAGTCATCGGTCAAAGAGGATACGGGTTTATAGTGTACCCACTGCCCAGCTTCGATGGATGTCTGTGTCGGCGGTAGAGCGAACAGGTCTAGTTCGGATTTCGTGCATTCTCCAGAGTGTGCGTGTAGGAAAGCCATTGTTATTATTACTCGGTTGTCTGGACGTCACTAGCGAGGTCCGAAAATATCGGTGATGGCTCGTTTTTTTCCACACTTCTTACTCCTGCCGGTCTTTCCTCCCGTAGTCTTCGCAGTCTTCGTAGTCTTCTTCCTTTTCTTTTTCTTGTTTTCTCCCTTCTTCTTGGTTTTTCGTTTGTTGACTTTCCCTGTTCCAGCGGACTGTCGAGCGGCGATGAGTCTGTTGACACGCCCGAGTAACAACTGCCGACCCCGCTTCCCCGTCGTCCCTTTATATCCGGACCCCTTCATAAGTTTGACTACTTTATCTTCGGCCCTCTGCTGCAGGCTGCGACCCGACTCCATAGCTCGCGCTTTCAACGAATCCTTAAACGGTACGTTGCTCTCCATGTCCGATATAACATTCGCCCCCGTGCGTAGGACTTCTTTTCCAACGGCCCTGGCTCCGCTGGTCAATAGAGGTAATACCTTGCGAAATAATCCTCCCAAGAAACTTCCGATGCCGTGTCCGCGTTGGTACGGTGCCCCTCGATAAAAGTTTTCCATACCGCCACCCCCGAGTTGCGTCTCGTAATGCTCGGTGTATTGCGCCATGGTACGTGTAAGTTTTCTCCACCTTATTGGACACGCCTAAAGTGTAACGTAACCGTCAAAGTCCCGGACTCAAATGGTATCGGCCTCCCCAGATGATCTCTTATATTGATTTCAATGGTGCGAAAGTTTGTCAGCAAGAGCGGTATGTAGTGCGGCGGTGACAGGGTTTTCATTGCCGTTTCTCCGGGAATTGGGTTTGTTTTTCCACATGCTTGAATAACGCGTAACAACGGTGTGTAGACGTCTCCGACGATACGTGGCTCTATAATATCGCAGTAAACGAACATTTGACACGATAGGATTCTTGGAAGGGTGGTCTCCATTCGGGTATCACCGTCGACTACCACAGTCCGCGCGGTTGCATCATATCTCATTCCTGGCAGATGACTCAGACCCGCATGATCTTGTGAATCGGATTTATCGGTGATTTCTTCGATCCGCACTGACGACAGCGACGACGATGCAAACGATACAGGATAAAGGATCTCGGCAAGCCCCACCTCCCATTCTCCGGTCAGCTCGATCGAGCGTGGTAACTGAGTGATGTAGCAGCAGGTTCGATTATCGGGGAAAAACTGCATCGAGCTGTTGCTCGGTAGGGTGATGTAAAACTGGTCCTTCTCCATGACGCACGTACGTTTCGAGATGTTTCCTCGATGTGGTTCAAACACTCGGTTCAAACCGACTGACCGTTCGCTGTTCGAGTGTACGAATACCCTGGACTATGCGCACGCACAAAGACGTTACCAATCTTAAAATGTTGCTTGCTTCAATCTGTCCCGTACTTCCAGCCTTTTAATTCGAAGTGGTATCGCCTTGGTCAGATTGCCTCTCCTCTTCCTCGACTCGTTGAAGTTCTGCCTCGTAGAACGCGCCGTCGATTTCCTCACCCGCCATGTCCACTAATACATAGACAACAGGTGCGCGCGCGAGCACCTTGTGAATCTTGAAAAGTTCCTCGCTCCAATTGGCCTCGTAGCCTTTCTGGAACGTTCCCTTCGTCTTGCTGATCCGTACGGTGTCGCCTTTACGAAATCTCGGCTTGCCGGCAATACGTGGTGGATATCGCCTTTGCAGGTTTGCTCGTGCTTGGGCGGCGTTCTCCAAAGTCACCTCAGACGGGGCCATTCCTATGCTTGAGTGACGCGCTGCGTTGTAGGCCTCTACGATTCGTGGTAAAACATCGACATAGCGTTTCGTGTTTCTGTGTGTGAAATAACGCCACAATCTCTCCTTGAGAGTGCGGTTGAATCTTTCGACGATAGCCGCTTTTATTTCAGGGTTACGGGTGACGCGATATCGTATTTCATTTGTTGTGAGCAGTTTCTGAAATTCACTGCCGACGAATTCTTTTCCCTTATCCGTTTGCAGCAGAACGGGTCTACGCTGTGTTATGCTCAACACGTGTTGGAATCCCTCGGCCACTGTAGCAGCTGTCTTACGCTTCAGGGGCACGACCCACGCGAATTTACTCGAAACATCGATAACAACCAGTAGATAACGATAACCGTTGTTGTGTCTTTTCATCGAACTCAAATCGGCCAGATCAGCCTCCCAAACGTCGTCGATGTTGGAAACGTTGTATCTGGCACGTGGAAATTTTCTTCGTACAGATTTGTGCAGAGTGTAGGCATCCTGCGTAGCGAGCCATTTCCTCACCGATTCGCCGGATTTCTCACCCTTCGTGGCCCTCTCCAGGTTTCGTGCCCCAACGTAACCAGCCGGGTGAGACGGATCGTAGTAGATTTTTTCAAACACCCTCATCACTTTAACAGTCGCAGTCTCCTCCAATTCCGTCTCTTTTCACTACTTTGGGCGTACGGTGTGCTTTTCAAGATCCGTCTGTTACTCGTGAGCGGTGTACCGAGTGTACTGAGGTCCGCGTCACCGATACCCGATCTACTGGTCTCCGCGCGTGACCATTTTCTCCGACCCGAACGCGATTCGCTGTGCTCCGCTGCAGACGTCGACAGCGAGGCACTCGTTGACGCGGCGTCTGCGAATTTATCGTTGTCGAACGCCCGTATATCTTTCCAAAAGACTTCGTTTCCCACGCACTCGTGTGGTATGTTGATCGCGTGGAGAAACCGAGCGAATTGCGACTGCCCTGATGGGTTGAAGTTCTTCCTCGATCGTGCGGCATCGTTGACCAGATCGACTATGTTTGTACCAGGCACAGGTACACCATCAATAGAAATTACTCCACCCTTGTCCCAGACGAGCCGCGACGATGCCCCGGACAGTGAACGTAACAAAAGACCGGCCTTGTTGATGAATCTGGTGGGGACGGATGCCAATACATTTCTCATTTGTGACGTCATCTCACCCTCGTTCGCAACCCCCGTATCCTTGGTTTCTGTCACATCCGCCGCTTTTTCCGTGCTTTCCTCAGGTTTTGCAGCTGTTCTGTTGCCCCCCTCGCGAATCTCCAATTGCATAGGCTTTCGCGCATCGTTCGAGAAGTACAGATAACGTTGCAGGGCCTGCTGGTAAAGTTTCCACTTTTCTGCACTATCGTTGGTGCCCTCGTTCAAGATGTCGCTCATTTCACGGTCAAGGCGTGAAACAGGGTCCCCGTGAACGGCGTCCGGACCCGATGACGCACTCACGACGTCACTCATTTGTCGTTGAAACCTCTTTAGACCTTCCGCCGGTATAAGTACCATTTTCTTGGCACGATCCATCTCCAACGTCTTTTCTTTCTATCTCTCTCTCGCTGTGTTTTCCTCTACTTAGAGAACAGTGCCGAGGCCAGACCTCCCAGAATCGGTGCCAGCAGTATACCAAAAAACCGTCCCCTCGTTGAACCAGGATTTTCTTCTTGCTTTTCCAACTTCCGCGATTACAGGCTAATTTTCGGAGCGTCTGCTTGTGTCGCGCCAGACGCGATTTATGCGCTCGAGACAAGACCACGTTACCTTCCAAGGTGTTCAGAGCACACTCACATATATCCCTCACCAGAGAGTCGTCGGCGGTACGTAGCAAGGCGCGTCTCTGGGTTGCGTTTAATTTGTGCAACGCATGCAGGGCAAGGGCGTTTGTCTTACCGAAGGCAGCGCGACACCCGTGACGTACCTTTCGCGGCATTACAGCGGGACTACTGGTACTCTCTGCGCGCTGCTCAGTTTTATATCCTTTTTCGGCACGTAGACATACTGATGTCCGTCGCTGGGAAAAATGTTTGTACGGAAACGACAATTCTCCGGCGTCGATTGCTTCAGATCCAACAGTAAATACCCGTGCGGAACAGCTGTGGCGTCGTGGTATGCCTCCTGGAGAAATCGCGGATCCTCCGGGTGTACTTGACGCGCGAGATGTTGTATTTGGGCGCGATCTCGCGGATTTTTGAAGAAAACGATATAGTTTGCGTTGAGAGAAATATCTCGTTGACCGTGTCCCTGATGAAACAAATTTTGCGTAATGTAGAAGACGCTTAGATTCTTGTGATGGCAGACTTTGGTAAATAGATCGACGACAACGTGACTTGACGCTTCGCGCATCAAATCGTCAATCACCAACAGTTTCGGGGTCTTGTCGCCATCGTAGTCGGTGGGTTGTGGTAATCCTTCTCGGTACTCTATTCCCTTGCTCGACTCGTACAGCAGTTGCCACTCGTCGTAGTACCAGATTACACGAGTGAATTTCGTCTCGCACATGGCACTGCTGTACCGTAGAAATTTTTTTACAAAATTTGACTTCCCACAGCCCGATGGTCCAGCGACGATGGCTGAGAATGGGTGTTTCCAGCGAGTGTCCATCGTTGTTGTTGTTCTTTGCCGCAGGATTCTGCCAAATATAAAAAATTTATTTCTCAATATGTTTGGCGGAAAAAAGCAAAAGAATTATTTTTTCCCATCCCTCTTCCCCGCGATAAGCTCATATCGGTGGCGGCGGCGGCGGCGGCGGGCCCGGGGCGCGCTGACTACCAGCTGATATCAGCGCGCGCGCGTCGGGGTGGTGCCCGTTGCTACTAGCTCTCATTCCAACGGGCACCATCCGCGGTCGCTCGTTGGGCGAGGTGAACCCCCGCGGCGAGCGTACGCAATCAGCTGATTCGTACGCTCTGGCCCGCACCGGGGCGCGCTGACTACCAGCTGATATCAGCGCGCGCGCGTCGGGGGTGGTGCCCGTTGCTACTAGCTCTTATTCCAACGGGCACCATCCGCGGTCGCCCGTTGGGCGAGGTGAAATCCCGCGGCGAGCGTACGCAATGAGCTGATTCGTACGCTCTGGCCTGCACGCTGACCGATGAGGTCAACCTCAGCGCACTCCGCTGTCGATACGAGCCGTTTGAAGTGACAGACCGGTCGCTCTGTCATGGATGTACGCAATTTTTTAGATTTCACAAATTTTATTATTGGACTCACCTCTGCAACGTGATGAATGCAGCTGACGTAGAATCGTCCGTGGAGGTGCGTGCGTGTGGGAGGATGGCCGGTGTCTCTGTAGCTACACTGCGTCGGGTTGTGACGTGTCACAGCGTGAACGTTGAATCGTTTACGTCAAGGTCCCGAGGGTATCACGACTCGTGGCAGAAAAGAGAAAGACACAAGAGTTAGAGAAAAGTGAAAACGGCAGAATAAATTTCATCATTTGACTTACTTCTGCAACGATCCGAACGGTTCTAACGTAGAATCGTCCATACCGGTGTGTGCGTGTCTGTGTGGATGACTGGTCGGTGTCCCTGTGGTTGTGCTGCGCTGGGTTGAACCGCACGTGTCAAGGCTCCGGAGGTCTCGTGTCTCGTGTCACGAGAGAGAGAGAGCGAGAAAGAGGCATGAGCCAGGGAAGAGCGAGATCCGTAAAATTCAAGGGTCCCCCGTCGAGGATGTGGCTGAGCGATAACCGTAGGGTAGGGTATCGAAACTATCTGTGCAACACCGCCTCTTCACGAATACCGGTCGACAGGTTTTGGATTCGGCACGTGTTACTACCTCGTGCAGCTTGTCTCGACGAATAGCCCGGTACTGCAGCCTAATCGGACCCTCACCCTCTACTACCATTTGACGGATTGAATCATAATTTACTCTACTAGCTGTGGAGTGATTCAATGTCACCCCCTTTACCTTGCAGATTTCAACTTCGCTGCCGTCCGGACATCGAACGATGTACGCGTAAAATTTCGCTCCCCCCGAAACAAATGCCCGAATATAACTACCGCGACCGTACGTTTCGAGCTCGTCAGTTAAATCTCCCAAAAAGTTCCCTGTCGGTGGTACGTAATCCTGTGGCCGTGCCGAGTCGTGAACATGTATGACGGAGTCTGTGTCGTAATAAAGAACGCGTCGATCTAACTTCTCTAAATATTCGTACAATTTTAATCTAGCTTGCGCGGTGGTATATGCGGCTATCACTACGTTCGCTAATGGCGAGGGCGTGACACTCTGCTCGGCGTACGACCACCTCGCGTACAACACCTGGTCGTTGACAGGCAGCAACTCGCTCACCTCGACCTCGGGGTTGGTCAGTAGCTCCAACAGATGCTGACGCGTCTTTACCACCGTGGTTTTTGCCATATTGTCCCGCTGTCCGAACTTTCCCCAAAACGAGTTGAGGCAGAGCTTAGAGACCGAACGAAGTCCAGGATTTTTGGCAATCTTAGTTCTATCCAATATTATCCCCTCCACTTGCTCGTACTCTGCGAGATAACGGTCTCGCGAGGCCTCGTCGATGCAGTCGCCGGGCCAACCGCTGGCCTCCTGCTTGATTTTAAGAAATGTATCTATGTACCCTGTAAAGAGCCCCCCTTGACGAGTAGAGGGGTCGTATTTCGTCACCTCGTACTGCCAAATTTCCTGCACTTGGACGATCTCGTAGCCTTTCTCGACCGCTTTCTTCAGCTCGCACGACACCCAAGTGCCGTCGAACTGACGATCTCTCGCCTCGCTATGGGTGCACTCGTCTTGCTCCAATTGTTCGCAACAGGACCGACACAGTGCGAACATCAGTTTTCCGTGCATACGCAGCGGGAGCACGGGGTGGTAAAGATTTTGGGGCGGCAGTACGCTGCACTTGACCAACCCCTCAACGCGGGAGATGTCCCTGCCACTCACACCCGTCAGCGCCTTACACTCGTCACCGACGAGGACTTTTGGGTGGCCTAACGGGAAAGATGCATGCTTACAGATGTACGGGTACAGGGAGCAAACATCTACATATTTTATTTTTTCACTAATGCTTCCATCCTCCCCTTGGCGTACCTCGTAGCTGCGCGAAGTGTTCCCCGTTCGACCACCGTAAAAGGCATCGCGTGGATCCAAGGGGGTGCTGATCGCGAGGCTAGCCGTTATTGGGTGCCGAGCCAAGTATTTCCGCATTTCCTCGTTTTGCTCGAGAAGTCGATCGAACGCGCACTCCCATATCTCGGTGACTACGTATCCCATTTTCTTCATACACGACGTCTTCGATCGCGTTTCCTCGGCACGCTTGTCCATGGTGTCCCCGTTCACGGTACGTCGGTCACCGTTCACGTTGAAACACCGCCTACAACCGTGCCAGAAGCAACCGTGAAATTCAAAAATGTGACGCGTTCCGTCATCCGCCTCGTAATACCCGTCCACGACCCGACCTGTCTCAGGAATACGGAATTCGCGCGAACGGCCGGCGTGCGCGATCACAGCCCCTAACTCCCTCTCTTTCCAGACGAGCCACTCTATCGCCTTTTTGGACTGCCGATCAGCCAGCCTATAACCACCCGGCGGTAGAATACCTATACGGTCAGCTTGTAGAAAATTTTTTCTAAACACCGCTGAGCAGGCTGACGCAATAGTTGTGCTCTCGGTGAACGGACATACTTTCCCACACTCGATAAAGATATCTCGAAACGCGACGCATGCGCGACGTAGAATATCCACATCGGATTTACAATAGGCCACCAATTCAGCGTCGAAATCGAACAGGTGATTTTTCGCCACGGCCGCATCATACCATTTGTAGAACTCCGCACGTGCGGAGGTACTCATAGTATCGGGCGAGTAGAATTTCGCCGCGGGTAGCGGACCTATGTAACCCGCGTTCTCAGGCGTGTTGAAAAGGTGCGGGAAGACCCCTTTCACCGAGGCCTCTGGCAAACCGAAGGCTTTCGGCAGCGCTGACAACGCCATCGGCATGTAAGCTAGCGAGTCTAAAAATCGGGTATGCCCGGTTTCCAGCATGATGATTTTGCTTCCGTTCAATATTACCTGCGGTGGCTCGGTGTTTTGCTCGACCAGGTAACGTAAAATAAATTGCGCGTCAAAGCCCCGGGCATTGTGAGCGACGCAGATGATTTTTCTGAAACTGTGAATTGGCCGTGTGGCGAATTCGACCAGTTGTTTCACCGGATCTTTTTGAAACACGTACTCGCGCACGAGTCCGCAGGCTGGGCAACCGTCCTTAATGTCCAGATTATGCATACACTGGCTGCAAACCTGGTGCACCACGCATAGGTTGGGAACGTGGATATTTGTCGACATGTCACCGGGGATCGTTACGTTCTGCTGGGTCTCAAAATCATAAAATATGAATATGTATTTGGCGTTATTATTCTCGTGAGAATTGAGCGGAGCCATGAAGCACTGATGGTTGTAAGGCCGAAGGGTGTTGCAAGTCTTACAATATCGAGTGTCACACGAGTGAGCACCCAACGAAAGATTTATGAATCGCGTGCAGTTTGTACAGATTCGAAGCGTCGCACAGACGGAGCGACGCGGGCTAAACGAACCGACCTCACGATGCCTTCCCATACAGACCGCGCCACGAACGCCCGTTTACAGTCAACGCACTCCAATTCCTTCGCACTGTGGTCGCACGCCGGGGTGCCCAGACACTGCGGACACCGGCCCGAGCAGCGGTGCTCATGGCTGTTTTTATATTTTTTGTTACAGGTCTCGCAAAAGAACCTGCCTGCCGCGGCACCGGTAAGGTTCGTTATTGTGCAATAGTGGTGATCGCCTGGAAAATAGAGAATGTTCAAACGATAGGTCACGTCTCGCCCACTCTCGGTCACCACGCTGCATCCGTCGTAAAACGTCGCATCCCCAGTCCCCAATTTACCCGCCTCGTATACCACGATCGCCATCCCCTCGCGTGCCAGATAATGTTGAAATTGCAATATTTGCCATACCCCGCAGCCCGTCAGCGGTATCTCGACTCCCGCTCTCTCCGTCAACTCTCTCGCCGCTTCGCGCTGCAACCGCGATCCCGATCCCCGTATCGCGTTATATGCCTCGTGAAGCTCTCCGCTACGGATCGACCCCCTCTCGGCGTGTGCCCTCGCGACGACTAGAGCCCGCGGTAAACAAAGACCATCCGTGTTGACAATCTGTATTATTGATTTCTTGGCTACTCCCGCGTGCGTGATGGGACGAGCTTTTCCGCGACCGGACGGCACTTTGACGCAGTGCACTGTGACCGAGAATACCTTGTCAACCCCGAACTCCGCGTTACTCTGTGTCACGCTGGAGACTAGCTTCCACAGATCTGCATACTGAGAATCGCGGACCGGTCGAAAAGATAACCACGCAGAGCCCTGATTAAAACTTTCAGCGTGGAAAACAAAACCGATGTAGTCGCTCGAATGACACGTTGAGGTGACGTATGCGTGCAAATCTCTAAAAGCTCCCTCCAGCCACTCGATGGGGTTAACACCTGACTCCGGTATCCTAATTTTGATATCGAGTTCCCGCGCGTGAACTTCGAAGCGACGAATGTATTTGGATGACTCCCCGAGTATCGCGAAACGGTTACCAGGGGTCAGCGATTGCGAATCGTTATCCCTGACTGACTCTTCCTCGCTCTCACTCTCATCTGCCGTCTGCGTCTCCCTAGAATCTAAACTACTATCGGCTTGTTCAGAGTCGTCGTCAGAGTCATAGTTTTCGTTATTTATAGGGTTCACGTTAGACCCTGAACGTCCGATTCCCGAGGTACCAGCACCCTCGTTTACACGTGTTATGCGTCTATGGCCACCAATCTGTACGTCCGTGCTACCGCCATGTTCGTTGACACGGGGTAGTTTTTCGTATCCCTGGATGTTAGCCGATACTGGCTTCTCTGATAGGTGAACAAGAGAGAGAGAAAAATAAGATCCAAAAATTCGTTGCATATCGCCCCAGCATATTTATAAACACACGCACGTCTGTACGAGAACCCGTAAACCCAAGTCCACCCCACCCCTCTTTTTATATGAATTTTAATATTCCCTGGATGAGGACACCTCCTCGACGGTGCTAGGCATCGAAAATATCCCGCTCTCGGGCGAGGGTGGAGACACGGCAAACGGTGACCATATGGCACTATCAGGGGAGGACATGGACACGGTTTCATCCTCCTCCTCCTCCTCCTCCCCCTCATCTGTCTCATACTCATCCTCCTCATCCCTATTCTCAATCTCATCCTGTTCATCCTCTTCCTCCTCATCCTCCTCCTCCTCCTCCTCCCCCTCATGCTCTTCTTCATCGTTATAATATTCCTCCGTATTTACAGAAGGAGCAGGAGAGATTTCTAAGAGATAAAATACTAAATTCCAGCAATAATACCTATAACCAGACGAGATAGACGGTATCCGTCTGCAAAAAGACTATTCCTATGTATAGACTCGAACCGGGTACTCTGCGACGTGCGTATGTAATGCAATACGCCGTATATTAAACTTTTTGTGACTTACCGCCAAGACTGCCCCGCGATGTTGATGCAATCGCTGGACCGGCAACCGAAAATCCGTTATCCGTAACTGGCACCACACGCTCACTATATCCAACTATCACAACGTCACTGTCACGGCTCACACAAATGTCTTGATTTTCACTTTCAGGGACTTTTTCACCGCCGTTGGGAGCGGACCCCGTGTTGTCGCTAACCACCTCCACTCCGGGGGTTAATTCTTCCTCGCTTACAATCAGAATAATCTCCTCGCAGGGATCCACCACCATCAGCATGGCATCGTTGACCTCGGGGTCCTCCAACAGTGCGAGTAGTTCTGACACGAATAAAAAAACCCGTCGGTTAATTTATCACCGTTCCGGAAGCTTTGATTTACAATTTCTGAACGAAAAATTCTACTTACCACGGTGCGCGTTGTATTCGCGAATAAGGGGTGCCAGCACGGCAAAATGCGACCTTCCACGCCTGATCACCGTCTCAGCAGCGATGCACAAGCACTCCCGTAGATTGCGAAACATGTCGTTCGCGAATATTAGGGCGATCGCACGCTCACTGCATGCGGCAATCAGACGCCTGAATTGACGGAGCAAATCCGCTTCCGACATACGCGTCAGCGATCTCCTCCATCGCGTATCACATTCACGATCAATCACGGAATTGTTTTGCCTGGCGTAGAACACAGCCTTCAACACTGCGGCACGGTACAAATTCTTAACACCTGACATAATTACTTGAAAATCTCAGTGAGAAATGTAAAAGAATAAAGTATCGCAAAGTATGACGGAGCGAATAAGAGTACGTTATTCCACGGATCAGAGATCTATGAGAATGAGGATACGTCTTGAGAGGACACATCATATATAACCTCGATACATTGACACCGTACACGCAGATTTTTACGTGTGGGTGAACGTACGGACCTGAGAAAATCGTCGGAGAGGGGTGAACGATCCGAGACCGCTGAGGAAAGTCTAGTATGATTCCCACGAATTTTTCCAAATTCTGTCATCGCGCAATAACCATATTTCTGCGATAACGCAAGTAGGTCTACTTTGCTCACCAGTAGACTTCGGCTCTATCAGAGGACCGTTCCACCCTCAGACCGCTTTTTTAGGGGTAAGTGCAACCAGATGCGAAATAGACGAGTGTTGCTAGTCCCACAACTCCCGTACAGCGGTTATGGTCAAAGACCCGCCGATACACTACCCATCAACCTCCAACGGTTTTTTATTTTTTCTTAGTCCTATACCCTTCTGAGTCGTGGATACATACCAATAATGAGGACGCTCGGGCCGCGGGGCCTGAGCACTCATCGCATTAGACCCTGTGTGAAACTGTGTATGATACCCATAAATTTTTCTCGATTCGTGAGAAAGTGTGATCTCGCGGTAACCATAATTCTGCGATAACGGTAGTCAGCCTACTCTGTGTAAGAGCGCGGGTCCGGTCTTCCCGATTTCTCACAAGGAGTCGGAAAACACTACCGACTACCCCTTTACGCACAAGTGCAAACAGATGTGAAATGTACGGTGGTTACAGGGCCCGTCACTCCCACAATGGTGGTGGTGGTCAAACACTTGTTGGGACTCCGCATGGGGTAGACCGTTAGGTTCGAACGGTTCCATTAGTCTAAAATCCTTTCAAGTCATAAATATAATTAGTAACAACGCGCGCTTCTCGGGAGTCAAAGCACTTATCGTAAATTAGCGGAATAGATCCAACCCGTTAACGACACTCTATTTTTTCTAAATTCATAACCGTGCCAATGTGTGACACGATTGACGCATCCTCCAAGTCCTGTTGCAGCCTGTTGCAGTGACGGTTAAACCGTTTATCTGTCCGATCCCTCCTGTACGAGACAAAACGTGTGAGGCAAGCTGTGTAGGGGGTCGAAAAAAATTGGTGGGAATTATTTTGTAACGGTCGAAATCATATTCCATATTGTAACTTTACGGCAGTTTAGCGGCTACGCGAAACTGACAGTTATCGTGAGTTCTTTACTCGTTATGATTTTCGGGACCTCTCTATCTCATTTGTTGTTAATATGCCTAATTACGGACCTTGAACGCCGTGCGTTCGCAGCCGTCTCCCCGTTGCACGGACCTTGTGCACAAAGTGCACGCAGCCGTATCCTAGTCTATCACCGGACCTTGTGCACTGAGTGCACGCAGCCGTATCCCAACCTGATCACGGACCTTGAACGCAAGGCGCTCGCAGCCGTATTCCTAGCTAAATAAATAGTTAACTATGACCGGGAAATGGCGGACTAGGGAAGCAGCATCAAATCAGAGCATATGAGAATAAACATAAGAGTATTTATTGTATAACCTAAAATCTAATGGTTGCAATCAAGTATGAGCTATTTACAAGAACTTATCTACTAACTTTGAGTGATATTTCTATCTGATGCGTGAGATCTCAGTCTCACGACGTTATGCAATAATTTAATATATTCTTTTGAGTAATAAGGAATCTTTGATCTATTTGATCGTAATGTAGCGAAGTTTGGAAAAGAAGTTTTAAAGAGTTCTGATTTTTCTAAAGTAATAAGATAATTTGGCTAAGCAGATCGCTAGGCGCTATGCCTTTAGCGTCTGATGAGAAGTATTGTGGTTGAGTCAACTCAGCGCTTTGCTCGAGATTGCTCCTGAGCTGAGTGCCGCCTCGACTTATATACAAGTCGTGACGTCACCCAAACTCATGCTGTGTTGTCGAACGTTCTCGACTGTCCGCGAAATACCTGCCGTTGATTGGCCAAGCCTTAACAGCTGGCTGTTTGAATGTAAACGATCAGGCCTATATGCCGGTTACGTTACAATATATATAGGTATATACGCTTGACACGTTTGATGCTGACCGGTATGAAGCTGGTGCCACAGTCTGCTGTCTCCTTCTATTCTTCATGGTTACATATAGAAGGAAAGAGACAGAAGACTGTGAGGTCGACCTCATACCGAACAGATTCGGACACACTTGGTGTACAAAAGGGAGGATGTCGTCGTAAGTCGCTTCAGTCTTCGGTTAACCGTGCGAGAATTAGTATCTAGCAATGGAAACCCCCAAATCATCCAGTGACACGATGGGTAACGCGAGTAGGGTATTCAAATCGTTTGCAAGTGCAGTGAAAAAATCTGATAAAAATTTATTACTGGCCACTACCTACGGATTAAACACATCGTTCACAAAGAAGATTGTCGTCGGCCTCGGTTTGCGAGGTGACGCAGAATTCGAACCGTTGATCAGATTGACCGGCAATTCACCGGACGGTATCTGTCTAGGTTTGAGTGCCTGGACTGCGCTGTCTAACGCATTAGAAACAATATCGGACTACTTCGACTTCGACGTGTACGCCGACGCCCAATGGTATCTCGACGAAATTGAGCTTGGCGAAGACAGCAAACTACGATTTACAACAGCGCATGGTGCGAGGGCCATCAGATTCGATGTCCAACAGAGCCCCGTCAAATGTATCGAACCTCTACGCAGTGCCGGATACGCCACGGAGCTAGTATCCGACGAAGACGACGGGAAAAATCGTGAAGACTGCACTCCGCTCCTGAAGCGACCGAGAATTCATCGACCGTCGATTGTTATGCAAAAAACTACATTCGACGGCTTAAAAACCCTATTCGTCTGTGTTGACGAGCAAGTTCGAAGACTTCAAAGACTGGCGGCTAGTGTAAATCAGTGCAAAAAGCAATACGTTGAATACATGGTGTCAAGAATTAGACGTTACCCCTCCCAAGAACCTTCTCTTCATACCATCGCGCAGATGACCAAGAACGAATATGGAGTCGTCAAAGAGAGCATCAAGCCACAGTTCGACCCCGTCTTCAGCGAAAATTATCTCGATATTGTTCTACTCGAATTGACCAGACTGTTTTCTAATATCATCGCTGTTGAAGTCAAACAACAGCTTGAGACCGTGCCGAAGTCTAATTCACGAGGAAATTTGCATCTTGACTTGAAAACATCAAACTAATTACCACGGAGGAATACCAAACTGCTAGAGAGACAGAGAGACAGAGAGAGAGACATCGTTGGAGAAATGTGTTCATCAGCCTTCATTCAAAGTCACGACACCTCCGGACCCTACAGGGTGGGAATACCTAACACCGTGATTCGCTTTCGACCAAACGATATGATGGATGGCTTGGACAACCCTCCTCCTCCTGTTTGGTTCCGAATAGGTTTACTTTTAATATTCGCAACAGCCTGTATTTTTACAATATGGGCATTGAAAGTGATCATCACAATGCCAAGACGCTTTATCACTGATTGCGAAGGAGTCTTAGCCGAACATTTGTGAAATAAAACGATCAATCTTGTATAATTATAACCATAGCTGTAAGATTTACAAAGAAAATTGTACTCGTAGTCATAAGATTCTATATTTCATCTCAGCATAAGAACATGTATTAGAAAATAAGGTATACGAATAAATGAAATTATTGGATTTTTCGTAATTATCGCGTCATTCAATTATACACCTTTACCATACCCATTCTTCGATGAGTATATAAGCATCACATATATATATATATATATATATATATATATATATGTAAAATCAGGGGTGTAGGGCCCAGGGGCGAGGACGGCGGGGACGGAGGACAGAGTCTTGGATGACGTCACACGGCCAAGATGGTCCCAATATCAGACAAGGGAAGGCAGGGGTGCGAGGGGCGAGGGGAAGGTTAGGTTAGAATTCCCAGTTTTCTCCAGAGTCGACCCGAGGGGCAGGGGGGAGCGGGAAGAGGGGGATTTCCCAAAGCTGCCCTAGGGTAGGGGAAGGGGCAGCGGGGAGCGGGGGGATTTCCCAAAGCCGCCATAGGGGGAAGGGGGGAGGGGGGGGGGTGGGGGGGGGGGGGGGGTTTGTTGTGTCTGCCCAAAGCTGCCCATATCTACTTATATAGTTCATCAAATATGTTATATATGTGTCATATATTAATTATATAGTTCGTCATATATTTCCTATATGGTCCTATATAATTAAAATTTGACACTTAATCTATAAGATATATGACGAACTATATAATTAATTTATGACACATATAGGAAATATATTATGATGAACTATATGAAATTGGCCCATTTTTGTATATGAATCATATATAAGAATTATATATAAATCATGTATGAGAATTATATATGAATCGTATATGAGTATTATATATGATCATATACGTCATCATATATGATCCTATATATGGGTGAATTTCAAGAAGTGGGCCAAAACGTGAAACTACTTCCTATTTCCAATATGTTTAGTTAAATATGCCTGATTATATTTTTTTTCGGTGTAGACTGGTTTACTTCACTTAGAGAAAAATCGTGAAGCATTTTGAAAAAGATTAACATTCCTTTTCTAACTTTTAAACAGTCAAAATGTAATTTCGGCGACGTGACGTAAAGTCCGTTTCTCAACTGTACACCTTTGTCAAAAATGGCATGCTATGTCTGAGCACTTTGCACTTATTCATTTCAAGTCTCTAAGACCTTAGTTTACATAAAAGACAAGCAGTTTTGAAAAGTATTTGACCAAACGTGAGAAAAGTGGTAGAAAACCCGTGAACCTACTTTATTAGTAATCTCGGCGACGGCTCAAGTTTACTATTACACACACTCGGCAGGAAGTGCTAGTGGTATGTTGTAGCTGTCAATGGTTTCTGGATGTGTATGTGATATCGGCTCCGTACGATAAGTTCTCCATTATTTTATTCTTTACAGACAAAACAAAGTTTATTCAGCAATAATTTGCCTGTCACACTTATTCACTGTAATTTCGGCGACTGGACTAGAACGACTAGTTATTATGAAAATTCCAATATTCCAATTTTCATGTGATACTCTGCATGTTTGTGTGAGCTATCTTCAATGTTGATATTCTCACTGCACGCAGAAATTAGCGGGAATTATTTCAACGTCAAAATGTACACTCGGCGACGGTAATCCCGGCGACGTCCACCAAATTACATTCTTCTATTCTTGATGTCAAATTCCTTTTTATGCATCTATTTCAATAAATATTCCATTTTCTTCCATAAAAAGCCTATTAGTCTGCCACAACATGCCGTCACAAGTAATTTCTGTGATGCGTATGCAATTTCAGTGGCGCATTTGTAATTTCGGCGACACTCCTCTCTTGAATTTTTAGTATTCTTAAAGAGCTCATGAGAAGCTGAAGAGGTATTAATTTCAATCTAGTAGGTTTATTTTACATGAAAAATACAAACATCACACTCTATAAAGAATATTCCGTTCATGAATAAACTGCAGTTTTCTAATAAATATTGTGAAATATCACGAAATTTCATTCAAAAAGAGCGTTGCGTGTGTCAGATATTTGAAGTAGGTGCTTTACACGATTAGAAAATGTATACTACTCTGATGAAATGTCAATGTTGTTTTCTTCTGAATTGTCAGGCTATTTTGGCCCACTTCTTGAAATCCACCCATATGGACCTATATTTTAAAGATGATTATTCTTCGATTAAAGATGACATTTCATATATCTATACTTATATAATATAATATGTATTATATAACAGACATACATATAGTATAGAGGTCCATATATAGGAAATAATAATCTATAATAAAATAATAATAATAATAATATATATATTTATATATAATTAATGATATTTCAACAATCGATCAGTTTTTCATGAACTATTTTGTGTATTTCTTTTATTTAAATACTAGGGGGGCTCCGCCCCCCTGCGCGCTTCGCGCGCCAACCCCCCATGGCATCCTCGGGTATTACGAATTCGGCCCCAAAGTAACGGAAATTCCTAACGGTCCTATTAATATCGATCATTGTACATCCTTTATAAGATGCACATATATTACTAACAAATTATAATGACAAAAAAAAAAAATACTCATTCAAGTTTTATTCGAAATATTCCTAAAATTAGATATGATGTTAATCAGTTAATTATGCCAATAAGTTAATGTACGTATGTAGAGTATAGAAGTAGTCTTCAAAATTTTTGGCAAGTATTCTAAGAATAGCTTCAGGCACGTCGAAGCTGACGGGCCTGTCAACGGATCACGTAAGCCAGAGAGGTAGGGTAACGGTAGGTAAGGAAAAACCTGAAAATAATAATACATGAATGAGGATAATGACAATTCTTAGAACAGTTACCAGAACCACTCTTCAGTAGGTGACTCGGTGCGTTTTTTTAAGTGGTATCATCGGGAAGCCTAATCCACTATATATGGTTATACATATTGTAACGTGGCAAACGTTGTGACCTCCTCCTAACCAACCAAACCAACGTAATTGAGTCCCGAGCCTAGAGTCAGGAGTACCGAATTCAAATTCTTACCGCCTTCGTCCTAGCGTGGCCATGTTAAGTACGGATCGCCGCACGCGGCTGACCGGCAACGGCCAGCGCTAAAAGGACGAACGGCGAAGATAGGAAGATAAGGTACCGAGACATGTCTAGCTCATTCCGGTTTTCAGCGCCAACGTGACCACGTGTGTGGCCCTGAGCCGTCGAATCGAGAGAGAGAGTTATTTTCCAGAGAGTTATTTTCCATAGAGTTATTTTCCTAGAGTTTTCATCGAGTGGAGTTTGACCAGTGCTTGTTTATTTGTGACCCCCTGCTATTTCTATTGGACTGTGATTTGAAGTGTGGATCGGATTCCTATCGAATCCCGTAAGATACGACCCTCGCGTGCTTACGGACTACGAGCCGACCACGAGACCGAGGAAACGTGTGGTATCAGGTAGGATCTATCCGACATATTCCCTTCAGGTTCAGTTAACCCCCCCCCCCCCCCCCCCCCCTCCCTTAGAGCTAGAGTTCCGAGTTAGAGTCCCGCTAGAGTCCAGAGTTATAGTCCGGAATCCCCGAGAACAGTCTCCGCGCCCTGGTACCGAGTCCAGAGTGTGTCGAGGCAACAGTTGAGAACCGGCAGGTTTGAAGCTGTGTTGTTCTCTGTGGCTGTCGACTCTGCGCGCCTGCGAGCCGGCTAGCACCGCCGCTGCGCAGAATTCGCTATACGAGAGTCGACGCCATATTGCCCGGAGGTCTCTGACGTCACGCGTCGCAGAGAGTCTGCAGCGTGTCAGAGAGCTCTAGCGGCCGAGGACAGAGTTCCGCTTCCCTTCCCCTCCCCGCTGTTGAGAGATCAGCTGTCAGTCAGAGACTAGAAGCATCGGCTTCGAAATCGACTAGACAGCCGTACACCTCCAGCTGGTTGAGCGAGGAAGGAAAGAGAGAGAGAGAGTCAACGAGCTGAGATACGGTCAACATACCTTTTTCTTTCGGCTTTGATAAAGATTGTTATATTTAATTAAGAGTAGAGTCATTTTGAGAATTTATATTATTTAGAGTCAATTAATTTATGGTATTTTTATAATTTAGTTTCACTTCACTTAGATATTTAAAACACAAAGTAGCGGTGATATTAGGCAAGCCGAAGCCAGATAACAGGCTGTACAAAATATTGTTATCTTTTTCTTTTTTTCTTTTATTCAATAAATAATTCTTTAAAAATATCTCGTAGTGTTTCAAGTGTTTTTATTTCTCGCCCCCACGAATATCCCTCTACCGATAGGCTAGCTGGAGCGAGAGAGAGAGAGAGAGAGGACTTCTCCCCCGAAGTCTGGCGCCCAACATTCATCATTGCTAGTCGGAGGAGGTAAAGCGTTGGTGCCTGTTTTTGATAACTGAACGTAGTTCCTGCGGGTAACACCCGAGCCCGCAGGAATCGCTGTTACAAAATTGGCGCCCAACGTGGGGCCCGAAATAAAAACACTTCGGGTATTGGCCGAACTCACCCCTATTTTGTGTTATTTTTGAGTATTGTTGACTTTATCACGGCTGTAATCGAGAGACCCCCCCCCCCCCCCCTTACTTATGGTCTGGTTCATTCCGACCCGGTCCCGTTCCCCAGTCCCGATGTTAGTTGCACGAGAGCCCCCCAAAACGAGAGAAAATGGAGCCGCGACCTTAGGTCGGGTAAGGTATCCACGCATAGGTATGCGCCCCAACGGTTCTCGCACCATCGTAGGATGGATTTGCGACCTAACGGATGAGGCGTTGAGAACGCTTCTCCTCCGGTACAACCTAAACCCGGAAGGTTCGCCTGAAACCGCTCGTTGGAGGTTATTAAGATACCATGAGCTTACCCAGAACCGAGACGCTACTTGGGTGGCTGAAGAAGATGAACTAGCGACCGAGCCAACTCGGTCAGCCACCAGCTTTGTCTCGCGACCCAAGACACCCCTCCCCCGCCGTCCTAGTGCACCACCCCCGTTCCTATCCCCATGTAGAGAGTCCCCAACACCTTCTCCTAGAAGACGGACACCCCCGACTCCGATTCGGAATACACCGGTTCCCGCACCGCGTCGAATAAGTACGACAATCGCTCAAGGTTCGGGTCCAGGCCTGTTTGCCTACAAGAGTATTCCTCTAGGCCATAGAGATGCACCGCATCCGAGTTATGAATCGACCGGTCGAACGCTGGGAATAGGTTTCACTCGTGTTCGGTTTCAGGAGGAACCGCACCAAGGTGAAGTCGGCACAGCCGCTCCTTTTCCCCAGCTCGCTGGTCACCCTCTGAGCACTCCAGGGAACCCGCCGTATCCGAGAGTCGAGGAAGTTCCCCATTTTCGTTCCGTACATGGAACAGAGTACTTCAGAGATTCCCGTTCTGAGGAACGGATACAAAGGCACAGTGCCTTTGTTCCAATTCACCGAGAGTCCCCGTCAAACTCTGCACCTCCAATTATCCATCATCCTACCCCTCAACGACCCCGCACCCCTCAGAGAAGCCCTGTTCCCCCGAGAAGCCTTGAGATTTCAACCCCTGTCCCCGAGAGTACACCCCTTTCACCCAAAGTCCCAGAGAGTAACCCTTGCCAAGTACTTGGTTATTCCCAGATCCCCGAGAGTACCCCCTTTTCACCCAAAGTCCCAGAGAGTACCCCTTGCCGAATACTTGGTTATTCCCAGATCCCCGAGAGTACACCTCTTTCACCCAAAGTCCCAGAGAGTACCCCTTGCCGAATACTTGGTCATCCCCAGATCCCCGAGAGTACCCTGTTACCTGAGTTTTTCCAAAAAACCCCCTGCTCTTTCGGCTAACGCACCCCCGACTGCTGCGATAGGAGCAGGATCCACTCCCGCAACCGGCGCTGCGCCAACCGCACCCCCGGAGAAACTGCAGTCGAAGTCGCGCCCTAGGAGTAGAGGCCATAACAAGAGGAGCCAAGCTCCCGCTTGTACCCCGGTTTTAGCACACGAGAATAACGCCCGTGGTCAACCTGCGGTCCCACCTGACAATGCCGCACCCCAATGGTTGCCAACCGGCTGTTTCCGGTGCTATGCCCCAGGACACTTCGTCCGAGAGTGCCCCCACCCCCCGTCCTACACTGCATGCTCACGCTGCAGGAATCCTGGAGTAACGGACGTGAGCTGCGGCCAATGTCCGAGACCCGCTCCGGATTACCGCCCACAGGAATTAGCTGGTCGGGTCCCGGCTTACTCCTTCGTTGGGCGAGGACCATTTCCTCCCCGAGCTAATACAACCAATCCTACCCCGTTCCATGAGAGAGAGAGTGACCCCCGCCTTTACCTCCGGGTAAACGTAGCCGGTAGAAAACTGAACGCGTTATTCGACCCCGGGTCCAGTCAAACCTATATCGGTGGACCCGTGATGCATCGGTTTCGCGAGTTACTACCCCAGCTACACCCCCTCCCCGAGGACCGCATGGGATTCCCCAACGGTGCCGCCGAACCCGTGGCAGGCGAGCTAAAGGTGCCCGTCCGCATCGGGCAGCAAACCTGCACTATCGGGGTCCGCGTTGCGCCGTCGATAAAGTACCAATGTATTCTCGGCCTCGATGTCATAACAACCTTCGGTTTCCGCGTCGATTTCATCCGCGGTACCTGGGAAATAAGCCCCGAGGTCCGAGCCGACCCCCCGGGAGAGCCCCTAACCATCCCTGACAGAGAGCTCCCAGTCCCCAACCGAGTGATACGTGCTACGAGACCCCCACGTCTCAATAGCACCCGGTGTTGGTCCTGCGACCAACCCGGTCACCGACACCCCGAGTGCCCCAGGCCTCTTCATGAGCACTGTTCAGAGTGTGGATGGCGCGGGTACACCACCAGTACCTGCCCCGCGCACCGAAACCGCCGCGGTCGACGTGCCAGGACGCGCCGAGCCCCCAATCCCCCGCCAGTAGCGGCGATTGGGGGAGTGCTCGAGCGCCTCCGGTAGAGACCCCCCCCCCCCGAGTGAGAAAATGAGTCCCGACCCCCTGGCTTAATTCCTAATGAAACCGGGATCCCCGCCCCTCCTCCCAGCCTCAAACCAGAGTCCAGAGGGACTAGGCGGACTAGTTCAAAGATTCCGAGGTTGGTTGAGTCGGAGGTTGCGGAAGCGTCCGTGTGATACCCGTACGTTCCGTTTGGCGGAGGAGTGTTGTAACGTGGCAAACGTTGTGACCTCCTCCTAACCAACCAAACCAACGTAATTGAGTCCCGAGCCTAGAGTCAGGAGTACCGAATTCAAATTCTTACCGCCTTCGTCCTAGCGTGGCCATGTTAAGTACGGATCGCCGCACGCGGCTGACCGGCAACGGCCAGCGCTAAAAGGACGAACGGCGAAGATAGGAAGATAAGGTACCGAGACATGTCTAGCTCATTCCGGTTTTCAGCGCCAACGTGACCACGTGTGTGGCCCTGAGCCGTCGAATCGAGAGAGAGAGTTATTTTCCAGAGAGTTATTTTCCATAGAGTTATTTTCCTAGAGTTTTCATCGAGTGGAGTTTGACCAGTGCTTGTTTATTTGTGACCCCCTGCTATTTCTATTGGACTGTGATTTGAAGTGTGGATCGGATTCCTATCGAATCCCGTAAGATACGACCCTCGCGTGCTTACGGACTACGAGCCGACCACGAGACCGAGGAAACGTGTGGTATCAGGTAGGATCTATCCGACATATTCCCTTCAGGTTCAGTTAACCCCCCCCCCCCCCCCCCCCCCCCCTCCCTTAGAGCTAGAGTTCCGAGTTAGAGTCCCGCTAGAGTCCAGAGTTATAGTCCGGAATCCCCGAGAACAGTCTCCGCGCCCTGGTACCGAGTCCAGAGTGTGTCGAGGCAACAGTTGAGAACCGGCAGGTTTGAAGCTGTGTTGTTCTCTGTGGCTGTCGACTCTGCGCGCCTGCGAGCCGGCTAGCACCGCCGCTGCGCAGAATTCGCTATACGAGAGTCGACGCCATATTGCCCGGAGGTCTCTGACGTCACGCGTCGCAGAGAGTCTGCAGCGTGTCAGAGAGCTCTAGCGGCCGAGGACAGAGTTCCGCTTCCCTTCCCCTCCCCGCTGTTGAGAGATCAGCTGTCAGTCAGAGACTAGAAGCATCGGCTTCGAAATCGACTAGACAGCCGTACACCTCCAGCTGGTTGAGCGAGGAAGGAAAGAGAGAGAGAGAGTCAACGAGCTGAGATACGGTCAACATACCTTTTTCTTTCGGCTTTGATAAAGATTGTTATATTTAATTAAGAGTAGAGTCATTTTGAGAATTTATATTATTTAGAGTCAATTAATTTATGGTATTTTTATAATTTAGTTTCACTTCACTTAGATATTTAAAACACAAAGTAGCGGTGATATTAGGCAAGCCGAAGCCAGATAACAGGCTGTACAAAATATTGTTATCTTTTTCTTTTTTTCTTTTATTCAATAAATAATTCTTTAAAAATATCTAGTAGTGTTTCAAGTGTTTTTATTTCTCGCCCCCACGAATATCCCTCTACCGATAGGCTAGCTGGAGCGAGAGAGAGAGAGAGAGAGGACTTCTCCCCCGAAGTCTGGCGCCCAACATTCATCATTGCTAGTCGGAGGAGGTAAAGCGTTGGTGCCTGTTTTTGATAACTGAACGTAGTTCCTGCGGGTAACACCCGAGCCCGCAGGAATCGCTGTTACAATATATAGGTACAAACGCTTACCACTATATATTTTCCAAAATCCATCCACGATCGATTACACCACCTTGAAACCAGATGAAGAAACACGTAATGCAAACCGTAACTATATTCATTGGAAGAATCATTTGTTCCGAAATTTATAGTTGACTGAAACATATCTATCTATTTTAGCTTGTTTTTTAAATTTTTAGTATATAAAACGTTATAAAATTATATCGTCAAGTATGTCTCAATCATCCAAGCATACCACAAAGGTATATATATCAAAATCAGACATATTTTCTCTGGTATAATTACGATAATACTGAATATGTCTCAGCGGAAATCTTCAAGGCATAGCTCTCATAGTCAATCACGTAAACGATCTAAGAGTACGGACCCAATACTTCCTTTCACGACCACGGAGTTTATGAACCAAAATATTAAACCTCATGATGAATTTGTGTATGTATCCCAATAGAATAAAACTCATAGGTTATTCAACTATATATTCATAATTGAGAACACCTTATTATTCAAACTTTAGTTCCGTCGTTGGTTACGTGAAAACTCTGAACAAAATCAAATCTTTCAAAAGTAAAGATTCGAAAAATCTACAACTTTTTAAATTTATTCTCGACAATAATGATGGAAGAAAATTATCGTGTTGTGCTTGGAATGAAGATGCCGAAAAATTTAGGGATAAAATAGAATGAGATCGGGTATAAATATGAATATTAATTTATAAGATTATATTTTCACTATTTATTTAAGATTTGAAAATTCATAACATATAATTGAATTTTTCAGATATTATTAGTCCAAAACGCAGTCGCTAAACCCGCGTCAAATTTTCACAATGGCAATCTTCCATATGAGCTTCAATTAAAACACTATACGAAAATAAATGTTTTGGGAAAGTTTAATGCTCTAGCATCCGAGGTCAAAATTTTGAAAATTGCTCATTTGGAAGAAATTTGCAACAAATATGGATATATAGGTACTACAAACACCAAACTAAACGGAATTTTCCTTGTAACAAATCTAGCTATTATTCATGACTATAGAAATTTTTCAGAAACCGAAGCTTATCTCCGCGATGAATTTTTTGTACCTGATAAATCTTCCCCTGAAGTGTTCTCGGCATCTATCACCGACGGTCAATCTCGAATTGAAATTATTCTCAGAAATGTGGATCAAAATTTTATCATAGACCAAGGTCGAAAAATTCAAATTACCGGACAAATCGGAGAGCATGGTGAATATTAATATTAATGAAGCCAACAATTTTTTCTGTGTTAATTGTAATCAAGTGGTATTTGCTACAACAATTTATTTAACGTCATTGTTTATAGATAATTCGAAACTTTATATCGAAATTCAAAAACCCGAACATATCAAAATTTTGGAAGGAACAATGAAACTCCAGGAACTGCTTGCCGCCGGCAGTCTCTTGGAAAGGAGCGGAAATTTAAATATAAATAATTTTGTTTGGTTAATTTTATTAGTTTTACAAATGTAACTTCGTTAATACGGTAAGCGCTTGTAGATATATGTATAACAATATATAGTGGATTAGGCTTTCCGAGGATACCACTTTAAAAAAAACGCGCCGAGTTACCTACTGCAAAGTGGTGTGGAAACGGTAACTGTTCCAATAATTGTTATTATCCTTATTCATATATTATTATTTTCAGGTTTTTCCTTGTCTACCGCTACCTTACATTTTCGGAATTACGCCATCCAAAGAGATCCTCTTTACCTTCAGCGCTAATAGAACTATTCAGCGCGAATGTTTATCAGTCGAATATATTATTTAGTCAATATATGTATGTAGTACAGAAGCGTTCTTCGAAATATTCGGCAACTATTCCATAAATATTATTATATCATATAATTGACTAATTAATATTAATATCCCATATATAACTTATATAACTCATCGATATCAATATTACAATAGCTCTACCTACGATACCTACGATTACAATAGCTCTTATAATCATTCCAGAAAGTGGAGTTCAAACATTCTATGACATCATAATGACCTCTATCGATAATACCACTTAAAAGAAGTATCAATTTAGTGTTGCTATGATTTGGGCCATATTCCTTTGGTACTTCAGAATTATTAACATAAACCATTAGATAAACATTGTAAATATTCACAAAAGACTGTAACTCAACCTCCCCCCCAAAAACTCCATCTTTGGTCATACATAACTTATAACAATCTCTATCCGTAATTTGAGTTCCATAAGATTCGTCCCCTAATATGAATGGTTCATAAACCGACCAGTTTTTATAAACATTAGAAACGATCCTTAATCTAACTTGCCTCTGCTTTTCCTGGTCGTTATACAAAAAATAGGAAAATGACCTGAATAAACAATTACCATCCCCTAAAATAGATTCTTCAATTACGTGATTTGATATAAAATTATCCATAATAATTTCGGACGAAATATCGAAAATCGGTTTATCGAACCTAAAACTATTTTCGAAAATTCTCTCCTATTCACTTTCTAACAAAATTATCTCGTACACACTCACCTTTTCAACTAATATTTTCCATTACGATTCCGGTATAGTTTTAGCATATATCTTCATACGTTCAATTTTGTAGGTCACTAATATTCAGTATGAAACTGTCAAAAACTGTCAAATAATAGACTGCCAGAATTTGAATGACTGCTTTCAACAAAACAATTGCTCTCAACCACAATCTCTATGTCTATGAATAAGGGTGATAATCTCTAAATCTTAATATACGAACAAAACTTGAACCAAAAATATGTAGAAAATTCAAATGTGAACAATTTGGTCCTATATATGTTCAATATTTGGATGCTCTCATTTATATGCTTTTATCGAAAGGTTTCACGCGCCAACCACCCATACTTTGATTCGTATCAGTTGTTTTGAGACCCAAACAATCCGTTCTAATCATACCCCCAGAATTCTGTTGCTTTTTTCACCAAAGAATTCTGAGAGAACCCAGGAATTCTGGAGGTAACAAAAGAATTCTGGGAAAACCCAGAAATTCTGGGAAGAACAAAAGAATTCTGGGGAAAACCCAGGAACTTTGGGGAAACCTTTGATCTTTGACCTTTGACCTTTGACCTTTGACCTTCGACCTTGAAAATGTACAGGGAAGAGTGAGGGTAGGTTAGGGTTAGGTTAGATCAGGTTAGGGTTGGGTTAGGTTAGGGTTAGGTTAGGTTAGGGTTAGGTTAGGTTGAGTTCGGGTTAGGTTAGGGTTAGGTCAGGTTAGGTTAGGTAGGATATTACCCAGAATTCCCTCAAATACTGACACGGTGGCGGCGGCGGCGGCGTTTGTTTTGTGACTCCCGAACATATATCAGAGGTCAAAGGTTAAAGGTCCTAGGTCCAGGAAAACAAAAGAATCTGGAATACTGGGGAAAACCCAGGAATTCTGGGGAAAACAAATGAATTCTGGGAAAGCCCAGGAATTCTGGGAGAAACAAAAGAATTCTGGGGTAAACAAAAGAATTCTGGGAAAACAAAAGAATTCTGGGAAAACCCAGGAATCATGGGAAAAACAAAAGAATTCTGGGGAAAACAGAAGAATCTGAAATACTGACACGGTGGCGGCGGCGGCGGCGGCGGCGGCGGCGGCGGCGGCGGCGGCGAGATATCTTTATGATATAGAGAGATTATGACACGCCAGGAGAATACAAAAATACGATATATTCGAATTGATATCTAGTATATTAATATAATTCTACTCTCATAATAGCAAAAATGCGAAAATTGAAAAAAAATAACGGTGGATTTTTTTGAACCGGTCTAATAATGATATATGAATAAATACCGTGAAGTTAAAAGGAAAGTTAAAAGGTTCGTTCGGCTTCCTTTTCTGATACATATTTTTGTAGATTTTCACATGATTTTTACATAATGAGTATCATTGGGATGGCACATATTTTTTAAAACATAACTGGTTATAAGTTCCCTTAGACAAAACATAGGCATTGTTCTTGCAAATTAGGATAATCCTGTAGGGCCCATAGTGTTGATAATTTTTTTTTTTTTTTATTTCTTTTTTTATTTTGCTGACCCGAGAGAGGATGTTTTCCTTCCTGACCCGATATGAATTTTTAAAATTAATAATCAAGAAGGATAAAGAAGCTGTGAGTATTCTTAATCAAAGAAAGAAAAGAGCATGCTGCTGATTGACTGTTCACTAATGGTAATAACTGTGATGTGAACTAAAATAATGATGATAACTGTGAAAAAAATATGGAAGAATTCATGAGTGGGTGTTAGAGTTGGGGTAACAGTGTGAAAAATTGTGACCAAATATAAAATGGTGAGGAAAAATTATTGGTCGAGTTGGCATGGAATACCTCATAAATAGGTAGATTTCTCTAGATTCAAATAGATAGATTTTTCTAGATTTTTTTCTGGACCATTTCAGCGGTGTTAACTCAGTCTTCTTTATACTTCCGTAGTCATTGTCACATCGATCATATGGAGGGATTAAGCGTTGGCTTTTTCCATGGCTTATCCGAGTCGGATAAGTATCTTTACTGCAGTCCGATAGGCAGGGCTTTTGTGTTAGGGATTTATCCCGGCTCGCCGGGAGACAGGATAATAGAAATAGAATCTACCGTTCTAAAAACTATCGAATACAAAATAACACAGGGTGGTGAAACCCTGGCGACTTATCTGACGGTGACGACATCTTCTGCGGGCCATTAATGTTTGTTTTCACAAAGAAAGAGAAGATATATTATACACAGGAGACTTTAGAATAGACCCTAAAGACTAAAAAAAAAAAAAAAAAAAAACTGAACGGAGTAAAACCATCCAAGCTGACTTTACTACAGATGAAGGATCGTTATGGTAGTACAAAATATTTCATCAAGTATATCGACATAATAAATGACTCCGATGATGGCTTACAATCAAGAGTACGCTCAAAGCATAGAGATGAAAATTTGAGTATCGAAGAACAGGTGATTTTCATTATAATTATTCCTCTATTTGTATATAAAAATACTCATGCGCCTTAACCGCGGCTCTGGTGGTTCGGATCCCACCTCGAACAGTAGACCCAGTCGAGGTACAAAGTTATTGGGAAAAGGGAAGGGAGATGGAAGAAGCACCTCGACTATAGGGAAGAATAATAAAAAGGCCAAATCCTAAGTATTAAATACCAAAGCTTGTAACGGGAGGTGGATTGAAGATTTTAAAAATGTCTTTTATTTTGAATCAATCTCCTGTGTCAAATTCTTCACTAGTTCATCACTCGTGGAATTAATAATCATTTTATATAAGTTCCTATCTGTTCCAGCTCTTGTTGATACTTGCATTTACAGATCTGATTATTTTAGTTTAAAGTTTCAATAAGGAAATGTCTTTGATTATTTAGAAATTTAATAATTTGTTGGCTCAGAAGAGTTTAGATGAAGACACAAATCACTTTTAATCGAGTAGAAATGTAAACCACATGCGGCGTCCAACAAAGAATAACTCGGTTGATCGGTTCCTGACTCGATAAAGGAACTCAACTTTTATGATAGTATGAACTGAGGTGAATTAAATGTGATGTTTAATGCAGCAAACTATATATTATAATAAAACACACGTCCATACAGTTCCAATATTTCGCGTGACTAATGCCATAAGGTCGTAAGCGCCAAAAAAAAATTTTTTTGCGGATATGCCCAAAAGATGTAATATCACATGAAAAAGATTTTGCCACCAAAAAAACGAATTTTTTTTTAGCGCTTACGACCTTTTGCCATTAGACACGCGATTTATTTTCGAGTGCCGTCTCTAGCGACCTCGCATCAACCAGAAAACAAAATAACTTATTGAAATTAAAACAAAACAAAACTACATATTAATGCACCCTTGATAGAGCGGTCCTTCTCAGTACCCCCCTAGATTAGATCATGCCGCTGGAAGCTGATTAAGCTGATGTACAAAATAAGGCCTTAAATATATTATATTTATAGTTTTATATAACTGCCCATCCAATGTTTCTAATTCATAGGCATTTTCCCTTTTGATTCCTTTGATGCGAAAAGATCCCTCGTAAAGTAAAAACAATTTCTTAATTTTCTTATCCTCTGCACAGGAAAGTTTGTGTTCTTTAACAAGTACAAGATCACCTATCACATAACTCTGCTTATCTTTATTTTTATCATCTATTTTATCATTCCGTGATTTAGCCACCATTCGATTGTGTTCTTTTGCTTTTTCCAGTCTATTCTCTAGATTCGGCGGATTCAGTATGGCTGGAAATTTTATTCCGGATCCGACTTCCTCAAATCGATTTCTTTCCTCCCATAATGCATTCGGACAAAAACCCGTAACTGAATGGATGCCATCCATTGGATGGTACTATTTAATGCATTTTCAGTGGGAATTACCCATTTTACCCAATTTGAGTGCTTTTGATGACAATAAGCCCTGAAAATGCGTCCAATTTCGCGCATGACTCTCTCGACTGGGTTAGATTGTGGGTGATAGACCGATGTCATACTAAGGATAACATTTTGAGATTTCAGATAATCTTTCCAACGATCAGATATAAATTGACCCCCATGATCTGTTAAAAAGCATTTCGGTTTTCCTACATCCTTGAAAAATCTATGTTCGGTTTTATTTATTAGCGTTTCAGCCTTCAAGCTCTTAACAGGATAAATCTTAACTAATCTGGTACATAAGTCCATGTATACAATCAAATATTTCAGACCGGATTTCCCAGTAGGAAGAGGTCCAAAGTAGTCGATAGCTACCTTCTCTAATGGTTTGTCTGTCAAGATTGATATGGCCTTGCCAGTCTTATTTCTTTGGTAAAATTTGCTTTTCTGACAAAGAAAACAAGTTCTAATTCTTTCTCTCACTTTTTTTTCCATGTTTGAAAAATAAAATCTTTCTTTCATGTAGGCAAGAACTTTGTTTGTTCCAAAATGTAAAATTTTCCCATGAATTTGACAAATCAATTCATCTTCACAATTGGATGGTACATATATATCACCCAGAGATCTGAAGGTTTAAGGAATATAATTTTGTTTTGGATTATCCGAGGAAATTCCCCAAGCCGATGATCAGCATCTAGTCTAGCTAAATATTCTTCTTTCTGATGAAGATGTTGTTTTTGAATCTGTTTAATTATTAGCTCGTATCCTCTCCGACTCTCAACTTCTTCTAATAGAGTAATCTAATACGTTTTATAAGAGTCTAGATTATCCTGTTTTTTTCTATCTGACTCGCTTTCAATTTCTGGATATCTAGACAATACATCTGCAACTACATTGCTTTTCCCTATGATATATTCTATTTTATAATTGAATTGCTGTAAAAACGAAATCCATCTGGTTAATCGACTGTTAGTCAATTCACATGTTTGTAAAAACTCTAATGATCGATGGTCTGTTCGAATAGTCATTTTCGCCCCTAATAAATAAATTCTCCATTTTATTAATGCATGAATTACAGCTAGAGCTTCTTTTTCTGTTACTGTATAATTAATTTCAGCGCCTCGTAACGTTCTACTAGTATAAGCTATAACCTTTTGTTCTCCCTATTCAGTGATTTGGTACAATTTCGCCCCAAGTCCATGCCCTGAGGCATCACTTTCTATAAAATATTCTGAATTTGGATTTGGATGATATAACCTACAACTTTCATGAAGTAAAGCTTTAATATTCTCAAAGGCAGATTGCATTTCTGCATCCCAATAAAATTTAATTTCTTTTTTTGATAAATTTCGAATTGGTAAAATCACGTTAGTAAAGTTAGGTATAAATCTTCTCTCCCAATTACATAATTGGATAAATCTAGAGTAGTAAAATATCGAGCTTCACTAAGATTTATTAGTATCTCGTCAAGGTTATGTATTTCGTCGCTTTGAGCACATGTATTGACTTTGAGCGGGTTCGATTCCCGTGACGCCGGATAAATTTTTCTCGTCAAAAATTTTAAGTCTTCTAGCTTATCTCGTCAAGGTTTGGCGGTTTTTCATAATCCTTTCGCATTTTGATGTTAAGTACTCGGGCATCCATGCAAAGTCTAATCTCACCTGTAGGCTTAACCACTGTCACTAAAGGATTTATATATTGAGTCGTTTTCCTTTCTATAATCCCTGCCTCTTCCATATCTGCAATTTGTTCATCAGTACTCTGTCTATGGGCAAAAGGAATTGGATACTGCCGTTTATAAAAAGGAGCGTTGTCTAACATTTCTATAATGTGCTCGTATTTGTCTGTTAAACCGGGTTCGTCCTTAAAAATTTCCTTATTTTCATTGAGCCATAAGTTTAATTCCAATAATTGTGTATCACTCGAGTGTGTGTAGTCGTCTATTTTTTCGATCACCATATTTAGTAATTTTTTGTGTTGTTCTAGTGTTTGGAAATAATTATTCTCTGCAATATGAGAGTTCAAAGGAATACTTCTTTCCGAACACTACAAGCTCGGACTTCGAAAAATCTATCTAAACCCCATTTTCTGTCATCCAGTCAGTTCCCAATATCAATGGCTTTATCAACTTTGGAATCACCAGAAAAATAGCGGACAATGAAAGAGAATTAATTTTAAGTTCCAGTCTAACTTGTTTTGAAACCAATTTGGTCTTATTTCCTAACGCTCCCTGTACTGTAATACTGGTCATGGGCAGAATCTCGATAGCAATTAGATTTTGTTGGAGTTTTTTGAAAAATTCCTCCGATATGCAAGATACTTCTGCTCCTGTATCGAACAAAATTTCGACGAGTAAAGATTCTATTCTAGCTGAAAGGGTTGGTCTAATTTTCAAATAGTCTACCGTTGATGAGTAATTTTCTGTTAGTAATTCCTGGTCTGTCTCAAAAATGGTCAAAATTTTTCGCCCTCCTGCTGGGACTCGTATGGAGTAGCCATCTAGTTTTCCGTCGGTTTATCGTCATCTGAACAATCCTCCCTTATCGGTTCATTTAAATCTGATTCCTTGATTAGTTCTTCAGCTGTTTTTAATACCTGAATTCGACGTGCTGATTCGTCAGATATTCTATTGACCTGTCTTTGATCCCGATTTCTTCCCTGATAAAAATTGTTCTGATTTGCAGGCTTATTATTGTTGACCGCAGAGTTCGAATTAATCGGATATGTATTCTTAGTTTGATTTTCCGGCTTTGAAAAAGATTTATTTCCCTTTTCGTTGAATTGCTCTCTTTGATAATATCGTTTAGTCAATAAAAATTCTATTTTTTCTAAACCTTCTATTAATTCCTTCACTGTGCTATAATCGCGTCCTGCTAGAAACACTGTTACATCATAAACTCGATCGAAATGTTCGATCAACATTTCTACTAATTCTTTCTCCTCTATCGGAGGATTGAAATACCTTGCTTGTCCTACCATACTATATACATATTTTACTCGGCTATCACCCACCGCCTGACTAAATTTGCTGGAAAAGAGACGTTTTCTAATCTTAAACTGACCATCTTTACCCCAGTATTGTTCCATGAAAGCTATTCGAAACTCTGAATAAGAATTAAACGATCTCGAAGCGTACCAAGCATCCACTCCGCCCACGAGTCTCTGTCGAACTATGTTCAAACGAGCCAATTCATCTCGACGACTCCAGTAGTTTTCGGCTTCTATCAACTCGAGGAATCGTACTGGGTGCATCTTACTGAGATCTCCGCCGAATTTAGGGAATGACTCTCGATCGGGATGTGGAATGGTGGGTAAATACACGGTCGTGGCTCTGAGAGAGTGAACATCAAATATATCATTAGTCATTTGAATTTCAGGGTTGGTCTCTACTCTAGTATTATTTTTGTTTGTTTTTGTTTACTTAAATTCCAAAAATTCCAAGAATTCCTCGAATAATACTTGATTATTTTTGTGTTGAGTACTACTTTCGGATTGACTGGTTTGAGAACTACATCCTGATTGACCAGCTCCTAAACTAGGAACTGAGGAGTTGGATTCCTCTTCTATTCTATTCACCTCTGAAGGCGTTAATCCTTCCATAGTCTTTTGTTTAAGAGACCTGGTTAAAACCATGTAAGAATCGAATAGAAATTATGTCAAGATACAATTAATCCTGGAATACGATACGTTCTTCCAGTTGACAGCTGACAAATCCCAATAGTTGATATGTCAATAGAATTCTGCTTCTAAATATGTATAGACACAGCAGGCTTCGGTAATTTGTCGATCGTTCTTTATTTCAGATGTCTTCTATTCTCGTTGTCGAATGTCTCTTCAATCCAAGGAACACTTGCTCTTGTACTCGTTCAAATTAAAAGAAAAGAAAAGCATTGTGTCTAATTTGTGTTTATTTCTAATTTACAAATTGAAATCACAGGATTTGTTTTTTAAATCAACAGCCAGATTAACAGACTGTCCTGTCACGGTCGCCAAAAATTCTGTAATGGGAGGTGGATCGAAGATTTTGAAAATATCTTTTATTTTGAATCAATCTCCTGTGTCAAATTCGATTTTCATCTCTAAATTGTGGGATTTTAGTATCAATGTTAGTTGGTTCACTTCAATAGGTTGTACTCCGGTCACCGTAGTCGCATCTAGACACCCTTACTATGGATGTTGTGACGAAATTGCTAGCTTCTGAGAATTGCTTGATCCATGACCAACTTTGCATAACGAGTCGATGCACCCTGCACGTTTAAATGTTGAAGGAGTTTCCAATCTCAAGTGGCCGTATTTTGGCTGCGAATGAAGAGATAATTGTTGTTAAATCATGTTTTACTGTTAGGTTTTTAGTCAACTAAATAAAAAAATAAAATAAAATAAAAATAAAATAAAATGAAATGAATAATGAAATATACGTTATCCCAATACTATAGCGTTTTCGGTTGGGACAATTTTTCGTGCACCGTGCTGAACTGATGCAGAACTGGTGCAGAATTTGTTGTAGAGTGCGCTTTATACAGCATATTTACGGGCAAATTCTGCACCAGTTCAGCATGGTGCACGAAAAATTGTCCCAACCGAAAACGCTATTATTGACCTGCTTCAATTTTATAACCAGTGAAAACATGTGGTTTGACCGAATGAGGAGAAAATTACGAAAAAATAATAATAGGCCCCTTGCGTAACATACAGACACGCTACTAGTGTGCGAGAGAGCTGTGTACATATACGGTCGACAGCGCCGCCTAACGTGGTTCCTTGGCATAACTTGGATGCCAATTTCATGCATGTATACGCCACACAAGCTTAGTTTACTTTGCCTGTATGTTACGCAATGGGCGTATAATAATAATATTATTCATCATGAAATTATCACTCGAACTAGGCAATTATTTGAGGAGGGGCTCTATCAATCAAGTCGAGTCAGTCATTTAAATGTGTTGGCCTGACGTTTCGGCAGTGATGTGCTGCCCTCATCAGAGGCTATTTATTGAACAAAAATTGAAAAATGGTCAATCATTTGATAAACGTATATTAACAACACTGCCGAAACGTCAGACCAACACATTTAAATGACTGACTCGACTTGATTGATAGAGCCCCTCCTCTAATAATAATAATCATAATAATAATAAACTCGTACCATGATCTAGCATATGCGAAGCTACATAATTCAATAGCCATAAACGTGTCACAATATTGGAAGCACTACTTACCGGAATATAAAAATGTCCGTTTCAAAAAGGACCCATAACGCTTCTTCTTCTTCTTTTCCTCCGGTTGATACCTCGCGTATGGGAAGTAGCTACCCATTTTGAGGTTACGCATCGAAGAAGCTGTAGTAACCACGCAGTCGGTAGATTGAAATAGCAATACCGTCTACGATATTGTGTATTGCTTTTTTGTTGTCACTAACAATGTTCACATAATTTACCGTTACTGCAATATGATTTATCCACAGCATTTGGTCGAAACTTTGGTTAAGAGTACTTAACTCTTTATCACTTCATGCATGTACAAGTCATATATCGTCGGTACTCTGACGTAACCTCGTATCTCAGAAAACACTGGTTTACAGAAGAGACCAAAAACATTTTATTGGAATAAACCAAATCGAAAACTTCTCATTATTTGTTGCTAATTTGAAAGTTTCATCGTTTTTACATAGATGGGAATGATAGTTATACTATAGAAAATATTTTAAGTTTAGTTTTTCAGTAAATTTCTAAGACGCGAGTGAACTGTCAAAAATCGAGTTACGAGGTTACGTCAGAGTACCGACGATATTCGCAATGCTCCCGACCGATAGAGGCGCTAGCGGCGGTCGAGTCACGTGGTTCCGAAGGAGTCTCGGCTCTTGTCAGGAAGAGATAGCTGTATTCACGAACTCACAGGCGCGACAAAGAAACAAGGAAAACTCGCAGTACTGACAGTATATTTCGGAACACACCCCTGGTTTACGCAGCGCCGTAAATCAACTTAATTTGAGGATTCACCAATCAGGACACTAGATTCACCTGGCGCGTGGCTGAAGCAGTCTACTGATTGGTCGATTTCTAAATTAAGTTAAGTTACGGCGTTGCGTAAACCAGGCATCAAACGTGCAAGGTTTTAAAAAGTGGCTCTATTTTGCTACTAGGAGCTAAAAGTGAACTCTGCGCATGCGCATTCGCAAGCCCGCTACTTTAAACGGCTACTTTAGGCCCTATTTTTAAGTCAATAAAAAACGCAGAAATCGTGCATGTGTTACAAACAATATTCTTTCGATGTACACCCGTTTTTTCTTTACACCCAAAGAAAATCACTTCAATGTCGGGTTATTTATCCATTTCAGGAAATTTGGAATCTATACATACCTACTTTTTTCGATCAAATAAAAATTCCACAGAGTGAAAAAAATACATCCCGAGTTACACTTTTAAATTTTTACGCCAACAGGACTTTGAGAACGATGCACCGTCTAATTTCTTAGAAAAATAGTTTTAACCCTAGAACTACAAACCCATTTTTTCTACCTTTAAACTACAAGCCGGGCTAAATATTTACCCCACGAGTTTCTTTTTCGTAAAATTAAATAAAAAAAATAATAATTAAATTAAAGGTAAATACCTGAAAGCGCTAAGAAAACGGCCAAAACGTCATTTTTCGAAGTTCGCCTGGGGTAGATATACACGGTGATTCTGATCAACCGCCCGTCCTTACACAGTCAGATTCCTCAAAATCAAATTTCCTCAGCGAAAACTTCGAGGCTATCATAGTTTCCCAGATAGAGCAGGTTCAAGTTAGCCTATTGTAGAGCTCGCACATCAACAGTCAGTGCCGTGCCGGTAATTTCAGCCGGTGGTACTAACGGGTAGCAACCTGTACTTCGTTGCTCCGGCGTTTCTACTCGTGGCCAGGCTTATCGGGTCGAAATTTTCTCATCGCAGGTCGACCGGACCGTTGCGGTCGTCTTCAGCGTCCAGGTCGACCAGGTCACCGTTTTAAACATCAACGTCAACCGGGTCGTTGTCTTCGATGTACAGGGTGACCAGACCGTCGTCTTCAGCGTCCAGATCGCCCAGACCCTTGTGTTCGGCCGCACCGTCGTCTTCGACGTGCAGGTCGACCGGACTCTCCTTTTCAATGTCTAGGTCGACCGGGTCGTCATTTTCGACATCAAGCTTGATCAGGACGACCCTGACTGTATGACGTGCGAGCTCTACTTAAACCTGCTCTATCTGGGAAACTATGATAGCCTCGAAGTTTTTGCTAAAGAAATTTAATTTTCATTTTTTGTAAGGAATCTGACTGTGTGAGGACGGGCGGTTGATCAGAATCACCGTGTATACCCTGGTTTCTAGTTCTAGGGTTAAATATGACGTTTTCAAAGTTCTTATACACAGCCTCTCATGGCTGACAAACTATCGTCATGACTATTTTTATTATTTTCAATATTGATTTCCCAAGTTTGAGGAATAAAAAACCACGTATAATGAACTTAAATATTATGAAATATTATAACATTTTAACAATATGCCGTTACCGTTGTAATTATTTAAATAATTGAAGTTAAGGTAGTCGTCGTGCGTATCGACTTTTCCTAAGAATTTGGTGAAACTTGATTTGATACAGGATCATCGCAATTGACCGTCTCAAACTCGAGACAAAAAGTTTTGCATTTTTTCAAATTTAACATGTGCTTAAATGCAGACTCACCGGTTTTAATTATTAAAAAACGAACAACTCGACATTTTTTGATAAAAAAATATCATATGGTAAATTGTAATCTTCTGAATCTTTGGATTCATCATTCAGTATTTTCGACCGTCTCGTTTGGATTTTATAGTTAAAACTCAAACATAAAGCGGCGCGTATCTCTCTTGCTCTCGACTGGATATCTCGTGGCTGTCACTCTCACAGAGCCATACATTGTCGCTGACTAATACGAATATATGGGTTGTAGGTTTGGGGTCGGACTGTAGCACGACAACTACCTCAAACTTCATTAATTATTCTCGTTTATCGACGGTGATACATATTACTGAAAGTTTGGCAACGTCGCGTGAGCAGCTGAGAGAAAAGAAAAAGATAGAAATATAATTCGAAAGATGGGCCTCAAAATTGCTACATCTGAAAAAATGAACTTTAGCAACCCGTATAACTTGTAAAGATTTACTCTGAGCGAAAAATGTTTGATTATCTGATGGCGATATATTTTTTTTTCTTTTTTTTTTTGTTAATTTTTTCAAACCCGGTTTTCACGTGAACTACTCCAATGGCAGGATCTGACTTTGGAATGATTCAATGATCATTCTTGAGTAGTCCACGTGATCTAATTGAAAAATAATATTTAGGCTATGTTCCGATATTCGCTTGAAGCGGTGAAAATCTAAAGTGAGAGAGACGGGGCTTGGGGAAAATCAAGAAGTGTGACAGAGACACAAGATTTCTGACAGCGCTTCAGGCTAATATCGGAACGAACCCTTAGAGGTGGCTCAACGTGATTTTCGATTTCCCATTTAATTTACACGGCAAAACAGCGATTCTAGAGTTCTAATGGCCAGTCTCACCAACGTCGAATAACTTATTATTTATAGAATAACGCTATTCATCGAATAAAAGTCGCAAATACAATGTAAAATAGTCTCTTGTTTTCAATGAATAATGGCCGATTTCACCAACAAGAAATAACTTTTATTCGTCGATTAACTCTATTCACTGATTTAGGAATTGCATTTTTACATTGAAAACATAGTTTTATCGGGCTAATTATGTTATAAAACGTTATTTTTATCCATAGAATAACTAAATTTGTAAAATCAACGGATATTTTCGATGTGGAAATGCAATTTCTAAATCAGCGAATAAAGTTAATCGACGAATAAAAGTTATTTGTCGTTGGTGAAATCGGCCATAAGAGTTTTAATCTATTAATTTATTTTAATCTATGAATAAAGTTATTCATCGTTGGTGAAACCGGCCATAAGGTGAATATCTTTATGTTTCTACTCATCGAATAGTCGAATAATTTTTGGAGTCAACTTACGACACATATAATTGAAGACACAGGAAATTTCAGACGCTCGCGATTTACTATGTATGGGGTGAAATTGAATATTTCTGCGACGAAGATTGATAAAAAATATCAAGTACAAGGTCTGAAATTATTTGAATGTACACGGAGAGAAAAAAAATAGGTATTTGTCCTATTTTCACACAGGTATATTTTCATTGTTAGCCTAGGAAAATTTACTAAGCCGACATAGGAATAATTCCTATAAGACATATTATTTATTCCCATGTAACATAGTCAGAATTTCGATGCAACACAGTAACTATACCTATGTCAAACATAGGTACAATAGCTATGTTATTATAGGAATAATTTCTTTGATACGTAGTAATTTTTGCTATGTTTAACATAGGTATAATTCCTATGTTTTTAATGGAAGTTTCACTATGCTGACATTGGAATCACTGCCATGGTATTATAGGAAATATTCCAATGTCAACATAGAAGGAATCCCTATTTTTTATAGGAAATAATCCTACAAAAAATAGGTATTTTTCCTTTTTGACATAGTTATAATTGCTATATTGACATATTAAATATCACTTTGGTAACATAGAAATAATTCCTGTGTGAAAATAGGAAAAATGCCTATTTTTTTCTCTCCGTGTATATAGTTCTCGTTGTTTATGATTAGGTAATTTCGAATTTATTAATTGAGTACGTAAGTAATCGAATAATACGGTGACGTATTCCATTTAATGGAATCGAAAAGTACGTTATAATGACCAGTTATTTTCAAGATTTTAGCCAAGTGTATATACCTCTATATTTATATTTATATTAAGTTGTAAGCGAATGAGACTTCGCATCAGAAACATAAAGCGACGCATTGTTTTTTCCAACGTGTATTATGGAATACTGTATTATACTGAACGACTTTGTATATTGAAAATTGATGGAATTGCTGAATTCTCAGTGTATAAATTATAATAAACAGACTCGCGAATAGTTTAAATGAAAATATCTGAAACACTTTTATTATAAATGATTTACGATACAAGATACCTTTTAGTGACATAAGTTATTACAGACAAAAGAACAAAAGATAAAAGACAAAACATGTTCATATTTTCCATGACATATATATACGCCGTCACATTAATTTCCAACACTCCCCCTTGACGGCAATGTCTCAATCTTGAAACCTATATTGATACTCCCCCTTAACTGCCATCTTCTTCTGTATTCTCAAGACATTTTCAATATTCCTGTCCAGATCTTTAGACCGCTGAATTCTCTCAATTTTTTTAATTTAACTGCTGTTAACGGTTTAGTAAGCATATCTGCTAACATATCTTCTGTTGGACAATATTCAAAAATTACTTCTTTCGTTTTATATAAATCTCTTGCATAATAATATTTCGTATCGATATGTTTTGTTCTGTTACTAAATTTTCCATTTTGTATTGAATTTATACAACTTTGATTATCTTCTTTCATAACGGTCGTTCCTTGCTCTTCTTGTAAGTCTTTAAGTAGTCTTTTAATCCATTCCATTTCTTTACAAGCTTCTGATAATGCAATTGTTTCAGCTTCTGTCGTTGATAAAGCTACGCAATCTTGTCTTCTACAACTCCAAGAAATAGCAGCTCCATTCAATTGAAAAATATATCCACTATTTGATTTCCGTTCAGATTTGTCTTGCGCCCAATCCGCATCAGCATATCCGATAAGTTTTGATGAAAACACTTTTTCATTTGGTCCTAATTTGAGTTGTAAATCCATTGTCCCCTTCAAATATCTCACAGTACGTTTTGCTTCAATCCAATCCTGTTGTGACGGTGATATAGTATGTTGTGCCAATATACAAACAACCGCCAAAATATCTGGTCTTGAATTCACAGCTAGATATAATAGTTCTCCTATTAGTTTTTGATATTGATCATTACTTTCCAAATGCTCTCCTCTTTCTAGTCTCAAATACCCTGGATCCATAGGAAAAGTAGAAGGTTTTGATTCTTCCATTTTCGAATTTCTTAGAATCTTCTGTATATATTTCCTTTGATCCAAATAAAAATATCCTTCTTCATCTCTTCTTATTCGAAATCCTAGATATTGATTGATTTGTCCTAGAGCTGTTATACTAAATGAGTCCCTGAGTGCCTTCTCAACCAATTCAATTTGTTTTTCCGAGTTACTTGCTAGAAGCATGTCATCCACATAAATCACAAAATATGTACAGTCTTCATTCTTATTTCTGACGAATAAACATGGATCTGCTTCTCCTTGGTGAAATCCATGAGATTTTAAAACCTCTTTCAACTTATCGTTCCAGGCTCTAGCTGCTTGCTTCAAACCATACAAACTTTTCTTCAATTTGCACACCTTGTTTTCTTTTCCTGCCATTTCAAATCCTTGAGGCTGTTTCATGTAAATACTTTCATTCAAATCTCCGTTTAGAAAAGCTGTCTTCACATCAAATTGTCTAACTTTTAGTTTTCTTTTTCCTGCGATAGTTAATAATGTTCGAACTGTTGTCTGTCTTGCAACAGGTGCAAACACTTCATCATAGTCAATTCCATATTTTTGTGTATAACCTTGTGCAACAAGTCTTGCTTTGTATCTACAAATTTCTCCTTCCTCATTGCATTTGATTTTATAAACCCATTTGCTTCCAACAACTTTCCTACCCTCAGGTAAATCAACAAGTTCCCAAGTTTTGTGCAGATGCAATGACTCCAGCTCCTCTTTCATTGCTTGCTTCCAGTTTTCTTTGTTTTTTCCTGCAATTGCGTCCTCGTAAACTTTGGGTTCTGTCAATTCATTTGTAGTTTGTAACGCATGATCTGGATATCGCGTTGAAAAAATACCTTTATTACTTCTATTCGAACGTCTTGGTCCATTTTCTTCGGTTTCTTCATTTCCTTCAGTTTCTGTCCTTCTTTCTAGTAATAGTTCCTCAGGTAAAAGTTCTTCTGAATCTTGCGATCGAATAAATTCTTCACTACTCTCTGATGTTCCTTCCGAATTATCTTTTTCACTTCTGTTTTCTCGCTCTTCAATATATTGTTCTTCTGAAAACACGATTTCATCTGATTGTTCCCTGTTAGTTTCTTCCAATTTTACTTCTATTTTATTTATTTGTCTTTCGTTGAGTTCCTTATCAAAAAATATCACATCTCTACTAATTGTTATCTTTCCAGTTCCTTGGTTTAGTAGACGAAAAGCTTTAGATCCTGATTCGTAACCAACAAAAGTCAATTCGAGAGCTTTTGCATCAAGTTTTTGACGTTTTACTTTGGGTATATGTACATAAGCTGTACATCCGAAAATATGTAGATCCTTAACATCCGGTACTTCATTCTTCCAAAGCTCATACGGCGTCCTACTAGCTCCTTTAGTCGGCAATCTATTTTGTAAATAATTCGCCATACTCACAGCTTCTCCCCAGTATTTTCCTGGCATTTGTGCATCCAGAAGCATACATCTAACCATCTCAATTAGAGTGCGATTTTTTCTCTCCGCAACTCCATTTTGTTGTGGTGAATAAGGTGCTGTCAATTGTACCTGCACTCCTTTTTCTTCAAGCTCTTTCACTAAATTTTTATCTATATATTCACGCCCTCTGTCTGAGCGTAAAATCTTAGGTCGTCTTCCAAATTCGGTTTCTACCATCTTCAGATATTTCTTCATTGCTTCTATTGTACTTGATTTCTTTTCTAGTAGATAAACGTGAGTAAAACGACTGTAGTCGTCGATAATTGTTAAAATATACCTCTTACCACTTGGTGTATTGACTTGTATTGGCCCACATAAATCTGAATGTAAAAGATCAAGTACTGCCTTACTTCTTGTTTCTGATTTCTTTGGAAATGATAATCTTGATATTTTCCCCTTTATACAACATTCACACGTTGTCCTTATTCCGCAATCTCGAATCTTGATTCCTGTTGCCAATCCTTGACTTAGCTGCTTTACTGCTTCGTGATGTCGATGGCCAAATTTTCTGTGCCACGTGTGTTGACAATCCTTAGTATGTGCAGATTGCACCCGTATAGCCGTATTCGCCAGATGTAATTTATATAAATCTGATGAAAGTATCCCCTGTGCTATTACTAGATTATTCTTGAATATGCTACATCCGTTTTCGCTAAATTTAACTTGAAAACCTTTTTCAACCAGTTTCCTTACTGATATTAGACCCTCTTTGAGTGATGGTACATACAAAACATTTTTCAGAGTAATGTAAGCTATCTTGCCATTGTTTCCAATGCATTTCAATTCGCCCGTACCAATACCTTCCACTCGAGCTTCTTTACCATCTGCGAGTCTAATTCGTTGATCTGTTGGTGACAAAATTGTGAAAAACTGCTTGTCTCCAAACATATGACTCGTCGCTCCAGAATCAATGTACCAACATTTCATTTCTGTTGACTTCTGTTGAACCATAAAACAGACATGCACAGAATCTTCATCTTCTTTAAATGAATCCTCATTTTCTTTTTCGACTTCTCCTGCCTTATCTTCAGATGCTCTTCCTGCTTTTTCCCTTTTTGCTTTCCACCGCTTATACTTCATGCAATCTTTCTTCAAATGACCCTTATTTTTACAGAAGAAACATTCTATCACATCCCTTATATTTTTAGCTTCATATCTAGCTTTCATCGCTGTCTCCCCTGTTTGTTCCGCTTGCATCGATCTTCTACGTTTGTATTCATCTATAAGCTTTCCTTTGACCAATTCTAATGTTAATTCTGCTTCCGATCTGCTTTCTAACGCCGTTACAAGTGTACTATATGAGTCTGGGAGACTTCCCAAGATGATTGCTATCAATAGACTGTCAACAATTCTTTCTCCAAGTGCTACTAGTTTGTCGACCAAGTCTAATATCTTTGATATACGTTCTTCCATACTACCATCTTCTTGAAGTTTTAGATTCACAACGTTCTTTAATAAAAATACCTTACTGAATAAACTTGATTTTTCATGATACGCCTTAAGTGCGTCCCATGCTGCTCTTGCACTTGATGCACTTCTCACATGCACAAGCTGATTATCCTCAATGAGCAAGCAAATTATCGCACGTGCCTTATCATCTCGTTTTTGCCATTCTGCCGTCACTGGAACAACTGGGTTATCCCGTACCGTTTCCCATAGATCATCCTTGATGAGCAATAGCTCCACTTTATATTTCCAAATTTGATAATTTTCATTATTCAACTTCGCAATCGAAACCCGTGTTGACTCAGTCATTTTCATAGATTCCCTTTTTGTTACTTAAATCCTAGACGCTGCCTGGGCCCATAACCTGATGGAATTGCTGAATTCTCAGTGTATAAATTATAATAAACAGACTCGCGAATAGTTTAAATGAAAATATCTGAAACACTTTTATTATAAATGATTTACGATACAAGATACCTTTTAGTGACATAAGTTATTAAAGACAAAAGAACAAAAGATAAAAGACAAAACATGTTCATATTTTCCATGACATATATATACGCCGTCACATTAATTTCCAACAAAAATAAATGTAATAGCCTGTTTTCATACAAAGTCGAACCGCGTGCCCGTCTGTCCCCGGACTTTCTGTCCGACTATAAGAAAGGTATCATTGGTTTGTTATCATCAATCGAATGTTTTTATTCATGGCCTTCATACCTACGTACCTATATGAATCTACAGCGGTGCTGTTATTACTAACTGCGTATTCAGTCGTAAAAACACTTACGCTTGTCAGAAATCTCAAAGGCTCACAACAAAAAATGGAATCCTCATTTTCGCAGTTGATTATATGGTTCATGACTGCACGACTTTTATACTTACTTATACCGTGAGGTTGCTGGAAACTGCGACCCAACACACGTTCGTGCATTGTGCGCATTATGTACGCACTATGACAATGTATGAACGTTGTTGACAGTTCTGCAGTTATTTGCAAATAATCATAGTTTTAAGTTCTTCATTTGTTAATTTGCTTTATTATTTTCTTATTCTGTTTAATTTCTATTATTCTGCTCATTCTATCTAATTCTTGTGTTCTATGTGTTATATATGATTTATGCGATTTACTTGTGCTATGTAATATCCCGATTTTAGCTATATTGCGTTATACTAAGCTCGATATCTTTAAGTAATACCTTTGATCTAATATCTTGAATATTCTAGTATAAATCCGTTGGTTATTTAGTTCATTGCATTTCTTAGAGGCTTCCGAAATTATTTATTGAGTTCTGATATCGTCTGATAATTAATTAATAACGCTAGCGTGCCGCATTAGAAAATTTGCTACAAAGTATCGTATCGCTCGGTGATACGTAGCCTGGAAAGTAGTGTAGCTTGTATTATATCGCTTCTAAGGCACTAGCTAGCTAACCGGCGTGTTTACGTTTTTTATACCGCTGCGCCGCGGTAAGGCTCAATAATATAATATTCGTTCCTTTGTTAAATTCGTATTTTTCTGAGTATTATTCCAACCGTTATTTTTCGCTTATCATTCGTAACGATTAATCCGATAACTATTTCTCTGTAATTTGATAGTCCCGATTATAGTCGAATCCTTTGTTATCGCTAAATCTGTTATCGCATTTCTCTAAAGAACAATATACGAAATCGCAAATTTCATTGAAGGAATTTATATCTGGTGTTTTGTATTTTATTTATTCAATTAAAAAGGTGAACCCACCCACTCTACCACTACCTTAGTGAATCTGAGCTAACCGAAGCTTTAAGGCAGTCGTTCCGGCAATATATTAGTTTGTTGAATATCGCTGTGGTTTGATTTAGTCTCTGTGAAAACGACACTCACGTGTCTGGCGCCCAACAATCTTTCAGATTTTTAATAATTAGTATTTTATCGAAGGAACGCTGTAGGGTGCGGAGTTGAGCTCTGAAACTCCGTTACAAAAGACATGACATACCCCACCCCGCGTAGCCGGCAATACACGAAAAAAAATTATAATCAAAAACAATCAATAGAAAAGACGCGGCCGATAGCTTTCGCTCAGAATGCTGCCCGAACCATGATAGGTATGTATAAACTTTGTATAGATTAAAAATTGTGAGGAATGAACATCTCTACGAAATTCTGTACGACAGCAGTGTTGCGAGTCATTTATTATATTCTCAGTGGAATTACTCATTTAATCATTTACTCACTAATTACTTCGGTAACGAGTAATCAATCCTGATTCAATTGAACATTACTTTGGTAATGGGTAATTACTCTGGTGATGGGAATTTAAATGAGTAATTTCATTAAAAATGTAATTAATAACTCACAACACTGCGTGGGATATTCCCAATGAGTATAAATAAGGTCGTACGCCGACCTCATCGAATCGTTTACAGATTTTCGATTGAAAACTGGTAAAGATTTCGTCACGTGAAAAATATTTATTACAACGAATTTTGTTGCTGATAATGAACTGTTTCAATTTTAATTCCGGAAGACCGATTGAACCTTTTTTATCCGTGATTCCAGAAAATTTGGAATATTTGTTTAAAAAATTGTGCTCAATCGGTCTTTGGTTATTTAATTCGAAACGCTTTCCTGAAAGAAAAGCTTGAGCTCAGTCCATGAGTCCGTGGCATCACCAATCAAACATCGCCATTCCTCCGTTGACGGGATATCGGCGAACCACACTTAAATCGGCGAAAATTGGAACTTCGTCACATTGCTTTATTCGCTATTGTTGAGCATTGTATTTTGCAATGCGATCATGCGACACTAGCGCTAGATGGCCCTCAACCGAATAGGCAAGCCGTACGTAGCTGCCCGCGAATCTATAAGAGTGTTGGGCCCCTCGTGAGACGCTGCACTTTGGATTCGTCATTCAGTCCAATTCGGTCGCGTATCGTCTCTGTGCTGTAGCCGAATCAATTTCTATTGGTCGATCCTAGTCTCCGATTTTACTAAAATATTTGTTTTTCTATAAACGTGTTTTCTAAAATATTCTGTTTTTTCTAAAATGTTTGGTTTTCTTTAAACGTTTATATTGAAATATTCCGTTTTCTATGAACGTATTTTCTAAAATATTCGGTTTTCTATAAACTGTTTGAGAATTTGAAATGTCGGGAGTGGAAGCTGACCATTCTGTCGAAAATCAACTTGGTCTCTGGGGACTGAAAGAACTGTACCCGGTCTTCAAAGGCAAGTACAAGATTTTATTTTAACACTTTTGCGTTTTAGTAGCACCACGTGTCTAATGCCATAAGTCGCGAGCGACGTTGTTTGAGTAGTTAATTCTTCGGCTGTTAGATTTTTATATTCAATTTATACATAATATGTTTATATCATTTTTATAGCCTAAGTATAGAAAAAAAACGTGGCTGTTCGTACAGTCCCGTGTCTCGATTAGAGTCACGCGAAAACTTCCATATCTCGATTAAGGTAGTTGTGCCCCGAAGTGCATTTTCTATAGAATCATCTGAAATTGTCACTATAGTTTTATTAACGTAATATCTACCTAAACGATTTTTTTCTAGCATTTTCGACCGTCTCAAACGCGGGATAATTGCACTCGAAGTTGATACCTTTTACACGTGTTGCCTATGTTGAGTATATGAAAACCGCACATTTTCAATTTTAATATCCAAACGATTCTATAAATTGTTACAAAAATCAAGCATATGGTAAAACAATATCTCATGATTATTAATAAAAAAAATCAGATTGATTAACCGCACAGTTTTGCTGATATATTAATCAAAGTAATTTCATTTCAACTAACATTTTGCGTCGTCGGACTGAGTGGTGGGAGAATACGGTGAAAGAAACAATAAAAAACAACACACGAAACAATCAGTCATAGTGTGCGTGTATCGGTATAGGGATCTATTCTCTACGGAAGGCCGGTATTACCATCGCATATACCGTGTGTGTGAGTATGTCCAAACTCAATTCTGTGGCAGAATATCCGGAATTTTATGTCTGACATACACAGTATGTCGTCACTACAAAACCTAAAGTCCCATATACATAGTATGTCGCCACATTCGCTACCTAAGGTCCGATACACACAGGATATCGTAATTTCCGAAACTTTTTGATATAATTAAATTTTTTTTTAAATAAATTACTTTTATAAATAAAATTTACTCATATAAAATGTATAACCGCAATTGCTGGCGCATTTTTTAATCTATATTTATTAGGGTGTGCCAAAAAAAACAAAATTCAAACGCGCATGAAGAATCCAGTAGAGCATTTTAAATAGAATATCTCAGCCAAATATGAGCTCTTAATATTGATATTAGGACCTGCCTATTTTAGTAACTAAAATCAGTAACGAAAATTAGTAACTATATTGAGTTTGGACATACTCACATACACGGTATATGCGATGGCACTACCGGGTTTCCGTAATTCTCTCTGCGAGAGTGCTTCGACCACACTCCCAGACAACAGTTTTTGGCACGTAGGATATACTATTCGGTGATTCTAACACGCACTGGAATTTTGGGACGGACTTATATGTTGAAATGTGTTGAAATGTGGGGCATTATATTGAAATTTTGAAGCAAAAAAACTGCACCAAATTCAGATATCGCGTCCCAAATGCCATAAAGGCATATCGACGTTATAGGCGAAAACCAAAAGGCCCTACGGCCCAAAAGATAATATCTTTTTAGGAAAACTGATATTTTTTCCTGACTTTCTCTGCCTTTTTCATGTTTTCAAAGCGATAGGCAAAGTTTGAAAAAACTATATGCCTGTTTGGCTTTAGTATGCCATAAAGGCCTATAACGACAATATATCTTTATGGCATTAGGGACGCGATATTGTTGATATTTCTCATGATTGTATCTTCTCTTGGATTTAGCTATAGTAGGATTTTCATTTGACTAGTCTGCTGTATTAAACAAAGAAAACAAAAAACATCCCTTCGTTAACATTTCGACCATTGTTGAGGACCCTCGTCTCACATTCTTCTGCCAAAAAATGATAAAAATTTGTTCGCTTTTTTTGATAGATGAAGACATAGACAAGGAAACTTTTTCATCAATGCCCTTTGAGGCAGTCAAGGAATTAATTCCGAAATTGGGGCCGAGGTGTACATTTTTAAGGAAACGTCAGGAATTCTGCCAAACGAACGATGAATTTAGGGTAAGGCTCAGCAATGATATTGTTTGATGACTGTATTTATGTATTTTGTAATCATTGACGTTTGTTGCTATACATTAGAGCAATCGCGAAAATCCCTACAATATTCAGCCCAAATCAAATCAGACAAAAGTGAAGGGTAGCATGGCAGAACGGTGCAAGCGCCCATCATTATTATTATTACAGGAGAGCAAAAAAAAAAACTGCCCCAAGATTCGGTTAATTAATTTAACAAAAAATGAGAAAGTACTTTTTGGAGTTCTTCAAGCTCGTTCAAATTGTCCATTTCCCGATTCAATTCAATTTTCCAGTTTTGGCAACTCAATTATAATTTTCTTCCATTTGAAAAATACTCTGAAATATTAATAAAGATGATCGTGCTTTTCGTCAAATATGTAACATTGGTGAAAAATACTAGTCATTTTTTTTGCCAGACTTCTTATCAAGTACATTATTTCGATTAGTTGCAGCAAGAGTGCCAAGGTACTGCACCGACATTGTCCTTGGACAGTAACGTGGACGATGTTTCGTTAAACGAGGGATATAGTTCTTTTCAAGCGAGTGATACTAGTTCAATAGCATCTACAACTTGTAGACGAGCAAATGGACAGGTAGTTATACATTGTTTGTATGCTTTGAAAGTTTAGTTTAGAAAAAGGAAAAAAAATCGTAATCACTATATCGACTGCCACTAATAATTTTCACTACTTGTGATGAGCTACATAACTCTTAAAATTGAATCAAGTTCAACTGTGAATAGTTGTTCAATTGCATTATGATTCTTCAATTCACTCTCATAAGCACATCTTCTTCTTGCTACATCGATGTCTCAATGACTTTGATAATTTTCAGAACTGATTTAAATATATCTTAGTGGTTTTGGTGTACACACAGCTTATGTAAATATTTATTTTAATTTTGTGACCTAATTTTAGTATATAAAGAAGCTATTGGCCCAGAGTCTGACCGGACAAGCTCTACTGAAAACCATAAGGTTTACTGAGCCTGATAGGCAAAATAGCTGGCTTAATTATTGATCACGAACTGCAGAAAAATTTGAAGTACGTAACACTTTCTTTAACTTTCAGCTCAAAACTTGCACAAAAAATTATTGTTCGTAGGATATTTGATTGTATTTGTGGAAGCACTCACACTGTACATATGTAGGAGATTAGGTTTCTGTTTTCAAAAAAACCCTCATTTCATAGAGTTTTAATTTTTATTAGCCTCTAACACAATTCATTAAATTTCGTATTCTGGCACTGTTTTTCTTGAATGTCAAGAGTATTTATTGCAATTCCATTTTTAAATATCTAGTCAAGCTTTCAGTACAAACTCTCAAGTGATATTCGATTTTCTTTCCTCCAGAATAACGACAGAAACACTAAACTTTTGGGCGTCAGAAATTGACAAAGCTTTTCAATTCGAGCGCAAACCAATGTATTTTGTGCCATACAATCGTGCGACCAAACAGGCATCTGGAAAGCTTTGGGACAAATATACAAACACCAAAAAATTCCTGAAAAAACACATCTTACCGGCTGAACAGAAAAAACCAATAAACAATACTGAAGACAATGAAAAGAATCTGTTGCAATTACGAGCAATATCTCCAGAAGATATAGAATTGGCAAGAGCTCTATGGGAGAAAACGTATGACGTCAGAGAAAAGACACTGTCCATTGCCACGTACTACCAAGAATATCCAATCCTGTCTACACCAATCGGATCGTCATTGCTGAGTTCTTGTAATATCTACTTCAGGTTCTGATTTTTCCCTACCCTGAATCTCAATAACTTTGTTCCATATTGGTATATTTTATATATCAACATAATTTAATAATAATCATTCGATAATTTGAAAATGTTAAATGTTTTACTACCAAAGTTTACAAGCGATTTTCACTTTTTCTGGTATTTAATTGTTCGAATTTGAAGGAAAATTGGTATATGCAGTTTGTTTACGATCCAATCGAATACCCAGCCTTCGCAATGCAGCTGAAAGGTCTTGAAAACCCACATAAGTCTGCGTCTGCCAATAGCGCGTTGGCTCACCAACTGATCATCACACACGTGAGTGTATGTGTGTGGGTTTTCGAGAACGTTCAGCTTCATCCTTGATATTTAGTACATGTTCCTGAAGAGTATGATATCCTGACAGTATACCTAAGTCTTGTCAATATTTTTCAGCTACAACTAGACTTTCAATTATCGAAAGTGTGTAGTGACACAGAGGGTTTTTTGAAAAATTGGCCTAAAATAGCACCAATCGTGATAAACCTTGCAAACAGTAAACGTGTGAAGTCGTTGGAGCTGGAAGGTTTGTATGCATGGTCAATTCAGTAGTTTCAGATATGGCCTGCGATGATCAGATTGTGGTTAAAAATATTCTAACCACTGAAATTACTTGAATTAACAATTCGCTCCATGCTTGGATATGGATTCAATTTCATATAGTGATTTAAATCCCGATTTGAATAGTTAAAAAATTAATTATCAGAAGAATAATCACTTGTCCTATGTAATTAGATTTAGCGCGATACCTAACTGAAATTACTGAAACCTTATATGATTCTCATTTATCTATTCATTTGAATTTAAACATCAGATTTGACCACTATATCGAATTTAATGAATTTATTGCTTCGATCATCTATTGTTATCCATAGGCAATGTGCAGCTTTGCAGCAATTATTTTACTCTCTCATTCACCATTTCAGATGATATTCCGGTAGAGGTCTTAGGACTGTTAAAATTGCCATACTTATTCAGACCTTCATTGGTGAAAACAGGCAATTCAAAAAAATGGAAACCATCGGCGCATGAACAGGCTGAAGGATTTATATTGAACATTGCTGTGAGTATTTATTTCACAACTTGCAATATGATGTTCAGATGGATAGATCACTGTTTTATTGTGATCATTCCTGTCCTTTTCCTGGCAAACAAATTCTTTTTACAAAATCTATGATATAGATTTGAAAAAATATTCTATGGGCCAAATTGAAATGTGACGGACACACTATGCAAAATTTCGATGATGAATAAAATTGGCGGTTACATCTGATTTCTGTGTGTAGGTAATATCCGATTTGGAAACAGGACTGGATAAGCACAAGGAAGATCTACTCAAATATGGCTTAACTTGCCAGCCATTTATCGTAGCTGTTGAAGAGCCACAGAACTTCGTAGCAATCTACGTCGTTGTCAACGAAGTCAAATATGCTGCAAGTAATTTGGTAGATGCAGTCGATATGTGCTTTAAAATTTTATATGCATTGAATGCAAAGTACTCTGCTGAGTCAGAAGCTGTATGGGTTTTCTTGCAACAGTTCTTATATAAAATTGAGGGATCGAAGCATTTCGTGAGTGTGGAGTCTGTCATATCTGACGTGGTGACAAGTCAAACGTTGAGCGAGCAAATTGAGACTGAGCATACTTAAAAATCTGACCTCAACAGTCAAGGTCTCCTCTGACGGAACATTCCTAAGTTTTAGCCTTGTCAAGTCTTCTTTTTCCTGTAAATAGTTAATCTCTACTGTATCTATCCGACTGCGTCGATTCACACTAGTCACTCAGTTGAGCTTGTTCCTCTTTTGAGATCTGACTCAAGCGTACACTGCGTACAGAAAAGATTGAACAACGAACTGAGCACATGTCACGAATCAATTAGAGTTTCCTTGCAACAATTCACATACTGAAACCAAGCATACTTAAAAATCCGACTCCAACGGTCAACGTCTTTTCTGACGTAACATTCCTAGGTTTTAGCCTCGTCAACTTTTTTTTTTCCTGTAAATAGTTATTATATACCGTATCTATCCGACTGCGTCGATTCGCACTAGTCACTCAGTTGAGCTTGTTCCTCTCTTGAGATCTGACTCAAGCGTACACTGCGTACAGAAAAGATTGAACAACGAACTGAGCACGTGTCCTGAATCGATTCGAGTTTTCTTGCAAAAATTCACATACGGAGACCAAGCGTACTTAAAAATCCGACCCCAACGGTCAACGTCTTCTCTGACGTAACATTCCTAGGTTTTAGCCTTGTCAAGTCTTCTTTTTCCTGTAAATAGTTAATCTCTACTGTATCTATCCGACTGCGTCGATTCGCAGTAGTCACTCAGTTGAGCTTGTTCCTTTTTTGAGATTTAACTCTAGCGTACACTGCGTACAGAAAAGATTGAACAACGAACTGAGCACATGTCCTGAATCGATTCGAGTTTCCTTGCAACAATTCACATACAATATCGAGGATTCAAGCATTCTGTTTCTCTCAAGTCTTTTATATCTCTTCTAATCAGTTGAATCTTCTCTTTCCAAAATGTTGTATTCGTGCACGATGTGTGCAGAAAAAATTGAAATTAGGCGATTATTATCACATATGAAATATGTTCACAAGTCTCATGGATTCGTAAAAATTTACAAATGCACGAAAGTTTCTTGCAATCGATCTTATGACAACCAACGATCTTTTCGTAGATATCTGTTAACGCATGAGCAAGCTACCAAACGTATCGAACTAGTATATTTCGATACAAGAGGCCAAACGAGCGTTTTGCGGACCGCGAGTCTGAAGGCAGCACGAAGCCGAGGCGAAGCCTCGGCTTCGTGCTGCCTTCAGACGAGTGGTGAGCAAGAAACGAGTTTGGCCTCGCGTATCTCGAACACTATTTTTCTCGATACATGCAACGCAAGGTTCTCGTTTGTGTGCCGTCTGCGTGCACCCAAGCCGGTTTTAGCGTACCAGTGTGCAAAATCCCTTTGCGCACCGCATAGCGGTGCGCAAAATATTTTGCACACCGGTACGCTAAAAGTCTGCTTTGGGTGCGCGTGGACGATGCGCAAAGGAGGACTTTGGGTGCATGTGTCAAGAAAAATCTATTGTTGACAATCATATTGAGCTACAGGTAGATAGGGAATCCACACTTGATGTTCCTCAAGAAGTAAGAAAAGATGTAATTGTTACAGCTCTGCCATCGGAAGATAAATTGATTAAATAAGCATTGAGTATTATTTCAAAATTTTATGCCGATTCAAGATTGTCTCGCATTCAAACACATCGCATCATCCATGCTATACGTGAGTTTATGAATGATGAATACATCTGCTCACTCATAGAGCTAGTTTTAAATTCGATAACAATTGAAGCGACCAAAGATATTGTGTCCACTGCAATTGAAAATATTCAAAAAGTTTGTTCACACGTCGATACAGAATACAAAAGATTAAAACAGTTCCAGTTGTATGGAATTTACATTGAACCTAAACAGATTCTACTGGGTTATATGGAAACTAAAAGCAGATCTGGTCTATTAGAAAACAAAAAAATATATTGTCAATTCATACCGTTAAGTCATACACTAAAATTGTTTCTGGAATCGCCAAATTGTTTTGAAGATGTTTATAAATATTATTGCGATTTGAAACTAGATGACACTGGTATCATTTGGAACGTAATCCAAACTGATTTTTGGAAAGCAAGAGGAGCAAAAACAAATCGAATTGTTTTCCCACTGTTTTTATACCAGGACGACTTTGAAACGGGTAATCGATTAGGATCACACAACGGAATTCATAAAATTTCTGCTCTCTATGCTACCTTTCCTTTATTGCCACCGCAGTTTCAATCCCAAGTGGATAAGATATTTCTAGTGCAACTTAGTCATTCGGACGATGTAAAATTTTTTAGAAAAGATGTAATGTACAAAGAAGTAATAAACGAACTTAATTTACTTGCAACAGAGGGTATTGAAATCCAAGTCAATAAGAAAACTTTGAAACTCCATTTCCAGTTGATATTAATAACAGGGGACAACTTAGGACTTAACAGTATGCTTGGGTATGTGGAGAGTTTGAATGCCAGGCATTTTTGTCGAATCTGTAAGGTCGATAAGAAAACATCAACGTCATTATGTGTCGAAGACGAGTCAATCTTAAGAAAAAAGGAGAATTTTGAGGCTGACCTAGCCAAAAGTAACGTAGCTTTGACGGGTATAAAAGAACGATGTGTTTGGAATTCTGTACCAAATTATCACTGTCCCGAAAATTGGTCTGTAGATGCAATGCACGATGAATTACACGGTCTTTGTATCTACGAGGGTTCGCCAATATTACGGCATTTCATAGTAGTCAAGAAATACTTTACTTTGGAACAATTAAATTCCAGGATCAAATATTTCAAATTTCCTGCAAACGCAAATGTGCCTCCGTTAATTTCACATGACGACTTGAAGGCAAACCGATTGAGATTTTCAGCATCTGAAATGAAGTGCTTTATTACGTACTTGGGATTACTTATTGGCGATATGATTCCTGAAGAAAATAATGCTCATTGGGAATTATATAAACTGCTCCGACAAATTATTGTCATAAGTTTACAACCATTTATTTTTTCTGACCACATTCACTTGCTATCTACATTGATCAAGGAACATCATTTGCTGTATCTGAGAATATTTGGCAATACATTAAAGCCCAAACATCATTTCATGCTTCATTATCCAAGAGTTATGAGTAGAATTGGTCCAATACGTCATATTTGGTCGATGCGTGGTGAGGCCAAGCATCAAGTACTGAAACAAATAGCGAGTGTGTCAGCTAGTCGGGTCAACATTTGTCGAACCATAGCCATTAAAAGTCAGCTTCGATTTGGTAGTATGCTTTTACAAGGAAACCCATTCACCGTCGAAATTCAGCACAGAAAATTGACAAAACATGATCCAATCTCGACTAGTGCGAAGCAATTCAATAATCTTAAATCATATAAATATGTAAAGTCTGTCAGTTTCGCTAGATCTGTGTACAATCGTGGTGTCGTTCTTGAAATTGATGGCAATGAAGCACCAATATTTGGGAAGATTGATCATGTTTTGTGTAAGTCAGAAGTGTTTGCAAACCCCAGTGGGAATGACTTTGCAAATATTATGCAAATTTTTAAAATAGTTAGTAGAGTTGATCACGTACAGTCCTATTTAGTAGAAGCGACTCACTCATATAAGTTCATAAAATTAGATTCAAAGGTACCTCTGAAAAAAACAATCAGTCACTGCGTCTAACGGCAAATTCTATGTTCCTTACGATTAAAAACTGAACAACTACCTGTCAGTAAAAATTGTCTGTATCTCTGTATGTAGCACCTAGGTAACTAACCTAGTAAATTATGAGTACATGGTATTCAGTATACATATCAGGTGACTAATGGAAAAAGGTCGTAAGCGACGAAAAGGTCCATTTAAATGGCAAAAGGGCGTATCTTTTTTTTTCGACATTCGAAAGGAAAACTGTTGATAAGAAAAAAGCCGCTATTTTTGTTTCACTTTTCGGTATTAACGTATTTTTTTCAACACATGCATGAATAGGCCCTTTTTCTTGCATGTGAAGCGGATAGAAAATCGCTCATTTGAAGAAAGGGACCGTTTCAAAAGTTTTCAAATATTTCGAAATTTTTGGATTTCTCAAAATTTCCGAAACTCTTCAAAATTTCCGTAATTTTCGAAAGTCTCAAAAATTTTCAGAATTCTTAAAAATTCGCGAAACTTCCATTGTGCATGCACGAAAAAGGGCCTACACATGCACTTGCTGGAGGGTAGGGGGTAATTTCAAGCTCGGGTGATGACGTTGCACTCGTCTTTGTCTTGTGTGCCTTCGGCGCCCTCGACTCCGACTCGTGCAACACCATCTGACCCTCACTAGAAAAGACCCACTTTCCCCCTCATGTTGTACAATGTCCTATATCCATTTAGAAAATTTTCCCGTCGAATGACGAAGAAAATAAAACATACGCCCTTTTGCAAAAGGGCGCGAGAGTGTTGCTTACGACCTTTTTCCAATAGTCATGCGTTATATCTAGTCTTGTTTGATACTCTGACCAAAGCTTGAAGCTTGAAGTATAAAAGTGTTATGCATTTAACTATTACTTGAAGTATAAAATAAGTAGCCCAACTGGTATTAGCGAGTAATATCTATATTGTTTTAGTAATTATTGATAATCGTTGATTTGTCTAAACTTGCTTCTATATTTCATATGTATAAACATTGTTCCATTAAAAAGAACAGCAAACTTGTGCTTCGAATTGCATAATCTGTTCTCCAAGTATATGGACTCTGTCCACAAATAATCTATGAGTATAAAATATAAATCTATATGCTGCATATTAGTAATTATATTGATAATCGTTGATTTGTCTCAACTTCATTCTATATTTCATATGTATAAACGATATTCCATTGGAGAGAACAGCAAACTTGTGCTTCGAATCGCATAATCTGTTCTCCAAGTATATGGACTCTGTCCACAAATAATCTATGAGTATAAAATATGAATCTATATGCTGCATATTAGTAATTATCAGGGCCAGGGACTTCGTCCGGTGGGGGTAAACTAACACACATGAACCACGTCTGTGTGATGGCAATGTTCAGGTTCCACAGTGAAAAATTTCAGATGTCAACGAAAACTAACACATGTAAACACATCTGTGTAATCGGCAATGATTGTTCGTTTCCGGTTCAACAGTGACAAAGTTCAGATGTCAGAATAAAATGTTGAACTTAACCCTCCTGACAAGTCCGATAAGTGTAGACCATTTAAATGTAGTATACATTTAAGTATACATGCAAGTTCGAGACTGCCCGTGTGTGGATGACGGGCAGCTCTCCGTGACTTAGATATAGGAAAAGCTATTTATGTCACTGCGTATCGAAAACCACTATTCTAACCTCGCTTCGCTCGATTACAACGCGGTACTTCGACGCAGCATGCGAAGCCACTGGGCGTATTCAAGAGTGCGAGTGTGTATGAAAACGAGCAGCTCTCCGCAACTCAAGCAATTAAAATTAAAAATAATTATCCTATCCGAAATTTCAGAAGATGAGACGCACTTAGACATGTTACAGCTGATTTTTGGTGCTTCTCAGATTTCCGAGCCCATCTGTGCATAATCAAGCACATAAAAAACAGGCAGCTTTAGGTATAAAAAAAAATATTTCAAATTAAAATATTTTAGATAAAATATATCCACTTTAAAAAAATTTTCTCGTTGTTACATAGTCAGGTGAGTTTCGACTCATAGCGGCAGCTGCTGCGAGAAGTGAATGAATTTGAAAATGATTGTCCTGTCGGAAATTTGACCCGCTCGGACATATCTGTGCTCATTTCTGGGGCAACTGTGATTTGCGAGCCTACCCTTGCATATTCAATGATTTCCGTGTGTGAAAAAACTCCTCCGTTCCTCATGCAATGATGGAATAAAATAACTGCTCTCTTGAAATTACCCTGATGATATGACACGTTCAGACGCGCTTCTGCCTAGTTTGGAAGCAACAACGATTGGCAAGCCCATGAAAAACTGAATAGAATTAAATAAAGCATCAATACAAAAATCAAGACAAAAATTAAGACAAAAATCAAGACGAAAATCAAGACAAAAATCAAGACAGAAAATAATACGAGAATCAATACAGAGAATAATACGAGAATCAATACACAAAATGAGATTAATGATGGAATAAAATAACTGCTCTCTTGAAATTACCCTGATGATATGACACGTTCAGACGCGCTTCCGCCTAGTTAAAATAAGATGAAAAAAAATCAAGACAAAAATCAAGACAAAAATCAAGACAAAAATCAATACGAAAATCAAGACGAAAATCAAGACACAAAATAATACGAGAATCAATACAGAAAATAATACGAGAATCAATACAGAAATACGAGAATAAAACGAAAATCAAGACAGTAAATGAAAAAAAAAGATGAAAAAAAAATCAAGACAAAAATCAAGACAAAAATCAAGACAGAAAATAATACGAGAATCAATACAGAAAATAAGATAAAAATCAAGATAAAATTAAAAACAAATCAAGACAAAAATCAAGACAGAAAATAATACGAGAATCAATACAGAATATAAGATAAAAATCAATAAGGAAAAATAAGACGAAAATTAAGAGATAAAATAAGATGAAAAAAAATCAAGACAAAAATCAAGACAAAAATCAAGACAAAAATCAAGACAAAAATCAAGACGAAAATCAAGACGAAAATCAAGACGGAAAATAATACGAGAATACGAGAAAATAAGTTAAAAATCAATACTGGAAAATAAGACGAAAATCAAGACAGAAAATAATATAAAAAAAAAATCAAGACAAAAATCAAGACAGAAAATAATACGAGAATCAATACAGAATATAAGATAAAAATCAATACAGAAAAATAAGACGAAAATTAAGACATAAAATAAGATGAAAAAAAATCAAGACAAAAATCAAGACAAAAATCAAGACAAAAATCAAGACAAAAATCAAGACGAAAATCAAGACGAAAATCAAGACAAAAATCAAGACAGAAAATAATACGAGAATCAATACAGAAAATAATACGAGAATCAATACAGAAAATAAGTTAAAAATCAATACTGTAAAATAAGACGAAAATCAAGACAGAAAATAATATTATAAAAAAATCAAGACAAAAATCAAGACAAAAATCAAGACAAAAATCAAGACAGAAAATAATACGAGAATTAATGCAGAAAATAATACGAGAAATCAAGACAGAAAATAATACGATAATCAATACAGAAAATAAGATAGAAAACAATACCGAAAAATAAGACGGAAATCAAGACAGAAAATAATATTATAAAAAAATCAAGACAAAAATCAAGACAGAAAATAATACGAGAATCAATACAGAATATAAGATAAAAATCAATACAGAAAAATAAGACGAAAATTAAGACATAAAATAAGATGAAAAAAAATCAAGACAAAAATCAAGACAAAAATCAAGACAGAAAATAATACGAGAATTAATGCAGAAAATAATACGAGAAATCAAGACAGAAAATAATACGATAATCAATACAGAAAATAAGATAAAAAACAATACCGAAAAATAAGACGGAAATCAAGACAGAAAATAATATTATAAAAAAATCAAGACAAAAATCAAGACAAAAATCAAGACAAAAATCAAGACAGAAAATAATACGAGAATCAATACAGAAAATAAGATAAAAATCAATACTGGAAAATAAGACGAAAATCAAGACAGAAAATAATATAAAAAAAAAATCAAGACAAAAATCAAGACAGAAAATAATACGAGAATCAATACAGAATATAAGATAAAAATCAATACAGAAAAATAAGACGAAAATTAAGACATAAAATAAGATGAAAAAAAATCAAGACAAAAATCAAGACAAAAATCAAGACAAAAATCAAGATGAAAATCAAGACGAAAATCAAGACAAAAATCAAGACAGAAAATAATACGAGAATCAATACAGGAAATAATACGAGAATCAATACAGAAAATAAGTTAAAAATCAATACTGTAAAACAAGACGAAAATCAAGACAAAAAATAATATTATAAAAAAATCAAGACAAAAATCAAGACAAAAATCAAGACAAAAATCAAGACAGAAAATGATACGAGAATTAATGCAGAAAATAATACGAGAAATCAAGACAGAAAATAATACGATAATCAATACAGAAAATAAGATAAAAAACAATACCGAAAAATAAGACGGAAATCAAGACAGAAAATAATATTATAAAAAAATCAAGACAAAAATCAAGACAAAAATCAAGACAGAAAATAATACGAGAATCAATACAGAAAATAAGTTAAAAATCAATACTGGAAAATAAGACGAAAATCAAGACATAAAATAATATAAAAAAAAAACAAGACAAAAATCAAGACAGAAAATAATACGAGAATCAATACAGAATATAAGATAAAAATCAATACAGAAAAATAAGACGAAAATTAAGACATAAAATAATATTATAAAAAAATCAAGACAAAAATCAAGACAAAAATCAAGACGAAAATCAAGACGAAAATCAAGACGAAAATCAATACAAAAATCAAGACAGAAAATAAGACGAAAATCAATACGAAAAATAAGACGAAGATCAATACGAAAAATAAGACGAAAATCAATACAGAATATAAAAATCGATACAGAAAAATAAGACTAAAATTAAGACATAAAATAAGATGAAAAAAAATCAAGACAAAAATCAAGACAAAAATCAAGACAAAAATCAAGACGAAAATCAAGACGAAAATCAAGACAAAAATCAAGACAGAAAATAATACGAGAATCAATACAGAAAATAATACGAGAATCAATACAGAAAATAAGTTAAAAATCAATACTGTAAAATAAGACGAAAATCAAGACAGAAAATAATATTATAAAAAAATCAAGACAAAAATCAAGACAAAAATCAAGACAAAAATCAAGACAGAAAATAATACGAGAATCAATACAGAAAATAAGTTAAAAATCAATACTGTAAAATAAGACGAAAATCAAGACAGAAAACAATATTATAAAAAAATCAAGACAAAAATCAAGACAGAAAATAAGACGAGAATCAATACAGAAAATAAGATAGAAATCAATACCGAAAAATAAGACGAAAATCAAGACAGAAAATAAGATAAAAATCAAAACATAAAATTATTATAGTCTGAATTATTTTTGAATAACGAATATTGTTACGAACAGAGTTAATCATAAAAATAAATTTATAGGAACGCGAATAATTGCAACCTTATTCTATACGTACAATCTGTACCCGACAACTGCTCACACAGTATATGTTGGTTGTGGTCGAAAAACAATAAAAAAAATTACAAAAAATATAACAAAAAGACCAAAATTCATAATGACACAAATACAGAAAATCGGATACCCGGATACCGTTACTGACGAACAGTCATCAATCCTCATTTAAATATTACAAGAGACCATAATGCCGAAGTGCTTTTTCACAATTCATGAAAATATGCTAAGCACATTTATACCTAAAAGTCTCCGTCCTAATTTGAAAATAACAGCGCAGCGAAATGCAGATTGTAGTAAAACAGAAGGTTCAAAATACAGAAAATCATACTTCCGAACAGCCGTTACCTCGATGAATCAAAATCCTTTTTTTTAGGCTTCAATTTGACCTCACAGTAATATAATATAATATATGATATATACAATTATACAGTAAGTACAGTTTATACAATATAAACAGTAATATAATATAATATATGTACAATATGCTATATATTATTGTGGATTTTTACATGATTTTTACATAATGAGTATCATTGGGATGGCACATATTTTTTAAAACATAACTGGTTATAAGTTCCCTTAATTTCAAATCAATTTATTATTTCTTAATACAAGAGTGGGTATAAGAGTTGGGGTAACAGCGTGAAAAATTATGACCAAATATTAAGTGGTGGAAGAGAAGAGCATATTATACACTGTAGACTTTAGAATAGACCCTAAAGACTAATAAAAAAAAAAAATGAATGTAACGGAGTAAGACCATCCAAGCTGACTTTACTACAGATGAAGGATCGTTATGGTAGTACAGAATATTTCAGCAAGTATATGGACATAATCAATGGCTTCGATGGTGGCTTACAATCAAGCAAACCGAGCTGCATATTATGCACTACAGCGAAGACGGGCCAGGGAGGAGAGACTGAGAATCGATACAGACCGTCTGGTAAATCTGGTTAAATTATTATACTGGATGGCAGAGCCAAATAATTTTATTCACTTTCGTGATTTCGTTCATAAGATGTGATAAATGTTTAACAATGATTTGTTCTATTCTGAAACGGATCTTCATTGAGTATTGTGATTGGCTGTTTGAACCCTAAAGACTAGGGAGGAGAGACTGAGAATCCATACGGACCGGCGAAATCTGGTTAAATTATTATACTGGATGGCAGAGCCAAATAATTTTGTTCACTTTCGTGATTTCACGGTATGATGTTGAATCGAGCAGAAATGAATACATTAGGATCATTCCCTCATCCGTGATATCACTGCCTTGAATCCCCTGATCTCATAAATTAGATTCCAAACAATTTTCAAGAAGATATCATTGATGGAGAGAAAAAGCGAGGCTGAAGAACGGTATGATGATGAATCGAGCAGAAATGAATACATTAGGAGTATTCCCTTATCCGTAATATCACTGCCTTGAATCCCCCGATCTCAGAAATTAGATTCCAAATAATTTTCAAGAAGATATCATTGATGGAGAGAAAAAGCGAGGCTGAAGAACGGTATGATGATGAATCGAGCAGAAATGAATACATTAGGAGTATTCCCTTATCCGTAATATCACTGCCTTGAATCCCCTGATCTCAGAAATTAGATTCCAAACAATTTTCAAGAAGTTATCATTGATGGAGAGAAAAACCGAGGCTGAAGAACGGTATGAATTACAACGTAAGGTCAGAATAAATAAAAGCAAAACCATATCCCAGCTATGAAATCACGACAGCCGGACCACTCAGAAATTAGATTCCAAATAATTTTCAAGAAGATATCATTGATGGAGAGAAAAAGCGAGGCTGAAGAACGGTATGATGATGAATCGAGCAGAAATGAATACATTAGGAGTATTCCCTTATCCGTAATATCACTGCCTTGAATCCCCTGATCTCAGAAATTAGATTCCAAACAATTTTCAAGAAGTTATCATTGATGGAGAGAAAAACCGAGGCTGAAGAACGGTATGAATTACAACGTAAGGTCAGAATAAATAAAAGCAAAACCATATCCCAGCTATGAAATCACGACAGCCGGACCACTCAGAAATTAGATTCCAGACAATTTTCAAGAAGTTATCATTGATGGAGAGAAAAAGCGAGGCTGAAGAACGGTATGATGTTGAATCGAGCAGAAATGAATACATTAGGAGTATTCCCTTATCCGTGATATCACTGCCTTGAATCCCCTGATCTCAGAAATTAGATTCCAAACAATTTTCAAGAGGATATCATTGATGGAGAGAAAAAGCGAGGCTGAAGAACGGTATGAATTACAACGTAAGGTCAGAATAAATAAAAGCGAAACCATATCCCAGCTATGAAATCACGACAGCCGGACCACTCAGAAATTAGATTCCAGACAATTTTCAAGAAGTTATCATTGATGGAGAGAAAAAGCGAGGCTGAAGAACGGTATGATGTTGAATCGAGCAGAAATGAATACATTAGGAGTATTCCCTTATCCGTGATATCACTGCCTTGAATCCCCTGATCTCAGAAATTAGATTCCAAACAATTTTCAAGAAGATATCATTGATGGAGAGAAAAAGCGAGGCTGAAGAACGGTATGAATTACAACGTAAGGTCAGAATAAATAAAAGCAAAGATCAAGACTATATTATTAATATTTATAGACGGGCCAGGAAGGAGAGACTGAGAATCGATACGGACCGGCGAAATCTGGTTAAATTATTATACTGGATAGCAGAGCCAAATAATTTTGTTCACTTTCGTGATTTCGTTCATAAGATGTGATAAATGTTTAACAATGATTTGTTCTATTCTGAAACGGATCTTCATTGAGTATTGTGATTGGCTGTTTAAACCCTAAGGACTAGGGAGGAGAGACTGAGAATCCATACGGACCGGCGAAATCTGGTTAAATTATTATACTGGATGGCAGAGCCAAATAATTTTGTTCACTTTCGTGATTTCACGGTATGATGTTGAATCGAGCAGAAATGAATACATTAGGATCATTCCCTCATCCGTGATATCACTGCCTTGAATCCCCTGATCTCATAAATTAGATTCCAAACAATTTTCAAGAAGATATCATTGATGGAGAGAAAAAGCGAGGCTGAAGAACGGTATGATGATGAATCGAGCAGAAATGAATACATTAGGAGTATTCCCTTATCCGTAATATCACTGCCTTGAATCCCCTGATCTCAGAAATTAGATTCCAAATAATTTTCAAGAAGATATCATTGATGGAGAGAAAAAGCGAGGCTGAAGAACGGTATGATGATGAATCGAGCAGAAATGAATACATTAGGAGTATTCCCTTATCCGTAATATCACTGCCTTGAATCCCCTGATCTCAGAAATTAGATTCCAAACAATTTTCAAGAAGTTATCATTGATGGAGAGAAAAACCGAGGCTGAAGAACGGTATGAATTACAACGTAAGGTCAGAATAAATAAAAGCAAAACCATATCCCAGCTATGAAATCACGACAGCCGGACCACTCAGAAATTAGATTCCAAATAATTTTCAAGAAGATATCATTGATGGAGAGAAAAAGCGAGGCTGAAGAACGGTATGATGATGAATCGAGCAGAAATGAATACATTAGGAGTATTCCCTTATCCGTAATATCACTGCCTTGAATCCCCTGATCTCAGAAATTAGATTCCAAACAATTTTCAAGAAGTTATCATTGATGGATAGAAAAAGCGAGGCTGAAGAACGGTATGAATTACAACGTAAGGTCAGAATAAATAAAAGCAAAACCATATCCCAGCTATGAAATCACGACAGCCGGACCACTCAGAAATTAGATTCCAAATAATTTTCAAGAAGATATCATTGATGGAGAGAAAAAGCGAGGCTGAAGAACGGTATGATGTTGAATCGAGCAGAAATGAATACATTAGGAGTATTCCCTTATCCGTAATATCACTGCCTTGAATCCCCTGATCTCAGAAATTAGATTACAAACAATTTTCAAGAAGTTATCATTGATGGAGAGAAAAAGCGAGGCTGAAGAACGGTATGATGTTGAATCAAGCAGAAATGAATACATTAGGAGTAATGCCTTATCCGTAATATCACTGCCTTGAATCCCCTGATCTCAGAAATTAGATTCCAAACAATTTTCAAGAAGATATCATTGATGGAGAGAAAAACCGAGGCTGAAGAACGGTATGATGATGAATCGAGCAGAAATGAATACATTAGGAGTATTCCCTTATCCGTAATATCACTGCCTTGAATCCCCTGATCTCAGAAATTAGATTCCAAACAATTTTCAAGAAGTAATCATTGATGGAGAGAAAAAGCGAGGCTGAAGAACGGTATGAATTACAACGTAAGGTCAGAATAAATAAAAGCAAAACCATATCCCAGCTATGAAATCACGACAGCCGGACCACTCAGAAATTAGATTCCAAATAATTTTCAAGAAGATATCATTGATGGAGAGAAAAAGCGAGGCTGAAGAACGGTATGATGATGAATCGAGCAGAAATGAATACATTAGGAGTATTCCCTTATCCGTAATATCACTGCCTTGAATCCCCTGATCTCAGAAATTAGATTCCAAACAATTTTCAAGAAGTTATCATTGATGGAGAGAAAAAGCGAGGCTGAAGAACGGTATGAATTACAACGTAAGGTCAGAATAAATAAAAGCAAAACCATATCCCAGCTATGAAATCACGACAGCCGGACCACTCAGAAATTAGATTCCAGACAATTTTCAAGAAGTTATCATTGATGGAGAGAAAAAGCGAGGCTGAAGAACGGTATGATGTTGAATCGAGCAGAAATGAATACATTAGGAGTATTCCCTTATCTGTGATATCACTGCCTTGAATCCCCTGATCTCAGAAATTAGATTCCAAACAATTTTCAAGAAGATATCATTGATGGAGAGAAAAAGCGAGGTTGAAGAACGGTATGAATTACAACGTAAGGTCAGAATAAATAAAAGCAAAACCATATCCCAGCTATGAAATCACGACAGCCGGACCACTCAGAAATTAGATTCCAGACAATTTTCAAGAAGTTATCATTGATGGAGAGAAAAAGCGAGGCTGAAGAACGGTATGATGTTGAATCGAGCAGAAATGAATACATTAGGAGTATTCCCTTATCCTTGATATCACTGCCTTGAATCCCCTGATCTCAGAAATTAGATTCCAAACAATTTTCAAGAAGATATCATTGATGGAGAGAAAAAGCGAGGCTGAAGAACGGTATGAATTACAACGTAAGGTCAGAATAAATAAAAGCAAAACCATATCCCAGCTATGAAATCACGACAGCCGGACCACTCAGAAATTAGATTCCAAATAATTTTCAAGAAGATATCATTGATGGAGAGAAAAAGCGAGGCTGAAGAACGGTATGATGATGAATCGAGCAGAAATGAATACATTAGGAGTATTCCCTTATCCGTAATATCACTGCCTTGAATCCCCTGATCTCAGAAATTAGATTCCAAACAATTTTCAAGAAGTTATCATTGATGGAGAGAAAAACCGAGGCTGAAGAACGGTATGAATTACAACGTAAGGTCAGAATAAATAAAAGCAAAACCATATCCCAGCTATGAAATCACGACAGCCGGACCACTCAGAAATTAGATTCCAGACAATTTTCAAGAAGTTATCGTTGATGGAGAGAAAAAGCGAGGCTGAAGAACGGTATGATGTTGAATCGAGCAGAAATGAATACATTAGGAGTATTCCCTTATCCGTGATATCACTGCCTTGAATCCCCTGATCTCAGAAATTAGATTCCAAACAATTTTCAAGAAGATATCATTGATGGAGAGAAAAAGCGAGGCTGAAGAACGGTATGAATTACAACGTAAGGTCAGAATAAATAAAAGCAAAGATCAAGACTATATTATTAATATTTATAGACGGGCCAGGGAGGAGAGACTGAGAATCGATACGGACCGGCGAAATCTGGTTAAATTATTATACTGGATAGCAGAGCCAAATAATTTTGTTCACTTTCGTGATTTCGTTCATAAGATGTGATAAATGTTTAACAATGATTTGTTCTATTCTGAAACGGATCTTCATTGAGTATTGTGATTGGCTGTTTAAACCCTAAAGACTAGGGAGGAGAGACTGAGAATCCATACGGACCGGCGAAATCTGGTTAAATTATTATACTGGATGGCAGAGCCAAATAATTTTGTTCACTTTCGTGATTTCACGGTATGATGTTGAATCGAGCAGAAATGAATACATTAGGATCATTCCCTTATCCAACATGGTGAATTCAATCAAAGTTGTAGCCACAAGCCCAAAATGGTTTGACGAATAATGCGATAAATACAAAATATTAACATGTCATTTTTAAAATGTGTATAAGTATGTGTATGTGTATATTTCTAGACGAAATTTAACATAAGAATTGACTGAAGTTTTACCACCGTCATAACAAAGATTAGCTCTACCTTTCATATCAGTATAAGTCAAAACCAGTTACGCAATTTTTAATATCAACATTTTTATGTCGGTGCCTGATAAAAATACTTGAGGATTCCATCTTTGAATTGTGGTATTTTGATATCAATTTTATTTATGTGCCATCGCAACGAACACTCACCTTCACCCAAAGTTTGCGTGGACTGTATAGGCCTAGCTGTGTTGATTTTTTCGGAAAACATTATTATAAAGTCGTCTGCAGCCTGTGCTTTTAGACTAAAGATTATGCTCCGGAATTTGTGAATCATTCTGGCTTGATACATCACTTAATGAAGAGTAGAACTATGATTCTTTGTCGTGTTGATCTATCGTAGTCAATGAATCTGAGTATAAAAACGAAAATATGAATCGTGAAAATTGGATATATTCTTCAATTTCATAATAAAGTAGGACGAGCAGTTCAAATCAAAACCAGTTTCGCAATTTCAGGTACATTTTTGATATCAAAATTTTTATGTCGGTGCATGATAAAAATACTTGAGGATTCCATCTTTGAATTGTGGTATTTTGATATCAATTTTATTTATGTGCCATCGCAACGAACACTCACCTCCACCCAAAGTTTGCGTGGACTGTATAGGCCTAGCTGTGTTTATTTTTTCGGATAACATTATTATAAAGTCGTCTGCAGCCTGTGCCTTTGGACTAAGGATTATGCTCCGGAATTTGTGAATCATTCTGGCTTGATACATCACTTAATGAAGAGTAAAACTATGATTATTCGTCGTGCTGATCTATCGTAGTCAATGAATCTGGGTATAAAAACGAAAATATGAATCGTGAAAATTGGATATATTCTTTAATTTCATAATAAAGTAGGACGATTAAAAAATTCAATACCTTCAGATACATGTGCCGACAGAGCTGTCAGTGGCGTGTAATATTTTCCACTACTTTGAGAATTGAAGCCGCTGCTTCGTTTCTGATTTTACAGTTTTCTTACATAAAAAAGATATCAAGGATTGCTATAAATCAATTTTGAACAGTTCTCCATCCCAAAGACAAAAATGTTAATACAAATTTTAATTGATTACAGTAAAAAGAAATGATAATTATTCACCTTATATTTATTTTAGAAATATCCCCAGATTCACTTCTAATGATTGAATCGTTCATTATTTTTAAAGCAGATTTCGGTGATGCTTTTGATGATCCGGCAGTGGCAATAACGTAATTGTTATTTAGATCGTCTCGTTGAAGGCTCACTCAGCTTTTTTTAAATCCTTTTACCTGTGTTTTTTGTCACAGATGTATTACGTTTTTTTTTCAACTGACCTATCCGAGCTATGCATTTATAAATATAAATATAAAAATAATAACAATATAAAAATGTCCGTTTTAAAAAGGACCCATAACGCTTCTTCTTCTTCTTTCACCTCGTATGGGAAGTAGCCACCCATTTTGAGGTTACGCATCGAAAAAGCTGAAAGCTGGTTGAAATAGCAATACCGTCTACGACATTGTGTATTGCATTCTTGCTGTCACTAACAATGTTCACATAATTTACCATTACTGCAATATGATTTATCCACAGTATTTGGTATAAACTTTGGTTAAAAGTACTTAACTCTTGAAAAGTGGATCTATTTTGCTACTAGGAGCTAACAAAGGCGGCCATTTTTTTTGTTGAGTCCCGCCATCTGTCGGTTATCCCGCTAGATTCGCGTGACAGTTATTTATCGGCCTATCACTGAAGGGTCATTTTTCAAACGCTAATTTTCGCGCTAGCGTTTTGTTCCGCGTAACCAGGTAAAAAATAAATAAGATCTGTTTTATTAAACACAATGTCGGCAATGAGTGAACGGACAGGCTCGCCGGACAGCGTAAGTATTGATAATTATTAACTACATTTAATATCGAATTTTTTAAATTCATTCATTGCATTAGTTATTTCTCAGTTTTTAGAAATCGAAAATCTAAATATGGACGGCCAGAATGATGAAAATGGTATGTTATATCATCTTATTATTAATATTATTATTTATTTTTCTTTATGCATTTCAATCGTTATTTTTGTATTATATATATATATATATATATATATATATATATATATATATATATATAAATATATATACAGTGAATATTCGTATCTCCGGGTCACTTGTATATATTTGTGTAAATATAATATTTTTAGATAATGTATATATTCTGATTATATTTATTTTCATTTATTATTTTATATATTTATTTTTATTGTATATAATAATAATGATATGAGTCCGTCTTTACATTTTCATTAGAAGAACAACAGCAACTGCAACAGCAACAGCAACAGCGACAGCAACAGCAACAGCAACAGCAACAGCAACAGCAACAACAACAACAACAGCAACAACAGCAACTGCAGCAACAACAACAACAACAACAACAACAACAACAGCAACAACAGCAACAACAGCAACAACAGCAACAGCAACAACTGCAGCTACAAGTTGAACAACTGCAGCAACAATTATTACAACAGCAGCAACAACATCAACAGCAGCAACAACAACAACAACAGCAGCAACAACAACAACAGCAGCAACCTGAAGAGGATGGTACGGATACGAACGTTGCATATTGTTAATTATATTAAATTAGTTATAATTCGTATCTGTTTGATTTGTAATATTTTTTTCAGTACGAGGACCACGCCGGCACCAGCGGGCGGGCCGAAATAGGCACCAACGGAGGGCCTATTATAGGCAGCGAAACGTGGTCGATTTATTGTTTTCAATCGCAAACCAATATCGGGGCAGGGGCCGCGGCCGCGGTGGCCTAAATAATCATTAAAAAAAATTGTTAAATTCTTAATTGTTAATTGTTAAAATTATGTTTCATTTTATTTTGAATTAAATAAACATTCATATATATTATAACTGTATGATATTATTTATTTATTTACTGAATTTTTTATTTATTATAAAATCAACATGAACATATATTATAATTTTATTATCATTATAGTATTTATTTACAAAGAGTATAAATGATTTTTAACAATTTTAAAATTACTTCCATTTGTAAGTGATCTACAGGGTGTTTCAGATTCGGATTCGTAGTTTCAGTCTTCCAGGTCCTCGGTTTCGTAGTTCACGTACTCCATGTCCTCCGCTTCGCAGTTCTCGTAGTCAAGGTTCTCTGCTTGAGGATCTCTGGTTCAAGCGTCTTACGAGCAACGTAAAGTGATCTACAGGGTGTTTCAGATTAGCATTCGTAGTTTCAGTCTTCCAGGTCCTCGGTTTCGTAGTTCACGTACTCCATGTCCGCCGCTTCGCATTTCTCGTAGTCAAGGTTCTCTGCTTAAGGATCTCTGGTTCTAGCGTCTTACGAGCAACGTAAAGTGATCTACAGGGTGTTTCAGATTAGGATTCGTAGTTTCTGTCTTTCAGGTCCTAGGTTTCGTAGTTCACGTACTCCATGTCCTACGCTTCGCAGTTATAGGGGCAGAAAGGGCGTTGTTTATGCGCGCAGCCGGGAATAAAGTACGCACTTTATTCCCTAGGTGCATAAAGGTACTTTCGTCTTAGAATTCCACAAGAAATCTGCCTGTTCAGTTCGGTGCTGTAGTTATTGGTCACCCTTGTATGCACAGGGGGTGTAGCTCATTTGTTTAAAAAGAAACCGGCTACAACTGTCAACTCATCCAGAATTCCCATTTCTTCCACATAAGAATAAGTTTATTAATATATTTGCTATATTGATATTAAAAAATGCATTATTCAGTAATTTGGAAGAAGGAAAGAACGGTGAGCGTGGTAGAGTCTGCTGATATAAATAAACGGTTCCGTGATAATTGGGTAACTGTTCGATGGGGCCGCAAATTCCACGCTGCAAGAATAATCGCAGAAAGTGGTAAATTTTTTTTTTATTTTTATATCCTATCTAACGATCATTAACGAGCTATTATGGCAGCAAAAGTAAATATTTATTCGGTGTCTATATATTTTATAGCTGATATTGAATTTCTAAAGAAAATGATTGTCAATACTGACGGTATAGTAACCGGATTGTCAATCACGTCTGCTTCTGACGATGAGAGTATTGATAGTGGTGATGGCAATGTCGATGATGTCGTTGATGATAATGGCGAAGATGAAAATGAAGAAAATGTCAGTGTTGTGGATGATGACGGTATAGATAGCGATGTCGCTGATGATGATGATGATGGTGGCAATGAAGGCGTCGTCGATGAGTCAAATGATAAAGATGGTGACGTTGTTGCTGATGCTGGCAGCGATGATCATCAGAATGATAACGTCGTACGTCATGTTGAGGGGCAGGATAATGATGATGATGACAATGATGATAACGATGAAGATGATATTGATGATCGTGATAATGATGATCATGATAATGATGATCATGATAATGTCGATGACTCGGAAAAAACCGAACTCCTGCAAGGAAGCAGCATTTTTATTCAAACTGCCACACTTGACGCCATCAATCAAAAATATTCAAATAATCCTAGAAAAATGGTAACACAATTGCTATTGAAATTGGTTGGCAGACAAGCGTTGAAAGAAATGACTCTAAATGGGAGAAATGGGAGAGCTGTCCCAAGAAATGTTGTCAAATATATTAAAAGTAAGTCAGTTATAATCATAGACTTTTCATTGACTAGCTACTGCAAATTTATTATTATTATTTATTATTATTTTTTTTTTTGATTTTTGTTATTTATTCAAAATTTATTCAACTACAAATATTTTAAACTCTCATGCGCATTTTTTGATTAAAAATTACAGAATATATGATGACGAAAATTCCGTCAAGAATGATGCTTACTGATAATGAATTTAAGAGATGTATCACTCTTTTTATTGGAAATTTGAAAATAAGCAGAAAATAAGCTGGATAACGTACGTTGAAATCATAATTCTGATAATCTATTATACTTTTATCTATTAGTCCTTTCTTTACCCATGACAATATAGAAAAATACAACATACTCGGATCACTAAAGTAAAGTTTTGGAACACAGCCCTGGATTCTCTTTTATTTTAAATTCGAAAATAAGCACAAAATAAGCTGACGTACGTTGAAATCATAATTCTGATAATCTATTCGTATGAATATAGTTCAAGTTATAGTTAAATTATTAGTTATAGTCCTTTCTTCACCCATGACAATAGAGAAAGATACAACATACTCGGATCACTATGGTAAAGTTTTTGAACACAGCCCTGGATACCTTGTAATATTTTGAAGCCCACCACAGTTAAAGCTATTGAAACGGAGAATCATTTGAAAGCTGTTGAACTGCGTCATGCTCCTGAAGGTCCGCCAGAAGCTTCGTGGAAATCAAATAAAAAATAAAAAAAAATACCAATTTTTTTTATTTGATTTACTTGTCATATATTCATGAAAAATGGATCATCTTGACCAAGACGCATTTGTTGAAAAGTGTGAACAAATCTTTGACGAACTGGATATCTAACACAGATTTAGTGTTAGCGATGATACCGTTAACATCTGGAAAACATTCCCGCACAGTTTCTGCGACTCGATGCAGCCCATGTGCAAGGCAAGTCACATGTTTGAGCTTCGGATAAGTTTCTTGCAACATATTCCCGGCTCGTACCATGTAGGGTGCTGCGTCAGAGACAAAAAGAAGTACTTTATCATACTGAATCCCATTCGGCCATAAAACTCCCAAGCTGTTATTGAAGAAATCAACCACGTTATCACCATTTCCAACATCGTAAAAATCTTCATTTATGAGTTGTGGTCTTCCAGGGTGATCTAAGCATAGCGGGGAAACAATCGCATGGAAAACACACCGCTTTTCCGCATCCGTAGTTTCATCGATGGAAACTGAAACAGAGTTATCGCCAACTTCTTCCCTAATCCGTGTCACGAGATTGTCGTGTATTTTAGAAACATACGTTTCTCGAAGAGTACTAGCATCAGGAAGAGGCCGACGACAATAATGTTCCATGAATCGCACAAAAGCAAGGTTATTCAATTTATCGATTGGAATGTCACTAACCATGAGAACTTCGGCAAGTTCTTTGAAAAATGGATTTTCACGATCTGTACAGGATTGCCATGATTCTTCTGACGGACCTTCGGGAGCATTACGCAGTTCAACAGCTTTCAAATGTTTCTCCGTGTCAATATGACGTCTAATTTTTGACGTTAAAACTGTACGAATAACGCAGCAGCATAATAAACAACGCACATGATCAACGCGGACCTAGAATAGCAAAAATAATTCGTCTAGAATTGGATACAGTTTAGAACTTAAATTGAAAACATACAAGTGGTATCGCTTATGGTTTATAGTTTTTGTTGAAAATTTAAATTTAAAATAGCCTCGCTCACACCACCTGACTAAATAACTTAGCCATGGGTACTACCGATTATAGATGTAACTAGATTTATGAGATAGATATATGTTTAGATTTATGTTTAGATTTCTGTTTAGTTCCTACAACAAAATTATTGGTTAATATAATTCAAACAAGCGATTTTTTCAGTGAACAAAAATTATTTGTTCTTGTAAACAAATTATTCCAACAAAATTTTTTAGCTACCTTAACAAAATATTTGATTGTACGTATATTAACAAACGATTTTGGTTATAACAACCAAAATTTGGTTGTGTCAACCAGACTTTTTTATCAGTGTATACCCCGCAAATACTACCCGTTCAACCTTTTTTCATCTGATAGCTGTCATAAATCGCTGTTAGCCTCCGACAGTCCATGAAGGTTGAACGGGTAGTATCTGCGGGGTAACCTACGGGTTATTTAAACCCACGTTTATAGAACTGGGCATTATACATGTAGATTCGGGTGGTCCTTAAGTTGGGATGAAAGATAAATTTTCCGTAAGGCAACTCAAATCAACTCCAAGTAACTCAAAAAAAAAATACCTGCCAAGTTTGAGTTATTAATATTAATATTGACCCGCCCACCAAGACGTATAAAGTTTCAAATGTGGAATTGCATTAATTTAAGGACCACCTTAATGTAGATGTATAGAGTCTTCTCTCCCCACTACGCTGTACTGCATAGGAGGTTCTCCTGTTCTGTTCTCTATCCGGAGCAATGAGATGCAGATATCAATAAAGAACCTATTCCTGAACACGAGTCTAATCTTATTTCTTGCCTGAAATACTCCAGGTTCGATATCCAGTTCGTCAAAGATTTGTTCACACTTTTCAACAAATGCGTCTTGGTCAAGATGATCCATTTTTCATGAATATATGACAAGTAAATCAAATAAAAAAAATTGGTATTTTTTTTTATTTTTTATTTGATTTCCACGAAGCTTCTGGCGGACCTTCAGGAGCATGACGCAGTTCAACAGCTTTCAAATGATTCTCCGTTTCAATAGCTTTAACTGTGGTGGGCTTCAAAATATTACAAGGTATCCAGGGCTGTGTTCAAAAACTTTACCATAGTGATCCGAGTATGTTGTATCTTTCTCTATTGTCATGGGTGAAGAAAGGACTATAACTAATAATTTAACTATAACTTGAACTATATTCATACGAATAGATTATCAGAATTATGATTTCAACGTACGTCAGCTTATTTTGTGCTTATTTTCGAATTTAAAATAAAAGAGAATCCAGGGCTGTGTTCCAAAACTTTACTTTAGTGATCCGAGTATGTTGTATTTTTCTATATTGTCATGGGTAAAGAAAGGACTAATAGATAAAAGTATAATAGATTATCAGAATTATGATTTCAACGTACGTTATCCAGCTTATTTTCTGCTTATTTTCAAATTTCCAATAAAAAGAGTGATACATCTCTTAAATTCATTATCAGTAAGCATCATTCTTGACGGAATTTTCGTAATCATATATTCTGTAATTTTTAATCAAAAAATGCGCATGAGAGTTTAAAATATTTGTAGTTGAATAAATTTTGAATAAATAACAAAAATCAAAAAAAAAAATAATAATAAATAATAATAATAAATTTGCAGTAGCTAGTCAATGAAAAGTCTATGATTATAACTGACTTACTTTTAATATATTTGACAACATTTCTTGGGACAGCTCTCCCATTTCTCCCATTTAGAGTCATTTCTTTCAACGCTTGTCTGCCAACCAATTTCAATAGCAATTGTGTTACCATTTTTCTAGGATTATTTGAATATTTTTGATTGATGGCGTCAAGTGTGGCAGTTTGAATAAAAATGCTGCTTCCTTGCAGGAGTTCGGTTTTTTCCGAGTCATCGACATTATCATGATCATCATTATCATGATCATCATTATCACGATCATCAATATCATCTTCATCGTTATCATCATTGTCATCATCATCATTATCCTGCCCCTCAACATGACGTACGACGTTATCATTCTGATGATCATCGCTGCCAGCATCAGCAACAACGTCACCATCTTTATCATTTGACTCATCGACGACGCCTTCATTGCCACCATCATCATCATCATCAGCGACATCGCTATCTATACCGTCATCATCCACAACACTGACATTTTCTTCATTTTCATCTTCGCCATTATCATCAACGACATCATCGACATTGCCATCACCACTATCAATACTCTCATCGTCAGAAGCAGACGTGATTGACAATCCGGTTACTATACCGTCAGTATTGACAATCATTTTCTTTAGAAATTCAATATCAGCTATAAAATATATAGACACCGAATAAATATTTACTTTTGCTGCCATAATAGCTCGTTAATGATCGTTAGATAGGATATAAAAATAAAAAAAAAATTTACCACTTTCTGCGATTATTCTTGCAGCGTGGAATTTGCGGCCCCATCGAACAGTTACCCAATTATCACGGAACCGTTTATTTATATCAGCAGACTCTACCACGCTCACCGTTCTTTCCTTCTTCCAAATTACTAAATAATGCATTTTTTAATATCAATATAGCAAATATATTAATAAACTTATTCTTATGAGGAAGAAATGGGAATTCTGGATGAGTTGACAGTTGTAGCCGGTTTCTTTTTAAACAAATGAGCTACACCCCCTGTGCATACAAGGGTGACCAATAACTACAGCACCGAACTGAACAGGCAGATTTCTTGTGGAATTCTAAGACGAAAGTACCTTTATGCACCTAGGGAATAAAGTGCGTACTTTATTCCCGGCTGCGCGCATAAACAACGCCCTTTCTGCCCCTATAACTGCGAAGCGTAGGACATGGAGTACGTGAACTACGAAACCTAGGACCTGAAAGACAGAAACTACGAATCCTAATCTGAAACACCCTGTAGATCACTTTACGTTGCTCGTAAGACGCTAGAACCAGAGATCCTTAAGCAGAGAACCTTGACTACGAGAAATGCGAAGCGGCGGACATGGAGTACGTGAACTACGAAACCGAGGACCTGGAAGACTGAAACTACGAATGCTAATCTGAAACACCCTGTAGATCACTTTACGTTGCTCGTAAGACGCTTGAACCAGAGATCCTCAAGCAGAGAACCTTGACTACGAGAACTGCGAAGCGGAGGACATGGAGTACGTGAACTACGAAACCGAGGACCTGGAAGACTGAAACTACGAATCCGAATCTGAAACACCCTGTAGATCACTTACAAATGGAAGTAATTTTAAAATTGTTAAAAATCATTTATACTCTTTGTAAATAAATACTATAATGATAATAAAATTATAATATATGTTCATGTTGATTTTATAATAAATAAAAAATTCAGTAAATAAATAAATAATATCATACAGTTATAATATATATGAATGTTTATTTAATTCAAAATAAAATGAAACATAATTTTAACAATTAACAATTAAGAATTTAACAATTTTTTTTAATGATTATTTAGGCCACCGCGGCCGCGGCCCCTGCCCCGATATTGGTTTGCGATTGAAAACAATAAATCGACCACGTTTCGCTGCCTATAATAGGCCCTCCGTTGGTGCCTATTTCGGCCCGCCCGCTGGTGCCGGCGTGGTCCTCGTACTGAAAAAAACATTACAAATCAAACAGATACGAATTATAACTAATTTAATATAATTAACAATATGCAACGTTCGTATCCGTACCATCCTCTTCAGGTTGCTGCTGTTGTTGTTGTTGCTGCTGTTGTTGTTGTTGTTGCTGCTGTTGATGTTGTTGCTGCTGTTGTAATAATTGTTGCTGCAGTTGTTCAACTTGTAGCTGCAGTTGTTGCTGTTGCTGTTGTTGCTGTTGTTGCTGTTGTTGCTGTTGTTGTTGTTGTTGTTGTTGTTGTTGTTGCTGCAGTTGCTGTTGTTGCTGTTGTTGTTGTTGTTGCTGTTGCTGTTGCTGTTGCTGTTGCTGTTGCTGTCGCTGTTGCTGTTGCTGTTGCAGTTGCTGTTGTTCTTCTAATGAAAATGTAAAGACGGACTCATATCATTATTATTATATACAATAAAAATAAATATATAAAATAATAAATGAAAATAAATATAATCAGAATATATACATTATCTAAAAATATTATATTTACACAAATATATACAAGTGACCCGGAGATACGAATATTCACTGTATATATATTTATATATATATATATATATATATATATATATATATATATATATATATATATATATATATATATATATATAATACAAAAATAACGATTGAAATGCATAAAGAAAAATAAATAATAATATTAATAATAAGATGATATAACATACCATTTTCATCATTCTGGCCGTCCATATTTAGATTTTCGATTTCTAAAAACTGAGAAATAACTAATGCAATGAATGAATTTAAAAAATTCGATATTAAATGTAGTTAATAATTATCAATACTTACGCTGTCCGGCGAGCCTGTCCGTTCACTCATTGCCGACATTGTGTTTAATAAAACAGATCTTATTTATTTTTTACCTGGTTACGCGGAACAAAACGCTAGCGCGAAAATTAGCGTTTGAAAAATGACCCTTCAGTGATAGGCCGATAAATAACTGTCACGCGAATCTAGCGGGATAACCGACAGATGGCGGGACTCAACAAAAAAAATGGCCGCCTTTGTTAGCTCCTAGTAGCAAAATAGATCCACTTTTCAAGAGTTAAGTACTTTTAACCAAAGTTTATACCAAATACTGTGGATAAATCATATTGCAGTAATGGTAAATTATGTGAACATTGTTAGTGACAGCAAGAATGCAATACACAATGTCGTAGACGGTATTGCTATTTCAACCAGCTTTCAGCTTTTTCGATGCGTAACCTCAAAATGGGTGGCTACTTCCCATACGAGGTGAAAGAAGAAGAAGAAGCGTTATGGGTCCTTTTTAAAACGGACATTTTTATATTGTTATTATTTTTATATTTATATTTATAAATGCATAGCTCGGATAGGTCAGTTGAAAAAAAAACGTAATACATCTGTGACAAAAAACACAGGTAAAAGGATTTAAAAAAAGCTGAGTGAGCCTTCAACGAGACGATCTAAATAACAATTACGTTATTGCCACTGCCGGATCATCAAAAGCATCACCGAAATCTGCTTTAAAAATAATGAACGATTCAATCATTAGAAGTGAATCTGGGGATATTTCTAAAATAAATATAAGGTGAATAATTATCATTTCTTTTTACTGTAATCAATTAAAATTTGTATTAACATTTTTGTCTTTGGGATGGAGAACTGTTCAAAATTGATTTATAGCAATCCTTGATATCTTTTTTATGTAAGAAAACTGTAAAATCAGAAACGAAGCAGCGGCTTCAATTCTCAAAGTAGTGGAAAATATTACACGCCACTGACAGCTCTGTCGGCACATGTATCTGAAGGTATTGAATTTTTTAATCGTCCTACTTTATTATGAAATTAAAGAATATATCCAATTTTCACGATTCATATTTTCGTTTTTATACCCAGATTCATTGACTACGATAGATCAGCACGACGAATAATCATAGTTTTACTCTTCATTAAGTGATGTATCAAGCCAGAATGATTCACAAATTCCGGAGCATAATCCTTAGTCCAAAGGCACAGGCTGCAGACGACTTTATAATAATGTTATCCGAAAAAATAAACACAGCTAGGCCTATACAGTCCACGCAAACTTTGGGTGGAGGTGAGTGTTCGTTGCGATGGCACATAAATAAAATTGATATCAAAATACCACAATTCAAAGATGGAATCCTCAAGTATTTTTATCATGCACCGACATAAAAATTTTGATATCAAAAATGTACCTGAAATTGCGAAACTGGTTTTGATTTGAACTGCTCGTCCTACTTTATTATGAAATTGAAGAATATATCCAATTTTCACGATTCATATTTTCGTTTTTATACTCAGATTCATTGACTACGATAGATCAACACGACAAAGAATCATAGTTCTACTCTTCATTAAGTGATGTATCAAGCCAGAATGATTCACAAATTCCGGAGCATAATCTTTAGTCTAAAAGCACAGGCTGCAGACGACTTTATAATAATGTTTTCCGAAAAAATCAACACAGCTAGGCCTATACAGTCCACGCAAACTTTGGGTGAAGGTGAGTGTTCGTTGCGATGGCACATAAATAAAATTGATATCAAAATACCACAATTCAAAGATGGAATCCTCAAGTATTTTTATCAGGCACCGACATAAAAATGTTGATATTAAAAATTGCGTAACTGGTTTTGACTTATACTGATATGAAAGGTAGAGCTAATCTTTGTTATGACGGTGGTAAAACTTCAGTCAATTCTTATGTTAAATTTCGTCTAGAAATATACACATACACATACTTATACACATTTTAAAAATGACATGTTAATATTTTGTATTTATCGCATTATTCGTCAAACCATTTTGGGCTTGTGGCTACAACTTTGATTGAATTCACCATGTTGGATAAGGGAATGATCCTAATGTATTCATTTCTGCTCGATTCAACATCATACCGTGAAATCACGAAAGTGAACAAAATTATTTGGCTCTGCCATCCAGTATAATAATTTAACCAGATTTCGCCGGTCCGTATGGATTCTCAGTCTCTCCTCCCTAGTCTTTAGGGTTTAAACAGCCAATCACAATACTCAATGAAGATCCGTTTCAGAATAGAACAAATCATTGTTAAACATTTATCACATCTTATGAACGAAATCACGAAAGTGAACAAAATTATTTGGCTCTGCTATCCAGTATAATAATTTAACCAGATTTCGCCGGTCCGTATCGATTCTCAGTCTCTCCTCCCTGGCCCGTCTATAAATATTAATAATATAGTCTTGATCTTTGCTTTTATTTATTCTGACCTTACGTTGTAATTCATACCGTTCTTCAGCCTCGCTTTTTCTCTCCATCAATGATATCTTCTTGAAAATTGTTTGGAATCTAATTTCTGAGATCAGGGGATTCAAGGCAGTGATATCACGGATAAGGGAATACTCCTAATGTATTCATTTCTGCTCGATTCAACATCATACCGTTCTTCAGCCTCGCTTTTTCTCTCCATCAATGATAACTTCTTGAAAATTGTCTGGAATCTAATTTCTGAGTGGTCCGGCTGTCGTGATTTCATAGCTGGGATATGGTTTTGCTTTTATTTATTCTGACCTTACGTTGTAATTCATACCGTTCTTCAGCCTCGCTTTTTCTCTCCATCAATGATATCTTCTTGAAAATTGTTTGGAATCTAATTTCTGAGATCAGGGGATTCAAGGCAGTGATATCACGGATAAGGGAATACTCCTAATGTATTCATTTCTGCTCGATTCAACATCATACCGTTCTTCAGCCTCGCTTTTTCTCTCCATCAATGATAACTTCTTGAAAATTGTCTGGAATCTAATTTCTGAGTGGTCCGGCTGTCGTGATTTCATAGCTGGGATATGGTTTCGCTTTTATTTATTCTGACCTTACGTTGTAATTCATACCGTTCTTCAGCCTCGGTTTTTCTCTCCATCAATGATAACTTCTTGAAAATTGTTTGGAATCTAATTTCTGAGATCAGGGGATTCAAGGCAGTGATATTACGGATAAGGGAATACTCTTAATGTATTCATTTCTGCTCGATTCATCATCATACCGTTCTTCAGCCTCGCTTTTTCTCTCCATCAATGATATCTTCTTGAAAATTATTTGGAATCTAATTTCTGAGTGGTCCGGCTGTCGTGATTTCATAGCTGGGATATGGTTTTGCTTTTATTTATTCTGACCTTACGTTGTAATTCATACCGTTCTTCAGCCTCGGTTTTTCTCTCCATCAATGATAACTTCTTGAAAATTGTTTGGAATCTAATTTCTGAGATCAGGGGATTCAAGGCAGTGATATTACGGATAAGGGAATACTCCTAATGTATTCATTTCTGCTCGATTCATCATCATACCGTTCTTCAGCCTCGCTTTTTCTCTCCATCAATGATATCTTCTTGAAAATTATTTGGAATCTAATTTCTGAGATCGGGGGATTCAAGGCAGTGATATTACGGATAAGGGAATACTCCTAATGTATTCATTTCTGCTCGATTCATCATCATACCGTTCTTCAGCCTCGCTTTTTCTCTCCATCAATGATATCTTCTTGAAAATTGTTTGGAATCTAATTTATGAGATCAGGGGATTCAAGGCAGTGATATCACGGATGAGGGAATGATCCTAATGTATTCATTTCTGCTCGATTCAACATCATACCGTGAAATCACGAAAGTGAACAAAATTATTTGGCTCTGCCATCCAGTATAATAATTTAACCAGATTTCGCCGGTCCGTATGGATTCTCAGTCTCTCCTCCCTAGTCTTTAGGGTTCAAACAGCCAATCACAATACTCAATGAAGATCCGTTTCAGAATAGAACAAATCATTGTTAAACATTTATCACATCTTATGAACGAAATCACGAAAGTGAATAAAATTATTTGGCTCTGCCATCCAGTATAATAATTTAACCAGATTTACCAGACGGTCTGTATCGATTCTCAGTCTCTCCTCCCTGGCCCGTCTTCGCTGTAGTGCATAATATGCAGCTCGGTTTGCTTGATTGTAAGCCACCATCGAAGCCATTGATTATGTCCATATACTTGCTGAAATATTCTGTACTACCATAACGATCCTTCATCTGTAGTAAAGTCAGCTTGGATGGTCTTACTCCGTTACATTCATTTTTTTTTTTTTATTAGTCTTTAGGGTCTATTCTAAAGTCTACAGTGTATAATATGCTCTTCTCTTCCACCACTTAATATTTGGTCATAATTTTTCACGCTGTTACCCCAACTCTTATACCCACTCTTGTATTAAGAAATAATAAATTGATTTGAAATTAAGGGAACTTATAACCAGTTATGTTTTAAAAAATATGTGCCATCCCAATGATACTCATTATGTAAAAATCATGTAAAAATCCACAATAATATATAGCATATTGTACATATATTATATTATATTACTGTTTATATTGTATAAACTGTACTTACTGTATAATTGTATATATCATATATTATATTATATTACTGTGAGGTCAAATTGAAGCCTAAAAAAAAGGATTTTGATTCATCGAGGTAACGGCTGTTCGGAAGTATGATTTTCTGTATTTTGAACCTTCTGTTTTACTACAATCTGCATTTCGCTGCGCTGTTATTTTCAAATTAGGACGGAGACTTTTAGGTATAAATGTGCTTAGCATATTTTCATGAATTGTGAAAAAGCACTTCGGCATTATGGTCTCTTGTAATATTTAAATGAGGATTGATGACTGTTCGTCAGTAACGGTATCCGGGTATCCGATTTTCTGTATTTGTGTCATTATGAATTTTGGTCTTTTTGTTATATTTTTTGTAATTTTTTTTATTGTTTTTCGACCACAACCAACATATACTGTGTGAGCAGTTGTCGGGTACAGATTGTACGTATAGAATAAGGTTGCAATTATTCGCGTTCCTATAAATTTATTTTTATGATTAACTCTGTTCGTAACAATATTCGTTATTCAAAAATAATTCAGACTATAATAATTTTATGTTTTGATTTTTATCTTATTTTCTGTCTTGATTTTCGTCTTATTTTTCGGTATTGATTTCTATCTTATTTTCTGTATTGATTCTCGTCTTATTTTCTGTCTTGATTTTTGTCTTGATTTTTTTATAATATTGTTTTCTGTCTTGATTTTCGTCTTATTTTACAGTATTGATTTTTAACTTATTTTCTGTATTGATTCTCGTATTATTTTCTGTCTTGATTTTTGTCTTGATTTTTGTCTTGATTTTTGTCTTGATTTTTTTATAATATTATTTTCTGTCTTGATTTTCGTCTTATTTTACAGTATTGATTTTTAACTTATTTTCTGTATTGATTCTCGTATTATTTTCTGTATTGATTCTCGTATTATTTTCTGTCTTGATTTTTGTCTTGATTTTCGTCTTGATTTTCGTCTTGATTTTTGTCTTGATTTTTGTCTTGATTTTTGTCTTGATTTTTTTTCATCTTATTTTATGTCTTAATTTTAGTCTTATTTTTCTGTATCGATTTTTATATTCTGTATTGATTTTCGTCTTATTTTTCGTATTGATCTTCGTCTTATTTTTCGTATTGATTTTCGTCTTATTTTCTGTCTTGATTTTTGTATTGATTTTCGTCTTGATTTTCGTCTTGATTTTCGTCTTGATTTTTGTCTTGATTTTTGTCTTGATTTTTTTATAATATTATTTTATGTCTTAATTTTCGTCTTATTTTTCTGTATTGATTTTTATCTTATATTCTGTATTGATTCTCGTATTATTTTCTGTCTTGATTTTTGTCTTGTTTTTTTTTTATATTATTTTATGTCTTGATTTTCGTCTTATTTTCCAGTATTGATTTTTAACTTATTTTCTGTATTGATTCTCGTATTATTTTCTGTCTTGATTTTTGTCTTGATTTTTGTCTTGATTTTTTTATAATATTATTTTCTGTCTTGATTTCCGTCTTATTTTTCGGTATTGTTTTTTATCTTATTTTCTGTATTGATTATCGTATTATTTTCTGTCTTGATTTCTCGTATTATTTTCTGCATTAATTCTCGTATCATTTTCTGTCTTGATTTTTGTCTTGATTTTTGTCTTGATTTTTGTCTTGATTTTTTTATAATATTATTTTTTGTCTTGATTTTCGTCTTGTTTTACAGTATTGATTTTTAACTTATTTTCTGTATTGATTCTCGTATTATTTCCTGTATTGATTCTCGTATTATTTTCTGTCTTGATTTTTGTCTTGATTTTCGTCTTGATTTTCATCTTGATTTTTGTCTTGATTTTTGTCTTGATTTTTGTCTTGATTTTTTTTCATCTTATTTTATGTCTTAATTTTCGTCTTATTTTTCTGTATTGATTTTTATCTTATATTCTGTATTGATTCTCGTATTATTTTCTGTCTTGATTTTTGTCTTGATTTTTTTTTTATATTATTTTCTGTCTTGATTTTCGTCTTATTTTCCAGTATTGATTTTTATCTTATTTTCTGTATTGATTCTCGTATTATTTTCTGTCTTGATTTTTGTCTTGATTTTTGTCTTGATTTTTGTCTTGATTTTTTTATAATATTATTTTCTGTCTTGATTTCCGTCTTATTTTTCGGTATTGTTTTTTATCTTATTTTCTGTATTGATTATCGTATTATTTTCTGTCTTGATTTCTCGTATTATTTTCTGCATTAATTCTCGTATTATTTTCTGTCTTGATTTTTGTCTTGATTTTTGTCTTGATTTTTTTTCATCTTATTTTATGTCTTAATTTTCGTCTTATTTTTCTGTATTGATTTTTATCTTATATTCTGTATTGATTCTCGTATTATTTTCTGTCTTGATTTTTGTCTTGATTTTTTTATAATATTATTTTCTGTCTTGATTTCCGTCTTATTTTTCGGTATTGTTTTCTATCTTATTTTCTGTATTGATTATCGTATTATTTTCTGTCTTGATTTCTCGTATTATTTTCTGCATTAATTCTCGTATTATTTTCTGTCTTGATTTTTGTCTTGATTTTTGTCTTGATTTTTGTCTTGATTTTTTTATAATATTATTTTCTGTCTTGATTTTCGTCTTATTTTACAGTATTGATTTTTAACTTATTTTCTGTATTGATTCTCGTATTATTTTCTGTATTGATTCTCGTATTATTTTCTGTCTTGATTTTTGTCTTGATTTTCGTCTTGATTTTCGTCTTGATTTTTGTCTTGATTTTTGTCTTGATTTTTGTCTTGATTTTTGTCTTGATTTTTTTTCATCTTATTTTATGTCTTAATATTATTTTCTGTCTTGATTTCCGTCTTATTTTTCGGTATTGTTTTCTATCTTATTTTCTGTATTGATTATCGTATTATTTTCTGTCTTGATTTCTCGTATTATTTTCTGCATTAATTCTCGTATTATTTTCTGTCTTGATTTTTGTCTTGATTTTTGTCTTGATTTTTGTCTTGATTCTTTTATAATATTATTTTCTGTCTTGATTTTCGTCTTATTTTACAGTATTGATTTTTAACTTATTTTCTGTATTGATTCTCGTATTATTTTCTGTATTGATTCTCGTATTATTTTCTGTCTTGATTTTTGTCTTGATTTTCGTCTTGATTTTCGTCTTGATTTTCGTCTTGATTTTTGTCTTGATTTTTGTCTTGATTTTTGTCTTGATTTTTTTTCATCTTATTTTATGTCTTAATTTTCGTCTTATTTTTCTGTATTGATTTTTATCTTATATTCTGTATTGATTCTCGTATTATTTTTTGTCTTGATTTTTGTCTTGATTTTTTTTTTATATTATTTTCTGTCTTGATTTTCGTCTTATTTTCCAGTATTGATTTTTAACTTATTTTCTCGTATTCTCGTATTATTTTCTGTCTTGATTTTCGTCTTGATTTTCGTCTTGATTTTTGTCTTGATTTTTGTCTTGATTTTTGTCTTGATTTTTGTCTTGATTTTTTTTCATCTTATTTTATCTCTTAATTTTCGTCTTATTTTTCCTTATTGATTTTTATCTTATATTCTGTATTGATTCTCGTATTATTTTCTGTCTTGATTTTTGTCTTGATTTGTTTTTAATTTTATCTTGATTTTTATCTTATTTTCTGTATTGATTCTCGTATTATTTTCTGTCTTGATTTTTGTCTTGATTTTTGTCTTGATTTTTTTTTCATCTTTTTTTTTCATTTACTGTCTTGATTTTCGTTTTATTCTCGTATTTCTGTATTGATTCTCGTATTATTTTCTGTATTGATTCTCGTATTATTTTGTGTCTTGATTTTCGTCTTGATTTTCGTATTGATTTTTGTCTTGATTTTTGTCTTGATTTTTGTCTTGATTTTTTTTCATCTTATTTTAACTAGGCGGAAGCGCGTCTGAACGTGTCATATCATCAGGGTAATTTCAAGAGAGCAGTTATTTTATTCCATCATTAATCTCATTTTGTGTATTGATTCTCGTATTATTCTCTGTATTGATTCTCGTATTATTTTCTGTCTTGATTTTTGTCTTGATTTTCGTCTTGATTTTTGTCTTAATTTTTGTCTTGATTTTTGTATTGATGCTTTATTTAATTCTATTCAGTTTTTCATGGGCTTGCCAATCGTTGTTGCTTCCAAACTAGGCAGAAGCGCGTCTGAACGTGTCATATCATCAGGGTAATTTCAAGAGAGCAGTTATTTTATTCCATCATTGCATGAGGAACGGAGGAGTTTTTTCACACACGGAAATCATTGAATATGCAAGGGTAGGCTCGCAAATCACAGTTGCCCCAGAAATGAGCACAGATATGTCCGAGCGGGTCAAATTTCCGACAGGACAATCATTTTCAAATTCATTCACTTCTCGCAGCAGCTGCCGCTATGAGTCGAAACTCACCTGACTATGTAACAACGAGAAAATTTTTTTAAAGTGGATATATTTTATCTAAAATATTTTAATTTGAAATATTTTTTTTTATACCTAAAGCTGCCTGTTTTTTATGTGCTTGATTATGCACAGATGGGCTCGGAAATCTGAGAAGCACCAAAAATCAGCTGTAACATGTCTAAGTGCGTCTCATCTTCTGAAATTTCGGATAGGATAATTATTTTTAATTTTAATTGCTTGAGTTGCGGAGAGCTGCTCGTTTTCATACACACTCGCACTCTTGAATACGCCCAGTGGCTTCGCATGCTGCGTCGAAGTACCGCGTTGTAATCGAGCGAAGCGAGGTTAGAATAGTGGTTTTCGATACGCAGTGACATAAATAGCTTTTCCTATATCTAAGTCACGGAGAGCTGCCCGTCATCCACACACGGGCAGTCTCGAACTTGCATGTATACTTAAATGTATACTACATTTAAATGGTCTACACTTATCGGACTTGTCAGGAGGGTTAAGTTCAACATTTTATTCTGACATCTGAACTTTGTCACTGTTGAACCGGAAACGAACAATCATTGCCGATTACACAGATGTGTTTACATGTGTTAGTTTTCGTTGACATCTGAAATTTTTCACTGTGGAACCTGAACATTGCCATCACACAGACGTGGTTCATGTGTGTTAGTTTACCCCCACCGGACGAAGTCCCTGGCCCTAGTAATTATATTGATAATCGTTGATTTGTCTAAACTTCATTCTATATTTCATATGTGTAAACGATATTCCATTGGAAAGAACAGCAAAATTGTGCTTCCAATCGCATAATCTGTTCTCCAAGTATATGGACTCTGTCCACAAATAATCTATAAGTATAAAATATAAATCTATATGCTGCATATTAGTAATTATATTGATAATCGTTGATTTGTCTAAACTTCATTCTATATTTCATATGTGTAAACGATATTCCATTGGAAAGAACAGCAAAATTGTGCTTCGAATCGCATAATCTGTTCTCCAAGTATATGGACTCTGTCCACAAATAATCTATAAGTATAAAATATAAATCTATATGCTGCATATTTGTAATTATTGATAATCATTGATTTACTTTATTTCATATCTAATGTACACCGAGAGGATATGGTGAAAGTTGACCCAAGGCACAGCGGACTTGGCACACTCCAGGTTTTCCGTCTTTTCATTTCAGGCTGGCCATCCACATTTTTTCTCTGACTGGATTGATCTGCTTTTTGGAGACATCAATTCGGAAGCATTGAAGGGCAGCAAGAAGGGAGAAAGTGGATGGCCAGTCCGCAATAAACAGACGGAAAAACCTGAAGTGTTGCCACATTGGCTGTGACTTGTGTTCACTTTTACCATATTCTCTCGGTACGAATAATCGATATTTCATCGATGCATTGTTATTTTGTATGTGCTCTACTATGATGCCATTATACTTTCTGAAAAAGAAAACCTCATTGTTTTGAATTGTGAAAACACAGCCCCCTCACTATACCCAATACAGTCTGAACATGCCCATATACTACGCGATTGCCGCCATATGTGACGAGGCAACATATGCGCATGTTTACTCGTAGACAAAAATTGTATGTTCATAACCATCCAGAATTTTTTTTTTTATTTTACTCAGTGTGATAATGGACGCTTCACGTGCATAAAACCCCCATTCCCACACCTTATGAAGTAAAATGCCATTTTTATATGATCAGATAAAATACTATAAGATTCGATAAAATTTCATCAAATCCAAACAATATGTATATAATTTTATGTAATCTCATAAAAGTTGATCTGAATTTATAAAATTATGTGAAATGAATTTTTTCCTCATTTTTGTATGAGTTCAGAAAATTGAATCAGCTCAGATTCGATGAAATCATAAAAAATTGAAAGAAATTTCATGTCATATAAATTTATAAACTCAGATAAAATTTTGTAAGGTTATATAAAATTACAAAATACGTCATTTCGAACGGTTGGCACATCAATCTTGCACAGTTATCACAACCGTTACGACTAGTAGCAGTAACTATATTCGTTTACGAATTGAGTCATCCAAAAAAGTTGTGCGAACCTATTTTTTACGTTATGAATATAAAGTGAATTAATCAAACTCAAATTGACAAGAAAAATTATCAGGCAGGCCGGGAATCGAACCCGGATCTCTGGAAGCCTAACCGGGGACTTAATCCACTAGACCACCTAGCCGCCCAACGAATGTTACCTTTTAACTTCTCTTGTCACTCTGCGCTTGTTTACTTTTCTTGTGTTGTGTGATATTGACATAGATTCATACATCTCGGCTGCAACACATATATCTATATATTAATGAAAAACTCCACAGCATGAGCGAATGTCCCATGTACTGTGTAGAAATGAAACATGGTCCATTTATTATTCAGTAATTATAATATAATTACGCTACAGAAGGTAGACCCCTTGACGCCAGGTAAATTGATTAAAGTGAATTAATCAAACTCAAATTGACAAGAAAAATTATCAGGCAGGCCGGGAATCGAACCCGGATCTCTGGAAGCCTAACCGGGGACTTAATCCACTAGACCACCTAGCCGCCCAAGGAATGTTACCTTTCAACTTCTCTTGTCACTCTGCGCTTGTTTACTTTTCTTGTGTTGTGTGATATTTACATAGATTCATACATCTCGGCTGCAACACATATATCTATATATTTATGAAAAACTCCGCAGCATGAGCGAATGTCCCATGTACTGTGTAGAAATGAAACATGGTCCATTTATTATTCAGTAATTATAATATAATTACGCTACAGAAGGTAGGTAAGTAGTAAGGTTAGAGAGAAGGTAGGTAGTAAGGTTATATTATAATTACTGAATAATAAATGGACCATGTTTCATTTCTACACAGTACATGGGACATTCGCTCATGCTGTGGAGTTTTTCATTAATATATAGATATATGTGTTGCAGCCGAGATGTATGAATCTATGTAAATATCACACAACACAAGAAAAGTAAACAAGCGCAGAGTGACAAGAGAAGTTAAAAGGTAACATTCGTTGGGCGGCTAGGTGGTCTAGTGGATTAAGTCCCCGGTTAGGCTTCCAGAGATCCGGGTTCGATTCCCGGCCTGCCTGATAATTTTTCTTGTCAATTTGAGTTTGATTAATTCACTTTAATCAATTTACCTGGCGTCAAGGGGTCTACCTTCTGTAGCGTAATTATATTATAATTACTGAATAATAAATGGACCATGTTTCATTTCTACACAGTACATGGGACATTCGCTCGTGCTGTGGAGTTTTTCATTAATATATAGATATATGTGTTGCAGCCGAGATGTATGAATCTATGTTATGAATATAGTACCACACTAGTATATCATACTATTTGGGTTGGCAACCACAACTGAAGCAATGTGGTACGGGTGAACCTTATTCTTAGTTGATTATACCGTTGGAATTGGTAAGTACAACTCACGTGATATGGTACGGCGAACCCTTATTTCTAGTTGATGGAGTATATTGTACCCCTTACCATATTCAAATAGTGGCGCAAATAGTACTCCTAACTAGAAATTTTTGTTTCGCGAACCTTTCTTGGCTGGTAACCTCAACTAGGAAATATTTTAGGTCCGTTTAACTACCAATTTTTATAGTTGAAATGGTTATGGCAACCATAATAGTTTTGTCACTGCAACTCTTACAAGTCTTTCATTAACTTTATTGTCAATGCAAATACGTCATTTCGGACGGTTGACACATCAATCTTGCATAGTTAGTACAACTGTTACGACTAGTAGCAGTAACCATATGCTTTTACGAATTGAACTATCCGGCACAGTCGTACTGACTGAAGAAAAAAGTTGTGCGAACCTATTTTCTACGTTATGAACATATGTTTCATTTCTACACAGTACATGGGACATTCGCTCATGCTGTGGAGTTTTTCATTAATATATAGATATATGTGTTGCAGCCGAGAGTTATGAATCTATGTAAATATCACACAACACAAGAAAAGTAAACAAGCGCAGAGTGACAAGAGAAGTTAAAAGGTAACATTCGTTGGGCGGCTAGGTGGTCTAGTGGATTAAGGGGACCAGTACAGCTTGAATTTTCGAAAAAATTGGTTTTTCGTTTTTTGCAGTTTATGTTACCTAAAGATCTTCTACGTCTGTGAAAAAATCGAGTTTGACGAAATCGTCACGGTTTAGAAGTTACGGTCAAAAGTTCGTTATTCGGCTATCGCGATTTGGCGCAAGTGGCGCTGGCGCTTGATTTCGATATTGATCACATGGTGTATGATCGCCATTACTTGTGCAATACTTTTCGAGGTTGCGTGAGCGTCTGCTCGATTTCCAGTGTTTCAGAATTGAAATAAATAAATAAAAACAGTACTTTTCAGTACTAAATAATTATAAATTTACCTAATATCTATAGCGCGTAATCGTTGTACGGGTGTTGTGACTTGGTGCTTCGAAAACTATAACCTAAAAGTGAGTATTCAATCAAAATAGTAATATCTACACTAAGCTTCTGCAAAACTGTGTGTGAGGTCGAAGTTTTTTTGCTTTTTGTTCACAGATTTTTTGATAAAACAGAAAGGAAATATATAAAATATATCCAATATATTCAATATGAAAAGAAGAGAGAGGAGTTCTGGTGTTGGCACAAAAGGATGCATTGGCCGGTCAAAGAAGAGGGCGAAAACATTTCCGCAGAAGCAAACAGCTGCTGATGGACAGAGCACTCATGTTTCAACAGCTTCGGATAGAAAAATCAGTGGCGACTACGAGGCTAGCGATTCTGCTGGCTATAGGCTGTTTCACGTTGAAACACTATTCCGTGCTCTGCGGGAGCATTTATCTTGCAAGACATGTGGTGGGTCAATAGTTATGACTGAAGTTAGCTTGAGAGGACTGGGTGGAACATACGATATCTCTTGTGAAAATTGTGTCCAGCTAAAAACCTTCAAAAGTAGCCCTATGATTGATGATACACGAAGCGCGTATGAAATCAATAGGCGATCCATACTAGTGATGCGTTGTATTGGGCAATGCAATGAGTCTGCGGAGGATGCAGCAGGGCCCTCATATGCTGCTGGAGCTTTTTAAAGAAGTGAGTAAGAGAAAGAAGCATGTATGGAACAAAAAAATACATGGGAAAAAAAAGTTCTGAGAAAATAGTTTGCAGAAAAGAAAAAGGAAAAATTAAATTTCCAATAAAAAAAAAAATTCTTTTTGAAAATTGAAAATTAAAAAAAAATTTCATTCAACTTTGGTACAACAAACTTTTTGATGTATGAGCCTCCGGAGGAGTATATACCAATTTTTCTGCAAAAACTTCAAACTCGTTTATCTCATAACTATGTTTTTGGCGCTGTGTCGTAAGGTTTTTGGAGCACCGATGGTCCGATCTGGGTCTTTAATGGCTCATTTTCTTCAGAAAATGAATCCTCATGATATGAATGAGGGAATTTTTGAATGTTTTTATTTGGCCAAGTTATTTGCAAATTAGTGGCTCAAATTTTTGAAATTTTGGATAATTGACTGTAAGTTTTCACATGTTTTTTTCTTTTCAGATCCCCGCATTCATAAGATGTAGGACCGCTGTCTGAAGAAAGTGAGACGTCGAGACGATGAATTAGATCAACGGTGTGACTAAAACCTTACGACACAGTTTTTTTAAGAAACATTTTTTTTGATGTAAAATAAACTTTGGTTAACAAATAAAGTCATTCTGGAGTACTTGAAATATCTTAAACCAAGCTGTACTGGTCCCCTTAAGTCCCCGGTTAGGCTTCTAGAGATCCGGGTTCGATTCCCGGCCTGCCTGATAATTTTTCTTGTCAATTTGAATTGATTGATTCACTTTAATCAATTTACCTGGCGTCAAGGGGCTACCTTCTGTAGCGTAATTATATTATAATTACTGAATAATAAATGGACCATGTTTCATTTCTACACAGTACATGGGACATTCGCTCATGCTGTGGAGTTTTTCATTATTATATAGGGGGCATTCCAGCTCAACTCAACCGGCCAACGGAAGTGACCTCTTCGATTTTGTTCTCGAAATAATATATGGTAGTTCTATATTAAACATAACATGTCTGTGAAGATCAAGCCTTAAATCAAAAATCTGCCCAAGTTATGATTTTATGAAGATTTGAGTCGCCTTACATTCAAATATTCAGTGCCACTAAACGATGAGTCAACTCAAAAAGGTGTCTGATGGATTATGTCCGGTACAAAGTGTAGTTTGGATGGAAATTCAATGAAAAATTTTAAGCACTTTTTTTCTCTAATATTTCTCGAAAATCTCAATTTTCTCGGGAGTGCCCTAATCGATTGGGATGAATTTTGCACACAAAATTTTCAGTGAAAAACTACAAATTTTGGTACCCGAAACAATATGCCCGGACGTCAACTTCCGGAGTTGTGCAGTTTTTAAATAATTATATAATTACCATTTCCGAGGAAATTTTGGTTCGCTCGAATAAATAACATTGGGTATGATGCAAAGCATAGAAAGCTTGAATACAAATATTTAGGAAGTTGCTATTAGACATCAATAAATCGATTTAGTAATTGATAATCTTTTTAGTTATTACAAACATAATTTACCCGTTAATCGTGTCCAATAGCACTTTCTGTTTTCATGAATCACTGATTATATTTAACTGGATACGAGTTCACATGGAAGGCAGGGGCCAATTCTTGCACCTGAGTGTACAGTAATGTTCATGAATGGGTTTGCGGTGGCACACTCTTTTTTTCAGACTTTTTCGGATACCATCAATAAAATAATATTATATTATTTTTACAAGGGTTCACAATTATTATTATTGCAATTTCGGCTATCAGCACATCAAATACGACTAGGATGGAGTCTCGATTCCGAAAAAGTCCGAAAAAAACAGTTAGACACCGCCAACCCATGGACGAACATTACTGTACACTCGGGTGCAAGCATTGGCCCCTGCCTTCCATGTGAAATCGTATCCAGTTGAATATAATCAGTGATTCATAAAAACAGAAAGTGCTATTCGACACGATTGACGGATGAATTATGTTTGTAATAACTAAACAGATTATCAATTACTGAATTGATTTATTAATGTCTAATAGCAACTTCCTTAATATTCGTATCCAAGCTTTCTATGCTTTGCATCATACCCAATGTTATTTATTCGTGCGAACCAAAATTTCCTCGGAAATGGTAATTATATTATTATTTAAAAACTGCACAACTCCGGAAGTTGATGTCCAGGCATATTGTTTCGGGTGTCAAAATTTGTAGTTTTTCACCGAAAATTCTGTGTGCATAATTCATCGCAATCGATTAGGGCACTCCCGAGAAAATTGAGATTTACGAGAAATTTTAGAGAAAAAGAGTGCTTGAAATTTTGCATCGAATTTCCATTCAAACTAAACTTTCTACCGGGCATAATCCATGAGACACCTTTTTGAGTTGACTCATCGTTTAGTGGCAGTGAATATTTGAATGTGAGGCGACTCGAATCTTCATAAAATCATAACTTGGGCAGATTTTTGATTTAAGGCTTGATCTTCACAGACATGTTATGTTTAATATAGAACTACCATATATTATTTCGAGAACAAAATCGAAGAGGTCACTTCCGTTGGCCGGTTGAGTTGAGCTGGAATGCCCCATAGATATATGTGTTGCAGCCGAGAGTTATGAATCTATGTAAATATCACACAACACAAGAAAAGTAAACAAGCGCACAGTGACAAGAGAAGTTAAAAGGTAACATTCGTTGGGCGGCTAGGTGGTCTAGTGGATTAAGTCCCCGGTTAGGCTTCCAGAGATCCGGGTTCGATTCCCGGCCTGCCTGATAATTTTTCTTGTCAATTTGAGTTTGATTAATTCACTTTAGTTATGAACATAGTACCACACTAGTATATCATGCTATTTGGGTTGGCAACCACAACTGAAGTAATGTGGTACGGGTGAATCTTATTCCTAGTTTATTATACCGTTGGGATTAGTCAGTACAACTGAAGTAATATGGTAAGGCTAACCTCATTTTTAGTGCGAGGGGATATTGTTCTACTCACTATATTTAAATAGTTGCGTGAATGGTACTCTCAACTTTCGATTTTAGTTACGGTTACTCTATTTTCATAGGTTACGTTTACTATAAATTATTTTAAGTCCGCTAAACTACCTCATTTTATAGTTAAAAAATGGTTGCGGCAACTATAAATTTTTCTCAGTGCACCTGCCGGCGGGTCACAGCTTCCCTATACCATTGACGCAACCAGGGGTATCATTGTTGATGACAGTCGCGGATATTAAATCTTACGGGAGGGAAGACACGGTAGTTACAGTAATAGAAATACCTCTGATAGGTAGTAAAGAGTATCGCATCAGCAAAGTATATCCTCTGCCTGTGAGGGCACAAAACGATACCTATTGTTATCTAGAAACAACGGAGGAATTAGCAGTGGTGGACCATGATTATAGAAATTACCTACGAATGAAGGAGGCGGACTTGGGGACGTGTAAACGATTAGGTGAACACTATTTGTGCGACCCAAGGTGCCCTACGAACTCGATAGGAATAGGTTCACCCTGTGAAATTGCCATGCTCTCGAAGCTGGACGTAGAACTATCACAATGCCCGAAAAGAATAGTTAGGGTGAACAAGGCAATAGTTTTAGTTTTGAATAGACCAGGAACATGGTTATACATAGCTCCAGAGGCCGAGGCAATCACAGTAGCCTGCGAAGGGTTGCCTGCGGCGCGTGAAACATTGATAGGCACTGGCATCATAGCTCTCAACGGGAAATGCGCTGTAACTGCGAAGGATTTCCGTATGGAGACATTACGGCAGTATCAAAGCAGGCAGGAATTCAGTTACCTGCCGCCGCACAGTGGGGCCAAATCCCAAAAAGCTGGCCAAAAGTCGAAAAATAAGATTTAATTTCCGTGAATTTTGAGTCATGGGTTAGTTTGAGTAATAATCAGAAGGTCTAAAACTAGACTTCAGTGGGGCCGATCTCCTATACCTGCTGTTGTAATTCAGTTGAAAGGTAACCTTCGTTCCAGCTAGACGTGCCGCGCTCGAACCGGAGTTTCGAGGTGCTTGTTCAAAGGGACGCCAAAACTTTATATATTGATCGATTTCAAATCTTAAAAATGGAATCGATAGCTAAAAGTAAGTATGATATTATCATGTATTGCTAATTCAATAATAATAGTTCATGTGATAACAATAAACAAAAGTTTTGTACGAAAATGAACGGAAAATTACAACTTAAAATTTCAAACACGTAGCGAAAAGTTCATAAGTTCCGCAGAGTTCCGCGACCGGACCTATTAGATATTGTAGATGGAACTATTATTAAATGAAAAAAATTAAAATTAGCTGCTTCTAGCTGCTTTTGCATAATTGGCGCGAGTTCTTGCAATGAAAAACATAGTTTTCTGAATTTTGAGTATCGAAAACGCTAAATGTAGAAAAGTGATTCAGATATAAATTGTTGCGTTTGGCAATATCCATTCAGGAGTGTACTGATTAGGGTGGGCCAAAAAAAAAAGAATAATTTTTTTTTCTCATCTACCATGAAAATATCGTTCAGGAAGACGAAAAATAAATCCTGTAAAAGTTTAAGCTCTTAATATTAATATTAAGAGGTGGCGTTTAGTGATTATCGATTTCCCATTTAAATAACACAGGAATTTTTTTTTTTTTCATTCGGAATTTTATTCCGTTTCAACGAATCAGCGTGTGATACAAACCAATACATATTCTTGTAGGAAATTGAACGATCTCCAAAAAAGGTCTGATATGATATTTCGCTAAGTCGAAAAAAAAAAAGGAAGTTGAAGTCATCATATACCGTTTGAGGTTGAACTTTAACCTTGAATAACTTCTAATCGTGTGGACTTAGCGAAAAATCATATCGGACCGTTTTTGGAGATCGTTCAATTTCCTACAAGAATATGTATTGGTTTTTATCACACGCTGATTCGTTGAAACGGAATAAAATTCCGAATGAAAAAAAAAAAAATTCCTGTGTTATTTAAATGGGAAATCGATAATCACTAAACGCCACCTCTTAATATTAATATTAAGAGCTTAAACTTTTACAGGATTTATTTTTCGTCATCCTGAACAATATTTTCATGGTAGCTAAGAAAAAAAAAATTATTCTTTTTTTTTGGCCCACCCTAGTACTGATGTTCATGTTTTTTCATTATTTTTCATTGTTACTGGGGTCTGTTTACAAAAATGCAAAATATTATTATATTTTGCTCTTCTTCTTGCAGTTGTTTGTGGTCGTTATCGTTTCAAATTTCGCAGTACGCAATTCACGTTTATAAATATTATTCCTACATTAATAATAATACACCAATATTATATATAGGGGATAAGGGGCATAGCGGGGTACCTAACCAAAAAATTTGTTCAAATATTTTTTGTTTGCCAAAATTGCTTTGAAATGATCATCAGTTATTTTTCATACTATTTACGCACCATTACTCGTATACACTCGTACTGGTATCAACATTTTTTTTCCAGCAAATTTAAAAATAAGTTCTCAATTGTAAATAAAAAATTCCAAATCATAATTCATCACTTTTATTATTTTAATTTGACAGTTTATTTAATTTTTTTATTTTTCACGACAAAATTTGTTTTTCAATTTTTTTTAGGGTGCGGTACCGTACCCCGGGTTGCCCGCAAGAGAAAAAAATTTTTTAGGCAACCGAAATTTATGTCTTATTCACTTCAAATAAAAGTAAAAAAAAAAAAGAGATTTAGCGTATTCAAGTTGAAGAAAACTTATTATTTCCTTAAAGTCCCTGCTTTGCCACCCTCCCCTACTATCATATAATATTATATATTATGTACTATATAGTAATAATAACGTCATAATGCTCTCCAACTAATAATAGTAACGAGATTGCATATGCAATTATCCTTCTATATGGGTGGATTTCAAGAAGTGGGCCAAAATAGCCTGACAATTCAGAAGAAAACAACATTGACATTTCATTAGAGTAGTATACATTTTCTAATCGTGTGGAGCCCCTACTTCAAATATCTGACACACGCAACGCTCTTTTTGAATGAAATTTCGTAATATTTGACAATATTTATTAGAAAACGGCAGTTTATTCATGAACGCAATATTCTTCATAGAGTGTGATGTTTGTATTTTTCATGTCAAGTAAACCTACGAGATTGAAATTAATACCTTTTCAGCTTCTCATGAGCACTTCAAGAATACTAAAAATTCAATAGAAGGAGTGTCGCCGAAATTACAAATGCGCCGCCGAAATTGCATACGCATCACAGAAATTACTTTTTACGGCATGTTGTGGCAGAATAATAAGCTTTTTATGAAACAAAAGGAAATATTTATTGAAATAGATGCATAAAAAGGAACCTGACATCAAGAAAAGAAAAATGTAATTTCGTAACGTCGCCGGAATTACCGTCGCCGAATGTACATTTTGACATTAAAATATTTCCCGATAATTTCTACGTACAGTAAGAATATCAACATTGAAGATAGCTTACACAAACAAGCAAAGTATCACATGAAAAATAGAATATTGGAATTCCCATGATGGATAATCGTTTTAGTCCAGTCGCCGAAATTACAGCGAATAAGTGTGACAAGCAAATTATTGCCTGATAAACTCTGTTCTGTCTGTAAAGGATGAAATAATGGAGAACTTATGGTACGGAGCCGATATCACATACACATCCAGAAACCATCGACAGCTAAAACATACCACCAGCACTTCCTGCCGAGTGTGTGTAATAGTAAACTTGAGCCGTCGCCGAGATTACTAATAAAGTAGGTTCACGGGTTTTCTCTCACTTTTCTCACGTTTGGTTAAATACTTTCCAAAACTGCTTGTCTTTTATCTAAACTTAGGTCTTAGAGATTTGAAATGAATGAGTGCAAAGTGCTCGGGCATAGCATGCCATTTTTACAAAGGTGTAAAGTTGAGAAACGGACTTTACGTCACGTCGCCGAAATGACATTTTGACTGTTTGAAAGTTAAAAAAGGAATGTTAATCTTCTTCGAAATGCTTCACGATTTTTTTTTAAGTGAAGTAAACCAGTCTACACCGAAAAAAAATATGATCAGGCATATTTAGATGAACATATTGAAAATAGGAAGTGGTTTCACGTTTTGGCCCACTTCTTGAAATCCACCCATATAGGTATTATATTTTCCAATTTCAGGATCTGTTGCTGATGATTCGGAAGTGTGTGGCTTAACAAGAAAAGAAATTTTCCTAATATTCAAAGGACATTTAAAGGATAATTCGACCATTGCGTATGTCGAAATTGAAAAGTTTATGTCTGATAAATTAAAACGCCCCTTCGCCTTATCGGACAGTGTGAAACCTATAATTCGCAAGTTGTTGCATAACTTACAAACAAAATGGCAGCAAGCGTGTAGGACTGAAGAAAAATTTTTGCAAAAGTTTTCTGACTGGTTGAGCGTTTTTGTTTCCTTCGAAGAAACCAAACAAGCTCCAGAAAAATCCAACCAAATGGGTCGGCCTTCTTCAGAATTTAAGGAGTCTAGTGACCGGACAAAACGCAGGAGGACTGAAGAATTACGTGCACAGAAAAGTATTGAAGAATTAGCATATGCGACTCAAATGAGCCTCCGGTCATCGGGGAAATCAGATGCTGCAAATATTGTCCGAGATGTGGGATTGGGAAGCCCATCTAAAGTTAAGAAGTATGAGGAATCTATAGATTCGATTCAAGAAACGACTTTCTCTGCCGATGCTGCTCTGTCCGTTATAGTGGAACTGAAATTATCAAGATCACAATATCAGGGACTTCGTAATAGAAGCAAAGAGAACGGCCGTAATTTATTTCCACCGTATAAATTGCCATATCAAGCGAAGCTTAAATGTTATCCGCCTAAGTCAGATATCAGTGTCAATGAATGCAGTGCTCAGGTAAAATTGCAGGCTTTGCTGAATCACACAGCTGATAGAATATTATTAACGCAAATAGATGTTGTCAAGAGTTTGTCTCCTGAAAATATTGGCAAGTTGAATTTAATTTGTAAGTGGGGCTGCGATGGCACTTCTGGCCAAAGCACATACAAACAAAAGTTTACCAACGATGATGGAAGCAAGTCCGACGCTAATATTTTTTTTACCTCAATCGTGCCACTACAGCTTGTAGTAGACGACCAAGAAACCAACGCTAGACTTGTTGTATGGAAAAATCCGAGGCCGTCATCTCCTCGTTTTTGTAGACCTATTAAAATCCAATTTCTTCACGAAAGTACTCAAGCCACCCGAGACGAAATGGAGTATATCAAGCAACAAGAGCACAATCTCGTCCCTTTCGAAAAGATCATCGACGGAAAACAAATAAGAGTTTCTTTTCAACTAGCTTTGACCATGATCGACGGCAAAGTTTGTAATGCAATCACGAATAATGCATCTACTCAACGTTGCTATTTATGCAAAGCAACTTCGAAAGATTTCAATAATATTGATGCCATTCTAAAAAAGGAAGTCTCTCGGGATAATTTAGAGTTTGGATTATCCACTCTACATGCATGGATACGATTTTTCGAATGTTGTTTGCATTTAGCATATAAGCTTGAAATTAAAAAGTGGCAAGCGCGGACTGACAAAGAAAAGGAACAAACAAAAATTCGGAAAATAAATATACAGAAGGGTTTCCGTATGGAATTGGGTTTGGTAGTCGACCAACCAAAACCTGGATTCGGTAGCTCGAACGACGGAAATACCGCTCGACGATTTTTCGAAAACTGAAGAATTTCTGCTACTATTACTGGAGTTGATGAAGACTTGATTAGGCGATTTCATGTGATATTACAGACAATTTCGTGCGGTCATGAAATCGATTTAATCAAATTCAAAGATTATGCCTTGCAGACAGCTCGTTACTTTGTCCAGTTATATCCGTGGTACTACATGCCAACTTCGGTACATAAAATTTTAATTCATGGCGCAGAAGTGATGAATTCATCACTCTTGCCGATAGGGCAGATGTCTGAAGACGCTCAAGAGTCCAGCAATAAATATATCAAAAGGTTTCGAGAAGATTTTTCAAGAAAATGTTCCCGAGTTAAAACAATGGAAGACATTTTTTTACGATTACTACTAACATCCGATCCATATGTTTCGAGTTTGCGCGCATTACCGAAAAAAAACTCTAAGTCGCTGCTTCCAGAAGCAGTGTTTTTATTAGTCGCGCCAAGTATACCAGAAAGCGCGGGAAGCTCTAGCGATCTCACATTCGAATCGACTGACTGTGAGTCTAATTATTCGTCGGATGACGATGCGTAAACTTTTAAGCGATTTATTAGATAAGAGATTTTTTGTACTCCAATATAATATATGGATTTATTTTTCACTTTCGACTTTTATTGCACTTCTATTCCTTCATTCAAGAAAAATGATCAATTTCAGCCTACAGCACTTTCTGTAAAGTGCTAAACTTCTACAAATTGGTTCATGCTGGATCCGCCATTTTGTTTATTTCAATTTTGACTTCGGATTCGTAATCAGCGACCCCGAAAACCCCCGAGTACTGAATTTCACCTGAATTTGAAACATTTTTGAAAAATTTTCAGCCATATTGTATCCGCCATTTTGTTTATTCAAATTTTGACTTTGGATTCGTGATCAGCGACCCCGAAAACCCCCAAGTACTGAATTTTACCTGAATTTGAAACATTTTTGAAAAATTTTCAGCCATATTGTATCCGCCATTTTGTTTATTCAAATTTTGACTTCGGATTCGTAATCAGCGACCCCGAAAACCCCCGAGTACTGAATTTCACCTGAATTTGAAAGATTTTCGACTTTTGGCCAGCTTTTTGGGATTTGGCCCCACTGTGCATCCGCTGGCTTCTTGCTTTATTTTCAGAAATGTGTCTATGTACGGAGCAAAGAGTCCCCCCTGACCGCTGGCCGGATCGTACACCGTGCTCTCGTATTGCCAGATCTCCGATACGCCGATCACGCTGTAGCCGACAGCCACGGCTTTCTGCAGCTCGACCGACACCCAGGTACCCGCGAGCCACCGATCGGCCTCCGAATCGTGCGGACAGTCGATCTGCGGAGAAGCCTTGCAGCAGGAGCGACGCAGAGGAAACATGAGTTTCCCGCGCATACGGACCGGCAACACCGGATGATAGAGATTCCTGGGTGGCAGGATCACGCATTTCACGAGACCCACGAGCGCGGAGATGTCTGTGTTGTGGGGACCGGTCAAAGCTTTGCACTCCCCACCTACGTATCCTGTAACTTTACGGCAGTTTTGCGATTCGCAGAACTGTCAGTTATTGTGAGTTTTTTGCTCGGATGAAAATTAAGGACCTCTCTAGCTATTTTCTGTCTAATTACGGACTTTGAACGCCGTGCGTTCGCAGCCGTCTCCCCTGGTTCACGGACTTTGTGCACGTAGTGCACGCAGCCGTATTCTATCCCTAGCACCGGACCTTGTGCACTTTGTGCACGCAGCCGTATCCCGTCTATGCACGGACCTTGAACGCAAGGCGTTCGCAGCCGTATTCCTAGCTAAAAAGAATTTAATATGACCGGGAAATGGCGGAGAAGGGAACTAGCACTAAATCTTAGCAATTATATTAAACATAAGAAGAAACATTTATTAAATAAAATAATATCAAAAGACGGTTGCAACCAAACTGAAATTATATTTACAAAGTTGCTTAGCTTACTGATTTGAGGTTATAGACTCTGATGCGTGGACTTCTTGTCTCACGACTTTTATGAAACAATTTTATTATAATTTTCTGAATAACAAGCATTTGAATAATATAAATTATTTGTAGCAAAACTAAGGTATGAGTAAGTGACGTTTTCTGAATTCTGAGTTTTCTAAGTTACAAGTGTTAATTGGCCAGGTAGATCACCAGGCGCTTTGCCTATGGTGTCTATAAAGAGAAAAGTATGATTGTTAGATACAGTGAGCGAACCTGGCGCTTTGCCTTAGATTGCTGTTCGAAAGAGTGTGTTAGGCGCGGTGAGCCAACCTGGCGCTTTGCCGTAGATTACTGATGGCCTGTGCGGCGACACGCGTTATATACAAGTTGTGACGTCACACAAGTCATCGATGCTCGTCGAACGTTCTGGATCGTTCGCGAACTACCTGCCGTTGATTGGCCAAGCCTTAACAGCTGGCCGTTTGAATGTAAACGATCAGGCCCATCTGCCTGTTACGTTACAATACTCGCGGGTGGCCCACAGGGTAGCGACCGGTTTTGCACACCCAAGGGTACAGAGAGCATACGTCTACGTATCGGAACTCCTCCTCCGGGGCAGCCTCGTGATAACGCTTCGTGTTCCCCGTACGCCCTCCGAAAAACGCCTCTCGAGGATTCAACGAGTCGCAGGAGAGGACCAGCGGATGCTGTTCGACGTAATCGCGCATTTCGGGATAGGCATCCATCATTTCGTCGAACGCGCATTCCCACATCTGCGTGACCCTGTAACCGATCTCGATCATGCGCGCTGTTTTTGCCCAAGTCTCTTGCCACCGTCTGTCCATCGTATCCCCGCCCGATAACTCTTCGTCGCGATTAATCGTGTGACATCTCCGCAAGCCGTGCCAGTAGCATCCGTGAAATTCCAGCACGTGTCGCTCCCCTCCCGCGTCCGCGTAATACCCGTCGACGAGCCGTCTCGTCTCGGGGATCATGTACTCGCGACCCCGTCCGGCGTGCCTCACCTCTGTCCCCAACCCCCTTTCCATCCAAACGAGCCGTTCGACCGCTTTCGCCGATTGATTGTTGGCCAACCTGTACCCACCGGCCGGTAGCACACCTATGGTACGGGGCCTGAGGAAATTTTGTCGAAACACGACGGAACAAGCCGATGCTATGGTGGTGCTTCGCGAGAACGGGCAAACACCGCCGCAATTCAGAAAAATATCTCTGAACGCGACGCATGCTCGACGAAGGATGTCCACGTCGCTGCGACAGTATTCCACTAGCTCACGGTTAAAATCGAACACGTACCCGCCGGCTGTGGCCTCCTCGTACCGTTTGTAGAAAGCGTGCCTGTCCGAGGTCTTCATACTGTTGGGCGAGTAGAATTCCGCGGCTGGCAACGGACCTATGTAATCCCGATTCTCGGGTGTATTGAACAGATGCGGAAAGATATCCTTGCGCGATTCCACGGGTAGGCCGAACGCCTTGGGTAGCGCGGCTGAAGCCATAGGCATGTAGGCCAAAGAGTCGAGGAAACGCGTGTGACCCGTCTCCATCAGTATGATCTTGGTGGCGTTCAGGATCACCTGCGGTGGATCTCTGTTATTTTCCACCAGGTAGCGCAGTATGAATTGAGAATCGAAACCGTTGGCGTTATGCGCTATACAGAAGATCTTTCTGAACCGGTAAACGTCCCGCGTGACAAACTCCACCAGCTGATTAACGGGGTCGTCTCGGAATACAAACTCGCGCACGAGGCCGCAGCTAGGACAGGGTGTAGTTATGTCGGGTTCGTGTATGCAGTTGGTGCACGTCTGCTGCGCCACGCACAGGTTCGGCACGTGCAGATTGACATCTCCGCTGCCGGCCACCGGGACGCACTGCTGGGTCTCAAAGTCATAAAATACGAATACGTGTTTCGGGTTTCCGGTGGGCGGCTTCAGAGGCTGCATGTAACACTCGTGGTTTACCGCCTGCACGGATCCGCACGTGTTGCAATACGCGTTGCCGCAGGAGTGAACCCTTTTTGTACGATCGACGAACAGACCGCACCCGCTGCACATCTGCAGGGTATCGCAAACGCTTCTGCGAGCATCGAACGACCCCGCGACGCGATGTCTCCGCAGACATTCCTCCCCAAAGAACCACCGGCCGCAGGCAACGCACGGCATCCGTACCCCCGCTCTGTCGCACTGCGGAACGGTGTTGCAGCCGGGACATCTGTTGGAGCACCTGTGATCGGCTGTATAACGATAGGCGACGTTGCAGGGCTCACAGAAGCGTCTATTGGCCGCTGCCGCGGTAAGATTTGATATAGGCTTGTAATGACCGCCGCGAGGAAAGTACAGTATTTTCAATGTGCCGTTGGAGTATTCACCCCGCTCGGCTAGTACGCGCGTCCCGTTGTAAACGACCTCACCTCCGCGGCCAAAGGTATTGAAATCGTATATCACGATGGCTAGACCCAGAGGAGCCAGATATTCTTGAAATCTGACGATCTCTCGCATACCGCAGCCCTCTGGGGGGACTTCTACGCGCGCCTCTCTGCACAAAGCCAGGGCAGCCTCTCTCTAAAGTCTAGATTTCACGTGACGTACGTCGGACCATCGAAGCGCGGGGTCAGCGTCATTACCCCCGATACCCTCTCTATTCAGGTGGGCGCGAGCAGAAATTATTGCGCGCGGTAGACAAAGATTGTCGCGATCGACCTCGAGGAGCGACCGTTTGCTCACCTCCCCGTGAGTGAGAGGTTTGCTCTTTCGCCCGCGACCCACCGGTACGCTGACCCGGTTAACGGTGATTCTGAACGCATCATCCACACGAAATTCGGAGGCGCTTTGACTGAGACTGAACACGAGCCGCCGGAGATCCTTGTAGTGAGAGTCACGAACCGGTCGAAACGACAAACCGGCCGTATCCAGAGCAAACGAGGGGCTGTCTAATCCGAATCCGATATAATCGTTAGCGGCATCGTCGACAGAGTCCGGGGCAGTGGTCGTGGCGTAATTGTGAATATCCCTGACGGCTTCTTCGAGCCAGGTAACAGGGTCGACCGTTTCCGGCGGTGTAATGATTTTCAACGTCAAGACGCTCCCCGTTACGGCAAATCTACGATAATATTTACGACTCTCGTCTACAATCAGAAATCTGACACCCGGAGGACGCGCAGTGTGATCGTCCGCAGCTGTGCTACCGACTCTCTCTCTCTTTCCGGGATTGAGGTGTCTTCAGAGAGAGGGGTCCTTTTTGGTGTGTTTTCTGGCGTTAAAGAATCGAAAATCTTCAACGAACTATCAAATCAGCATCTACTAAGCTGCAGCTCTTCGCAGATATGAAGGTAGGTGCCTTCCTGCCTTAATTTTCTTATTATTCTTGGTTTCTCTTTCGTCTCTCGTGCCTAACCTCAAAATACGGTGACTGGTCAGTAATCACATAACGTCAGTGTCTTCGCAGTTTGGCGCCTGCTGGCGACATCTGCCGCTTTCCTCTAATTATCGATCAATTGATCGATAAGTCTTCTGTTATATCGACGCGTTTATGAGCTGTTGTCATCTGTTGACAGCTCGGTATTAGCATACCCTTCGGGGTCGATAAGGCGATAGAAAGATGTCGGATAAACGAGCGACGCGCTCAAACACTGCCATTAATGCCAGCAACGCGGGTTGCTCGACTTTTAGGGGTTCACCTCGGCAAGGCGGAACAGGATCAGAGCTTGATTTTGATGATTACCGTTTTTCTCGTCCTCTGAAATCAGATGGCGAACAGCATCTCACGTACAATAAGTTTAGAGAGCTGCGCGCACAACTCAGCATACATGACGGTACTCTCGCACGGCTGATTAAAACAGCGAAATTATCATCAGATGACAAGCAGGCTCTCAGTCAGGTAGCGACGGACTATCAAAGTGCCTTTAGTATTGTATCTTCGGCCTATGCCAAACTAGCCGCGGCGTCAGGGACAGCAGACGAGGTTAAGCGTGCTGTCCTCAAAGCATGCGAAGCCGTCACAAAGTCTTGTGTGGAATCGGTCAGTACTAGCATCAAGCGAAACATGCCGGCGATGATTGAGAAGAGTCTTCCTGATCTGAAAGCTATCGTGAAGGGACATTTACCTGAGGCGACTGCTGGCAAGTCGGGAGGAACCGGGACATATGCAGAGGCCGCTAAATCATCTGGCTCTAAAATCCAAGTGCCGAAAGGGCCTACAGTCAGAGTTCAGAACACTCAAACATTTGTGTTAGCCCCCAACGCCGGGTCGGTAGATAAATATCCTAATTACGAAAAGGCTCGAGATGCGGCAATAGGAGCTCTAAGAGCATCACAAATGCGGCTAAGAATAGAAAATATCAGAAGTGCAGGGAAATCTTGCGTCAGGATAGAGACGAGGTCGGTAGACCTGGATAAGGTGAAGGCCCTTCCGGCCCTCGATGAAGCCGGGTTGGAGTTAAAAGAAGATGCCAAGTACAATGCTAGGCTAATTCTTCATGGCGTTCCAGTCGCCTTGAGCAGGGACGATATTAGGTCAGATTTAATTGCACTGAACTTAAATGGCGAAAATGATGAGGCACTTAGAGTCGTGTACGTCTATCCTCCTAAAGAAAATAAGGCCTACACCAGCTGCGTAGTAGAGGTATCTCACGGTACTTGGTCTTCTCTCAAGGATGAGAGCCGTATCTATATAGGTCACTCGGCATGCAGATTTGATAATCATGTCAAGATACTACAGTGCTTCAAATGCCTAGCTTTTGGGCACATCGCGAAAGACTGTAAGGCACAGGCTCGCTGTGGCCATTGCGCAGGAGATCACGAAACGAGAACCTGCCCTGTTAAAAATAGTGTTAATGGGTGCCCAAAATGCTACAACTGCTGTAGGGCAAAACATGCAGATGACAAGCACTCTGCTCTGGACGGCAAGAAGTGCCCATTATTAATAAACAAACTTGAGGACAAGATCAGTAGAACACACTATGGCTAGTAATACTGAATCTGGTCCTAATGTCGAACATCTTGAAATCTGTCATGTCAACTGCCAAAACCTTTTAGCTGCTAATCACTTCGTTGAATTTAGACAATACTTTACCGGCTCTGATTATCACATAATCTGCATGTCCGAGACCTGGCTCACTCCTAACATAACAGATAGTTTCATTGATCTGGAGGGATACAATCTATACAGATGTGACAGAACAGGCAAGAAGGGTGGAGGCGTAGGCTTCTATATAAAGTGTAATCTTCGGACGCGAATACTTCAGGACTCAGGGGGAGAATACTGTCGTAAACCAGAGTTCATGACCGCGGAGATCGCGGTCTCTCGGACAGAGAAGCTAATGCTAAGCGTAGTGTACCGCCCCCCGGACACGGCTTATTTGAGTGATTTCGAGAACTCCTTTCTGCAACTCTTCGTGCATTACTCCAAACATGTTGTAATTGGTGATCTCAACCTCGACCTCAGGCCAGAGGCATATGACAGCGATAAAATGCGTGACCGGTTATGGAATTTTGTAAATAGTTCTAATCTTCATCTAGTCCCGTTCGAGCCGACGCACAATCTCAAGAATAGTGCGACGTGGATAGACCACTGTATTATTGACGATCCTGACGAATTAGTAACAGCAGGGCAATTGGACGTATCATTTCTTTCAGCGCATGATCTCATCTATATCGTACTGGATATAGGAGTAGAAAAGGAAGCAAGAGAAATCTCATACAGAGATTTCAAAAACTTCTCAATAGACAACTTCCTAGGAAATCTGTGTAGAGTTGATTGGAAACCTTTCTTCTGTAGCGATGACATTGACTCGAAAGTTGAGTACATGAACACCACCGTGACTGCCTGCCTGGATAGGCACGCACCCCTAGTTAGTGCCAAGACTAAACCAAATAGGGCTCCTGCGCCTTGGCTGACAGCAGAAATTAGAGCTCTCATGAACGAGCGCAACCAGGCACGTAGAGCCTGGAGAAGAAAGAGATGCCTGACACTGCACGACAGGTTCAAACGTCTTCGGAACCTGGTCAGGACCAAAATCGATAGTGCTAGAAATGAATTTTACACCATGACTCTCAGCACCTCGAAATCTTCATCAGAGGTATGGTCACAGCTCAGGAGGCTAGGACTCGTCAAATCGAAATCTTCGGCGCGTAACTTACATTTCTCGATCTCTGAATTGAACAAACACTTCGCGTCTTCCGATTCTATACAGGTGGGCTACGGTCGACAACTGGCGCCTGAAACCCTCAGTCAAGCATTAGAGGAACCATTCGATGATAATAAGTTCCATTTCTGTAACTTCGTAACCGAAAAGGTCCTCAAAGCCGTCTTCCACTCCAAATCGAACGCGATTGGGATAGACGGTATTCCAATTAATGTGTTTAGGAAAAGTCTTCCGGTTCTCCTACCCATCATAGAGCACCTGTTCCATTTCTCGCTATCACACGGGGTGTTCCCTTCTTTATGGAAAGATTCTGTCATTGTGCCTCTTCCCAAAAAAAAGTCTCCAATGTCATGCAACGACTACAGACCTATCTCTATTCTATGCGCACTCTCTAAGTGTCTCGAGAGGCTGGTAGCAGACCAAATCTCTGACTACCTTGAGGAACGAAACCTGTATGACCCATTCCAATCGGCCTACAGGAAGGGACACAGTACTCATACTGCGCTTATTAGGGTCGTAGACTACTGCCGCCAGGCGATAGACAAAAGAAAGGTTGTCATTATGGTCTCATTTGATTTTTCAAGGTCAATCATTCCATACTTCTCACAAAGTTGAGGAAATTGAACTTCTCACCACTGGTCCTAAAATTTCTTCATTCGTATCTCACCAAGAGACGGCAGGCTGTCAGGGGAACAAACGGGGCATTATCTGAATGGGTAAATAAGACGCTGGGCGTGCCCCAGGGATCGGTTCTGGGACCCTTGCTCTTTATCATTTATGTTTCAGATCTTCGCAATATCTTATGTAACTGTAGCTACAACTTCTACGCCGATGACCTCCAGCTGATGATCGAGTGTGAACCAGCCAACATCCTTAGTGGAATTGAGAGGGCCAACAGAGACATCGATGCGGTCTGCGGATGGGCAGACGACAATGGGCTACAATTGAACAGCGGTAAAACTAGAGTGATATTGGTTGGGACAACCAGGTACATAAATTCTCTCAATCTCAGAACGATGCCGCGTATTCAAGTACGGGAAACAGGGATTGAATATTCATCCAATCTATACATACTGGGAGTCACGCTGACGAGCGACCTCACCTGGAGGCCTCACATAAATAACGTTACTAAAAGAATATACAGCACCGCGTGTCAACTACGCCTTTGCCGCAAACTATTGCCCGAACAGTTACGCATACAGCTAATATAAACTCTGGTTTTTCCTCTGATCGATTACTGCTGCATCATACACCTCGACCTGACTGACGAACTGACGCTCTCGCTGCAAAGAGCCCTGAATTCATGCGTTAGATTTATCTATAATATCCGTAGGGACGAACATATCACCCCCTACTTTACAATGATGGGGTTGTTGAAAGTCAACGCTAGAAAAGAATATCTACTAGGCTGTATGATGTACAATGTATTGAAGACTCAGGAACCACTGTACCTGAAAAGTAAATTCAAGCATAAAACAGAAGTAGGGATTAGAAGCACGAGAGCACCATCCGAAAATCTAGCTATCAAACCGTGTAGGACTCAATATTTCAAAAACTCATTCACACATGGAGGCGCTGCATACTGGAACAACATACCGCTTGGCATCCGTAACTGTAAAACTCTAGTCACTTTCAAATATCACCTGTTCAATCACTTACTATCTAGTCAGACACAAGCTAGTGTCCTTTAATCTAGTCACCTAGACTGAGTCCTTCCTTAGGTTATTTGGGCCATGGTTTTCCCTGTGGACGAAGGGCAAATGCCGGGACTCGCGGAGTGGGCCTCCATGGCATATCTAACCCACCCCACTCAGCCTCGAACAGACACATACTTATATAGGCCGACAGACACGACACACACACACTCTTGTACCTACACACACGAAAACACACAAATGAATAAATAAGGGCGAACTAGTCTTAGATTCAACGTTATGAGTAGGACTAGTCAAAACCAAAATTATATAATTACCAAATCATAGTATATATCAAATTTATAGTATAATATATTAGATTAATCATTTAGTTGTATAAGAACTAGCAAGATTATGATACCTCAAGTACAATGTATCACAGGCAAATGTGAAATTTTTGCGAAACTATAATCCAAAGTGCCAGCGCTTGAGGGGATCCGTCCCAGAGCGCTCAATAAATATTCTATTCTATTCTATTCTATTCTCTTCCCTCCGCCCTGCTGTATACAGACGTCTTCGTTGATACCTCCGAATCGTTCCGACGCAGCGTAGACAGCGCGGCGCCGCTCTGACGGCCAAGAGTAATGTCCCGGTTACACGAATCGTCTTGAGAATTGGAAAAAGGGGAATGCGAACTCGGCTGTACTCACCGGAAGATTCGTCGGAAAACACCACCTCCTAACTCATCGTCTGTCGAAGAGTTTTCGGGAGACGGTGGCGGTGCTCTCTGTCTCTTACCCCCGCCATACTGTATGCCCGATGTACCGGCACCTTCGTTGATACCACCGACGTAGGTGGGACGGTGTCGCTGTGATAACCAAGAGTTAAAGACCGGGTTACACGAGACGTCTCATAAAAAAAAATTTATACTCGCTCGTACTAACCGGAGGGATCGGGACACGGTGACGGTTGTACCGCGACGGTAGTCGTTTTTTCGCTCCCGCCGGAAGGGTCATCTTCGAGCAGAGGTGTATCAGCGACAGCCTCGGCTTGCTCCGTCACCCTTATCAATTCGAGCTCTTCTTCCTCTTCCTCCCGTGCGGCAAGCTCGTAACGAGCCGCAGCATCGTACATGAGTTGATCTTCGTCGTCGTCGAACTCATCCTCCTTTCCGTTCAACCACTCCGTCTCGGGTTCGCTGGTCGAGTTGTCTGGCGTGAAAAAAACACCAGGCGATACTATGAAGCGAGCTGTTGATAAAACGTCTGTAAAACATATTTGTTACTTCCCCTCGTGATCCGTGTACGCCCGTACCAGCCGGGTGACTTCGGGGTATGACTGACCCCAGCGTTCGCGCACCACGTCCACGGCATTTTTCATACTTTCCCAAGACTCGTCAAACACGTGCTGATCGTACATACGCCCGATATCCGGCAAGGCGTAACTCCATAAAAGACTTCTCAAGCGAAAGAGCAGCGCGGGTGCCGGAAGGTCCACCAGCTCGAGAAACCAATTTTTGTCAAACTCGCGGACGAATCGAGGGGCGTACCTCCTGGCGCAATACAGCACATCGCGTATCACGGTTCGAATCACGCTGCTCCGGTAAATCGCCCTGTTAGCGCCCGTTAATTCACGTTGAAATTTATCGTCTGTCATTTTTTAGCCCGTTTATGCTCAAAGTGAGCAAATTGCACAGGTGCAGTTGAATTTATAGATCTCGCTGATATTACGCACACATACATCGGATCCGTCTCGTGGGCGAATCATATTCCCTCCCGCGCGCGTATGTGTGTGAGACAGTGTGAATATATCTGGGGCATTCCAGCTCAACTCAACCGGCCAACGGAAGTGACCTCTTCGATTTTGTTCTCGAAATAGTATCAAGAGACTCGGTAGAGTCTCGCGCCAAGTACATTAAAACGGAGCGCGTCGACGACAGAGTATCTTTACCGCGACGGCTGCTTTCCGGCGGAGTGGGGATAAAATGATGATCTCAGTAATCGTATTTATCAATCATATTGAATGATTTGCGCTTAATATTCGGAATGAGGATTCACTCAGCTTCAATTTGAGCCCAAAATCGACCCGATCGGTCCACGGAGAGCTGAGTTATGATCGTTTTTTTATTTGGTCGACGATTTTACACTATAACGTTTGAGTCCGAATTCACAATGGTCATCCAGCATGCCGTTCTATAAATAGCTTTAGTCAAAAGTTCCACGCCGTGCCGCTATACTAGAGTGTCCTCTCTGTCAGATAAAACTACATAGAGAGTGCTGTGAGTGGTTCTGCCGTCCATGGCGCATGCCCGGGCATATGGCCGTTATGGGAAATGTCGTGACAGATGAGAAATATGGTTCAAAGATTACGTGTATACGGGTAGCTTCATTTGCGAGACAAAGTTTGGAATTATTCAGAAGAAGTAGAAAATTGTTGAAATTATTCCCGGTGTCCTATACATGAACAATACATAATATCTACTCAATTATGATTCGCTTACCTGACAAGACTTTGAGGTTATGTGAAATCTGTTACATTAATCGTAATATTTTATCGATGATTATTGACAAAGCTGTTGACGTTTTGTAAATTCTCCAGGACCGGCTACGTCATAGTCTATGATAAACTATTTTCGCGCACAGACTAGCTTTTAAGGGGAGACTTCGATGAAATTTTGATAAAAACGATTTTAACGGTTTTCAAAATACTGAAAAAATTGTAATCAAAAATTCCCTGCATCAAATTTCAGATTATGGTAGTATGTGTATTGAAAAAAAAATTCAATCCTCTGAGTTGAAAGTGCATGCCCAAGAAACCTTTCGCAGAGACTTTTCTGTGCACCGCTGCCAAAAACTCCCTGCGGATGGCAGTATATGTATTGAAAGAAAATTTCAATCCTCTGAGTTGAGAGTGCATGCGCAAGAAACCTTTCGCAGAGACTTTTCTGTGCACCGCTGCCCAAAACTACTTGCAGATGGTAGTATGTGTATTAGGAAAAAATTTTAATCCTGTGAGTTGAGAGTGCATGCCTAAGAAACCTTTCGCAGAGACTTTTCTGTGCACCGCTGCCAAAAACTCCTTGTGGATGGCAGTATGTGTATTGAAAAAAAATTTTCATCCTCTGAGTTGAGAGTGTATGCGCAAGGAACCTTTCGCAGAGACTTTTCTGTGCACCGCTACCAAAAACTACTTGCAGATGGTAGTATGTGCATTGAGAAAAAATTTTAATCCTCTGAGTTGAGAGTGCATGAGCAAGAAACCTTTCGCAGAGACTTTTCTCTGCACCAATGCCAAAAACTCCTTGCGGATGGCAGTATGTGTATTGAAAAAAAATTTTAATGTAGAAGAATGATAGGAGAAAGTCACGAAATCTGTATAGTGAATAAAAAGTAAAAAGAACATAAAAAAATTGGAAGAGATATAGGAAAGAGGGGCGGGCCAGATGGGCATCCTTAAAAAAATTTCGTACTTCAAAATTGAAAAACGTTTCGAATTTCATTATTTACTTGCTCTAGTAAACTTAGAACACCAAATCAACTACACATCTTGACAACTTTCGGAAAGGTGGCAAAAATGGGTAAGGAAAAGTAACACAGTAGAACAGTAAAAAGTATTCCAAAGTAAATACGAGAATAAATTCAGAAGATTTTTCAATTTTGAAAAATTTCGACAATATTATAGGGTGCCCATTAGGGTGGATTGTTTTTTTTTCGTTCTTGTTTTTCATGGGCACACGAATAAAGTTATGAGGAATCAAAAAGAAAAAATCTGTGCAGAAACTTGACAACATTGGACAATATTTAGAGGTCGCTTTCTTTAAGTGTCCATTTTGCCCGCAGTTGCGAACTCTTCAGATGAGGGCATTCAACACTCGATATCAGTCAGACCATGGTTCTTCGGTGAAAATTTGGACATCCATTCCTTCAAATCTCTATTTGAAGCGTAAATTTCTTAGGGTGCCTAGTTTGCCCGCTCCTTCCCTACATACCTATACAACCATATATGGATGTGGAGTCAAAGATTGGTGATACGAATTTGTACCAAACAAAATTCTACAAAAAGTAATGAGATCCCCCCAAAAGCACCTCTGGTGCAAAAACCTTCCGCCAAGTACATTAATGTGCCACCAAACAATCAGTAAATTATCTCCGTACAAAAATTAGTTTTTGATATCCACCTATGACAATTCCTTTATTATTCACCTACAAAAGTATGGAAATGAGATACTACTATTGCCTGCACATATCGCCAAGCATACTTGCCCCTTAATTTATGTCGATCGCGTTATTGAGACTCAACGTAGTTTTTCTAGCCACATTTAAAAAAATTGATATTCGATAATTATAGAAAGAAAAAAATTAATTTGGAGGTAGTGGGACTTGGCGGGCCTTTTGTAGAATCCTATAGTGTTATAAAATATAGGCCCGCCAAGTACCACTACCTCCAAATTAATTTTTTTCTTTCTATAATTATCGAATATCAATTTTTTTAAATGTGGCTAGAAAAACTACGTTGAGTCTCAATAACGCGATCGACATAAATTAAGGGGCAAGTATGCTTGGCGATATGTGCAGGCAATAGTAGTATCTCATTTCCATACTTTTGTAGGTGAATAATAAAGGAATTGTCATAGGTGGATATCAAAAACTAATTTTTGTACGGAGATAATTTACTGATTGTTTGGTGGCACATTAATGTACTTGGCGGAAGGTTTTTGCACCAGAGGTGCTTTTGGGGGGATATGGTAGTACTATAATAAACATAACATGTCTGTGAAGATCAAGCCTTAAATCAAAAATCTGCCCAAGTTATGATTTTATGAAGATTTGAGTCGCCTCACATTTAAATATTCGGTCCCACTAAACGATTAGTCAACTCAAAAACGTGTCTAATGGATTATGTCCGGTACAAAGTGTAGTTCGGATGGAAATTCAATGAAAAATTTCAAGCACTCTTTTTCTCTAGAATTTCTCGCAAATCTCAATTTTCTCGGGAGTGCCCTAATCGATTGGGATGAATTTTGCCCCCAAATTTTTGGTGGAAAACTACAAATTTTGGTACCCGAAACAATATGCCCGGACGTCAACTTCCGGAGTTGTGCAGTTTTTAAATGATTATATAATTACCATTTCCGAGGAAATTTCGATTCGCGCGAATGAATAACATTGGGTATGATGCAAAGCATAGAAAGCCTGGATACAAATATTCAGGAAGTTGCTATTAGACATCAATAAATCGATTTAGTAATTGATAATCTTTGTAGTTATTACAAACATCATTTATCCGTCAATCGTGTCCAATAGCACTTTTTGTTTTTATGAATCACGGATTATATTTAACTGGATACGAGTTCACATAGAAGGCAGGGGCCAATGCTTGCACCTGAGTGTACAGTAATGTTCATTAATGGGTTTGCGGTGGCTAACTATTTTTTTCAGACTTTTTCGGATACCATCAATTAAATAATATTATATTATTTTTACAAGGGGTCACAATTATTATTATTACAATTTCGGCTATCAGCACATTAAATACGACTAGGATGGAGTCTCGTTTCCGAAAAAGTCCGAAAAAACAGTTAGCCACCGCCAACCCATGAACGAACATTACTGTACACTCGGGTGCAAGCATTGGCCCCTGCCTTCCATGTGAACTCGTATCCAGTTGAATATAATCAGTGATTCATAAAAACAGAAAGTGCCATTCGACACGATCGACGGATAAATGATGTTTGTAATAACTGAAAAGATTATCAATTACTAAATTGATTTATTGATGTCTAATAGCAACTTCCCGAATATTTGTATCCAAGCTTTCTATGGTTTGCATAATACCCAATGTTATTTATTCGTGCGAACCAAAGTTTCCTCGGAAATAGTAATTATATAATTATTTAAAGTTTGCACAACTCCGCAATGTGACGTCCGGGCGTATTGTTCCGGGTACCAAAATTTGTAGTTTTTCACCGAAAATTTTTTGTGCAAAATTCATCCCAATCGATTAGGGCACTTCCGAGAAAATGGAGATTTACGAGAAATTCTAGAGAAAAAGAGTGCTTGAAATGTTTCATTGAATTTCCATCCAAACTACACTTTGTACCGGACATAATCCATTAGACACCTTTTTAAGTTGACTCATCGTTTAGTGGCACTGAATATTTGAATGTGAGGCGACTCAAATCTTCATAAAATCATAACTTGGGCAGATTTTTGATTCAAGGCTTGATCTTGACAGACACGTTATGCTTAATATAGAACTACCATATATTATTTCGAGAACAAAATCGAAGAGGTCACTTCCGTTGGCCGGTTGAGTTGAGCTGGAATGCCCCATATACTCTGATAGCCGTTGCAGTTTTCATAAAATTTTATAACGAAATGTTTTCTACATCCGAGGTAGCACACACACACACACACACACACACCTATACCGGATCCTGCGGTATAGTCGTACGAGTGTCTGTGTATGAATGGTGATATAATACCCCACCACTCATATATTTAATATATATATTTAACAAAAAAAATTAAAATAAATCTGTTAAGATTTTGAAATTTGCTTTTTTTATCATTATTATTATATACTAAATTTAATTGTCGTATCAAGCAATCGAAGTATAGATATATATTTGTACGTATGTGTTTATTTGATACAGTTTTTTTCGTTAAATTTATATAATAAATCGATATATATATATACTAGATGTAAAAAATTATATCTACGGTTATTATTTATAGTCTCTACATTGTTCGTTAAATCTATATATTATTTGTACGGTTATTGTAAAATATTATCACGGAATCAACGACGGGTGATAAACAGGGGGGAAGATGGTGGTGACGGGGACGGAGGTATTGAGGCGGGGGAAGGAGGCGGTGGTTGTGGTGGGTAATTTGGGTGGATTGGGACGAGCTGCAGTTCTTCTTCTTCTTCTTCTTCTTCTTCGTCTACTTCCTCTTCTTCTTCCTCTTCTTCCTCCTTCTCCTCCTCCTCCTCCTCCTGAATGCTCAGACCATCGTGATCGTCGAGGTTGATGATCTCGCGATCGTCGTCGTCGTCGTCTTCCGCCGGTTCGTCATCATCAACGGTTGACGATACCTCACCGCTCTGCACCCCGTTTGCAGCTCGGTTAGCAACTCCTGCAGCATGCACCGTGGGGTTCACCACGCGCACGAGGGAATCGTTGACCTCCCACTGTCTGTTGTGGTGGGCCGGGAGTTCGTAGTGGATGTTGAACGTCTGCGTGACGAACCCCTGGTCCACGTTGCTGTTTTGGAGGAATTGAAGGAGCGCCCTGGTGTTAGTCAGATATCTCTCCCTCAACTCCCTCCTCAGTTGCACAACTCGAGCGCGTACGGTGATCCGTCCATGTTCCATCTGAATTGGTTAAACATTTTTTTTGTTCAGAATCTTTCCGAATTAGAGGGGCTGAATGAGAGAGATAGGGTCGTAAAGACATACCTTTTCTGTATTTGACGAGAGACGATTCCTCAGCGGACGAACTGTTGGTTTGTAACGCAAGTGTCTCTATTCCCTTCATACGGATTGCGCTAGGTTAGGCATGAAAAATTCTGCGTGTGTGTGTGTTTGTGTGTGTGTGTACATCGCGAATATGCAGAGCACCTGGAGTCGCGTGATGCGCCATCAGCGCTTTACGAAAGGTGATGGTGACCGTTGTGGGGGTACGACTTTATTGTTGGGGTATAACGATACCTGGAAGATAACGACGTTCGTTGTGCGTCGGATTACGAGGTTATAGAAAAAACATGGTAGCTGTATTTCTCGCGTGATCGGTATGAGGTTACATTTTCTTTGAAGTCCGCTGCGCGATGCCGCCTGCGACTGTCGTACGATTGTCACGTGGTGGTGCGTATTTTTGCTGAGGTGTGCAGAATGGTGGGGTAACTCGGCCTAGGTGAGAACTAGATCGAGTGCGGAGCTTTCAGTTGCATCCGATCAGTCAAGAACTATGGCCACACCGAAAAAAGGCTCATTGAAAGAGGGGTGCGGTCGATTGTCTAAAACTTTTGACATAGCGCTGAAGAAATCCGAGCGTAACCTGCTACTGTCGAGGACGTACGGGCTCAACGGTTCGTGGTCGAAAAAGGTGAACATCGGGCTTCGTCTCCGCTTAGATGGGACTTTCGAGCCTGTGGTGAAATTCGTAAATAATCACTCAAGCGGGGTATCCCTCAGCGTCCAAACATGGGAAGATCTGGCTAGAAGGCTCGAGGATGTCGAAAAGTATTTCGAGAAGAGTGAGCGTCCCGCCGGTAGTCTGAGTTCATTGATGAGCGATACCGTCTCGCTAGTCGGAGGGTGTACCTTGCGCCTAACATCGGCTCACGGTTCGAAAGTGGTTGCAGTCTATGCGAGCAATCCTGACGCAGCCGAAAGTCAGCAGGGGTACGAAGAGGAGAAGGACGATAACGGTGGTGAACCTGGATGGAAGAAACGAAAGACCTATTCCCCCGTAATTGTGATGCAGAAGGTGACATTTGACGGCCTGCGGCATATCGCCACCTGTATAGACGAGTATATCGCTCACTTGGACGTGCTGGTAAAGGATGTCGACAAATGCAAGGACTTGCTGGTTCGTCAATTTGCCTCCGTCGTGCGATCCAGAAAGATGACGGCCCCCACTCTGCAGCAGATCGGCGTCGTGGTGTGCCTGGAGGCCTATGCAGCGATTGCTGCACTCCACAGGGACTTGCCGGACGTGGAATTCTGCAGGGTCCATTTAGATGTTGTGTTTCATGAGTTGACCCGTTTGTTTTTACCCTACATCATAGCCGACATACGCCAAAGTGTTATAATTGATAAGTGAAGTGTGTGTATTATTGTCGGCGTATGCCGGCGTGATTTCATTGTTAAGTGGTGTGTGTATGTGTGAGAGAGAGAGAGAGAGTAATAAACTGTCAGCCCGCGTTGACCCTGGGGTTTCATCGTCGCGCGATTCGAATCACGAGACTTGAGCAAATCCAAACATCGGTCGTTCGCGGCGTGCCGAGACGATGAACCGCCCGGCCTTGCTCCGCACGAGCTCAGCACAGGCGTCCCGACACCATCCTGGGGTATACATTCATGAATAGGTCAAGATGGCGTCAGGACACTTGCGCTGGGTTGGCGCGGAGGAAGGCTGGATCGTTCATCGTCTCGATACGTTTCGGATAACCGATGTGAGGATGTGCTCTAATCACGTGATTGCGAATGGCGGGTGATGCGAGCCCAGGGTCAGCGCGCTCTGTAGTTTAGACTGTTCGATATAAGGGATAAATGTGACCCGTATTTCGGACCGCGAGACAAGATAGTACCCAAGCATCGATCTCCGTGATCTACCGGACGATGAATCCGGCTGTTATCTTCCTCATAAGGCTGGTATGATTCTCCCGACGCACAGTGGGGAATTTTCAAGAAAACGTGGCCAAAACTCGAAAAACGAACTTTCCTATGCAGGTATAACGACCGAGGGGATTGGTTAAGAACTAATTTCTGCGTAACCTCCCGTTTGTCCCAACCCTTTAACCCTCATAGTCTCTTAGATATTTCAGTTCAAAGTTGACCTTCGTCCGTGACGGTTGCGTACCTGAATTTTGCTATAATATTTGCTCTAACTTTGAACACTTCTAACTCAACAGTGTAAAGTGATAATCAATTTCACCAAAATGGATGATCTTCCTCAAGGTATGTAGAAAATTTTGCCCATTACACAATTGAAAAATGATATTTATTGTCCCTGTTTACGTAGTCTAACGATAATCCTGAAAAGTGCCTTCGATCGGAAATAAATATAGACTTTGCGTAGACTTTTAGTTGAGAGTCCCACGACATCCCGCCTTCGTTTTTTTTTTAAATTCAAGCTTAGAATATCAGCTTTCGAATGAAGTGTGAATCAGAGTGCGCAAACGTGCGCGGGCTGGTCCAGAGCATTTTTAGTGAGCGTATGCGTGTTCCGAGAAGGCCCCCGGCGGCACTCGCTCGCCGCGCCGCGTTTTCATGCCAGTGCGCTGCCTAGTCAGCCGAGCTGGGCAGGTAGCTCGCTTACTTGGAACTTTCTCACCCTAAGCGGACACGGTCGACTGGTTTACTCTGACAATACATTCTAAATATTAATATACCTATTATTCATAGACATTCTGATACCTGATTTGGCATACCTACGTACAATTTGTTTCCGAGAGGCGAAGGGATTTGTTCGAAATTTGTTATTGTATTCGAAACGCCAAATCCGCATTCTAATGAAGTTTTACCAAGTGCGTAAAGGCGTATGTCTAATCCTCATTCGGATCACAATGACATTTATAATTGATACGAAATACTATTCTTTTTTTCTAGGTTCTGGAACTTCCCTTATTAACTTCACACGAAGGGAAATCTTTTCGATATTGCAAAAACACTTGGCCGCGGATCTCCAGGAGCAGATAATCCATTTGGAGCGAGAATTATCCGAGAAAAGTAAATGTGCCATTCGAATTCACCGGGATACCAAGATAAATTTGTCGAAGTTATTCTCCAAAATGCGCACAAAATGGCAAGAATCAGGAAGGAAAATGACAAATTTTCTCAATAACAATCAAGAGTGGCTAGAGATGGATGTAGTCTTTCCTACTGATTCGAAGCCGAATGAAGCCACCACAACTGGTCGTCCCTCGCAAGACTTTGCTGCATCAAGTGAGCGATCAAAACGACGACGAACAGAAGAACTTCGTGAAAGTCATACCGCTGAGGAGTTGTGTTATGCAGCGCAGATGAGTCTCCGTTCTTCCGGAGACTTAGATTCGTCGAAAATTGTTAAGGACGTTATAACACCCGCACCTGTACCAACATCTTCAAGGGTAGAACATACGACATTATCAACGGATGAAGCTCTTTCGGTTATGGTCGAAGCCAAACTCACCAGACATCAGTATAATGCTATCAGAACATCGATGAAAGATCATAACTGTCGGTTATATCCCAATTACGAAGCAGTTCGAGAGGCCAAAGCTTTATGTTACCCACCACGGTCTAGTATATCTATCACCGAAAATTGTGCTGATATTAAATTGCAAGACTTGCTGGACCACACATGCAAGCGTATTCTTCTTAGTCAGAGAGAAGTTCTGAAATCAGTGCATAAGGACAACTTGGCAAATGCGAACTTAATCTGTAAATGGGGGTGTGACGGAAGTTCCGGCCAAAGTGTATACAAACAGAAATTTGACGATGACAGTAATTCAGACGCAAGCATATTCCTAACATCCCTTGTTCCGTTACAGCTCACATTTTTTGAGAGTGAATCGATGGACTCCGGTAGTCAAATTGTGTGGAAAAATCCGAGGCCATCATCTCCTCGTTTTTGCCGTCCTATAAGGATGCAATTTCTGCACGAAAATACGCAATCTACGAAGGATGAAGTGGAGTATATCGAGAAACAAATCTCATCCTTGAAACCATCGAAAATTGGAATTGATGGCAGAGAAGTAACGGTTAATTATAAAATGCTATTTACTATGATAGATGGAAAAGTCTGCAACGCTGTTACGTCTACGAGTTCTTCACAGAGATGCTATTTATGTGGAGCTACTTCAAAAGATTTTAACAATCTCGATAAAATCCTGGAAAGAGAGGTGGACGAAAAGAACTTGAAATTCGGAATGTCTACGTTACATGCGTGGATTCGATTGTTTGAGTGCCTTTTGCATCTATCATACGAAATCGATCTGAAAAAGTGGCAGGCACGAACCGAAGATGACAAAAAGCTGGTTAATGATCGAAAAGCACGAATTCAAAAATCTTTGAAGTCTGAATTGGGGTTGATAGTATATCGTCCAAAGCCTGGGTACGGGAGCACCAATGATGGAAATACTGCACGTCGCTTTTTTGAGAACCACGAAGTAACATCAATGATAACTGGCTTGAAAGAAGAACTTATAAAAAGATTCCATGTGATTCTACAATTTATCTCCAGTCGGTACGATATAAACGTGGAAAACTTTAAAGAATACGCGTTGGATACTGCGAAACTGTACGTGCGCGAATATTCATGGTATTATATGCCAACAACCGTCCACAAAATATTGATCCATGGTCCTTTAATAATAGCTTCGGCTATTTTACCTATTGGGCAATTGTCAGAGGAGGCTCAGGAAGCAAGAAACAAGGATATTAAGAAGTTTGGAGATGGATTTTCTCGTAAATCATCGCGTGAAAACACTATGCAAGATATTTTACATTGGATGCTAGTTTCATCCGACCCTTTCATCGCAAGCCTGAGGAAACTACCTCAAAAAAAATTGAAGCAATTTTCGTCAGAAGCCATTCCACTATTAGCGAGCCCAACTATCGCACATGAAGATCTGTATCCGGATTCGGATTGAATTATTACTTTTAGTTCCTGCCAATAAAGACTTTGTTTACTATATTGCAAGAGAATGATTATTTTCCCCCGGAATTACCGAATCTATTGTCTAATCTAGTATAGCAGTCGCTCCACACACATATTTTAAGTTCGCTTTTGTTTTTCTAAATTTGAATATCAGATTCGTAAACAGCGACCCCGAAAACATCGGTAAACTGTATAAACAATCGAGTTTTGTTTACGAAATTCATGTTTTCATCAGCCATATTGGAGCCGCCATTTTTTTTTATAAATTTGGATACCAGATTCGTAATCAGCGACTCCGAAACCATCGGTAAAGTGTATAATCAATCGAGTTTTTCACGAAATTCATGTCTGATTCGGCCATATCAAGTCCACCATTTTGTTTTTCCAAATTTAGATATCAGATTCGTGATCAGCGACCCCGAAAACATCGGTAAAGTGTATAATCAATCGGGTTTTTTACGAAATTCATGTCTTCATCGGCCATATTGGAGCCGCCATTTTTTTTCCAAATTCGGATACCAGATTCGTATTCAGCGACCCCGAAAACATCGGTAAAGTGTATAATCAATCGAGTTTATCACGAAATTCATGTGTTCATCGGCCATATTGGAGCCGCCATTTTTTTTTTCCAAATTTGGATACCAGATTCGTAATCAGCGACCCCAAAAACGTTGGTGTACCAAATTTGGAAAAATTCCGATGATCCCCTGGATTATGGCCACGTTTTCGTGAAAATTCCCCACTGTGCGACGCTATCCTGGGGCATTCATTCATGAATGGGCCAAGATAGCGTCAGGAGGTTTGTACCAGAATTATGAGGAAGATCGCGGCTTGATTAATCGATTCGTTAGGTCTCGGAAGATCGATGCGTGGGTGCGATCTTGTCTTGCGATCGCGAATGACGTGTCAGCGCGCTCTCTTGTACCTGCTGTAAAAACTGTTGTACCTACTGTGGAAACTGTTGTAGCTACTGTGAAAACTAGATTTGATAAAAAACTGTTGTACCTACCTGTTGTACCTGTAAAAAAAAAAAAAAAAAAAAAAATAAACAAATATTTAAACATAATTTTTGTGTCAATCCATGAATATACCCTGTCATTTTCTGTCAATTTCAGCTAGTACATATATAGGATAAGAATTCATTATTTCAGAGGCGGTATCGGAGAAGCGAGTATTAATATAAGTATAATTTTCAAGAACAGTAGCCATATTTGATTTTGAAAAAATTGTCGAAGCAGTCGCCATCTTTAATTTTAAAATAGTCGCCATCTTTAATTTTGAAAAAACGGCCGCCATCTTGGATTCAGAAAAACGGGCGCCATATTGGATTTTGAAAAAAAAGGCCGCCATCTTGGATTCTGAAAAATGGGCGCCATATTGTTTCAATGCATGGGCTGCGCCATCTTGGATCGGACAGTCTCGTTGTTTTGACGCCAAGTCCCCACTCCAGCAGGTCAATGACCTGGTGACGTCATTTGTTGTGACGCCCCATGGCTGGCATCTACTACTATAATCGATATGTCTTCCCCTCCCCCCCTTTTTCGGCGAAAAGGATGTGGGCGGAGGTGGAACGGGTAAAAGGAGGTGGGCGACTAAGGATGGGCCTTAACTCCTAATAGCGGAAGTGGCTCTGCGGCGTCTCACCGCCTTTACGGCAGGGACTCCCGCAAAAACCCATTTTTCATTTCTTGAATGCTATCGATTGACTTGAGCTTTCCCATGTTAACGAGTCATAATAATCCGAATTGGATAATAAGATTTCTGACTTCATAACGAGTACGGACGAATGTGCGGACTACATACACGATTAAGGGGGGGGGTATACCCGATTTGTTACCGACACCGCCTATATCTCCGAAATGGGGCTATCAATCGACTTGTCCTTTCGGCAGCCGATGTTTGACGAGTGATGAGTTCGAACTGGTACATTTGATCGAATGAAATCGGGATTTTTTTTTTGTTGATCGAAAAGTGTTGGCGTGCCATTTATGTCGACTTATATCAAACCCTACGCATAAAAAATGCAAAATCGACCGAGAGAGCCCGATTCTATATGAAATTCCGAACACAACAATCTGATAACATCTTTGTTTTCGACAACGATGAAGGGGCCAAATGTATTCTACGTTTTTATGGTAATTTTCGCGATTGTCAACGGCTGAGAGCAGCTGAGAGCGGCCATTGCCGCTAATGTCAGTATATTAGTTTCCAGACCGGCCGTGAGATGTAGCCACGCGCAAATTTTTAGCTTATTAGTGAGAGGCGATTGGACTGCAGGTCAAGTCACGTGGTTACAGGTGTATCAACGTAACAGCGTGGTGACATCTCACAGGCGGTGTGAGAACTAATATACTGACATTAGCGGCAATGGCCGCTGTCAGCTGCTCTTAGCCGTAGACAATCGCAAAAATTACCATTAAAACCTAGAATACAACTTGCCCCTTCATCGTTGTCGAAAACAAAGATGTTTTGGGTTGGTTGTGTACGGAATTCCATATAGAATCGGGCTCTTTCGGTCAATTTTGCATTTTTCATGCGTGGGCTTTGATATAAGTCGACATAAATGGCACGCCAACACTTGTCGAACAGAAAGAGAAACAAAATCCCGATTTCATTCGATCAAATGTACCAGTTCGAACTCATTACTCGTCAAACATCGGCTGCCGAAAGGACAAGTCGATTGATAGCCCCGTTTCGGAGATATAGGCGATGTCGGTAACAAATTGGGTATACCCCCCCCCCCCCCCACCCTTAAGGTATTTTAGGCAGTTTTAGTTACCGCGATAGAATGACATTGTAAACAAGATAATATATCTCTGAAACGTCGATGTCATTCTGCACATCATGAAAAATATAGGTACACCAGTTTCAGTAATAACATCATTTTATAGTAGATTGAATGTACAATAAATTGCACGGGTAATATAATTTTTTGGAATAGTAAATTTGTTGTTTACAAGGTGACATGAACGCAAATATTATACGTGATAAAGCAGCGGATCAATTGTGTTCTAAAATAATTGACCACGTTCATTATTAGGACAATAAATGACCGTAAAAATAAACACAAGTATGTTAGTGACCTTATCCGACGGAGCATCATTTATTGATTTCTTGAGTGACGATATCGATCATTATAATTGATTATGTGACAATCGGTTTCTGATGATGACACTATTTTCACAGTAACATTGTGAATATACACACAGCTGGTATGGAAATCTAGCGCGGTTACGATTTGTTGTAATCGGGATTCTAAGATCTTTCATACAACTACAATTTATTTAAAGGTTCGTTGTCGAATTAAGAGTTGGAACTCAATCGTACAAAGTAATTCAAGTTTATTTAATATATGAAGTTTTACAAAGGCTTTACTAATTTCGAACTAATCTTTACAGGGCGACCCAGGTTGAGCGCACCATATTTGGTGGGTGTACTCCTCCCGAAAATCTAAGACTAAAGTTCCTTTACCAAAACTCCCAGGGTCTAATAATTCAGGAGCTACAGGAGATCTTAGTCGACCAATCAGAGGGCTTATGATGGACTAAGACAGGGCCGGTTCAAGAGTGTAAGGCGAGCAGTGCCCGCGTCGGATCAATTTAGGTGGTTCGCTAAGTATTTCTCATAGTCCAGGTCCTCAGCTTCGTAGTTCTCGCTGTCCAGGTCGTTCGCTAAGTATTTCTCGTAGTCCAGGTCCTCGTCTTCGTAGTTCTCGCTGTCCAGGTCGTTCGCTAAGTATTTCTCGTAGTCCAGGTCCTCGGCTTTGTAGGTCTCGTAGTCCAGGTCGTTCGCTAAGTATTTCTCGTGGTCCAGGTCCTCGGCTTCATAGTTCTCGTAGTCCAGGTCGTTCGCTAAGTATTTCTCGTAGTCTAGGTCCTCGGCTTCGTAGTTCTCGTAGTCCAGGTCGTTCGCTAAGTATTTCTCGTAGTCCAGGTCCTCGGCTTCGTAATTCTTGTAGTCCAGGTCCTCGGCTTGGTAGTTCTCGCTGTGCAGGTCCTCGGCTACGAAGAACCACGAAGCCGCGGACCTGGACTACGAGAAATACTTAGCGAACGACCTTGACTACGAGAAATACTTAGCGAACCACCTGGACTACGAGAAATACCCAGCGAACCACGTGGACTACGCGAAATACTTAGCGCACGACCTGGACTACGAGAACTACGAAGCCGAGGACCTGGACAGCGAGAACCACGAATCCGAGGACCTGGACTACGAGAATTACGAAGTCGAGGACCTGGACTACGAGAAATACTTAGCGAACGACCTGGACTACGAGAAATACTTAGCCAACGACCTGGACTACAAGAACTACGAAGCCGAGGACCTGGACTACGAGAAATACTTAGCGAACCACCTAAATTGATCCGACGCGGGCACTGCTCGCCTTACACTCTTGAACCGGCCCTGTCTTGGTCCATCATAAGCCCTCTGATTGGTCGACTAAGATCTCCTGTAGCTCCTGAATTATTAGACCCTGGGAGTTTTGGTAAAGGAACTTTAGTCTTACATTTTCGGGAGGAGTACACTCACCAAATATGGTGCGCTCAACCTGGGTCGCCCTGTATATAATGTGTCTTGCTTCTGGTCGCGATGTTCTGACGACGGGCGCGTCGTCTGCCTGCCCTTTAACGACTCTTTTGGTGCTGCGTCTGCACATTGCTATGTATTTCGCCATACGATCGAGTCGTTGGCCTGCTATATCGGATATGAGGTGTCGCAATAGCTTGGTATTCGAATTACAACATCCCTTCCCCCTTGGAAGAAAAGCCCTCAGGATTTTTCTCCTGAAATCAGTTAAATCTGCTGGCTTGCGTCGGTACGCTTGCCTATTATGCTATATCTAGGTTAGTGGTTTACATTATGTTTCCCGTTTACAATGTTTTATATAATCGTTTCTTAATTTAGGTTAGTATAATTCATTCTTCCTGACATATTATTCGATGAGAATGTGACGTGAGGGTGAAGCCCGAGCGGATGGAGAATAGTTCACGCAACCAAGAGATAATTTTAATTTTTGACTTACCTTTTAATAAGTCGGTAAATGGGATCTTGCTTACCTAGCTCTATACAGAGCCGTGCATTTATTTAAATATTCTAATTATGAGGCCAATGACTAGGATTAGGATTTGGTTTATTCTAGGTGAAACTCGAATAAAGATGATTGGTTAACTGGTAAAAACAAACTATATTCTGCAAGCGATTTGAGAAAATATTGAAATGAATGGTTAAGACAAATATGATAAGAGATTAATGATTGATTGAGCGCTGTTTACTATGGCTATCAATGCGTGTAAGAATAGTATACTATAGTCGGTTGTCTCTCATTCAACTCTCTCTCTCTCTATTGTACTCATATAATGATACGTAATCTAATATGGAAAGAAAATAATAACACTGTGATTCTCTAGGCAAGACTGATTTGCGCACGAATGACTTATGCACACATCAGGCTTATAATCCCTTTTGGGTGATTTTCCTAGTAAGAGAGATTTTCGGTATGAAAGACTTACACCAACAATCTGTCTTTTGATAACTTTGATTTATGGTAAACAATCGGTAATTAAAATCGAAAACTTAGCGTTGCTGTCTGACTGTACTGAGGTTGGGGCCCGTCGGATAGAATCAGAGCTCTCGGGTGATAACGTGCTCCAGTGGGTCTTACCTCGTCGTTAGCACGTATGCAGCACTGAACCAAGTCACTTGTTTCGAAATTAAGTTTATAAACTGAAGCGATTATTTAATAAAATGCTCGAATAGTCTGAATTCGATCAAAAATGTCAATGAGCGAATCTGAACTATTAATTTAACTTGGAGGTATTAACAATTATTGAATATTGAATTTGATTTGATTGATGAGAATTATAAATGTGTCCATGCTCTTCTTTTAGCTTTCGCTAATAGCGATTTATTTAACGAGATTATCTAAGTCCTTTAGCGTCGTCACTCAGAAGATTTTCAATCACTAACTCTTGCTTAACTGTTGAACCTCGGGACACGTCCGTGCACTATGCAACTTTTTAGACGAAAGACAAGTAATTCAGTTTAGATGCAGCCACGAGGCCGCTGGTGCATTGCATAGGTGTTACTCCGCCGTGGTAATTAGCCAATCAGAGACCTGCGTCTTTACGCGGATGAGTAAACTCATCGCTGCTGGCCGTTTTACCTAAGACAGCGTTCCGCGGTCCCAGCCTCAAGACAGTCTGTTTGCAATAACATTTGAAATTTCATGCATTCCAATTCTTAACAATTTTCCTCACACATCCTTCCATACGTTCTAATGACTAATTTGGTATCATCGAGAATTTCCTTAGTTGATTGGTTAAGCCTATTTGTTCTTGTAAAAATCAATTTATTGAGAGAGTAGTCACGACGAACCGACTATGCAGTGCTGGGTCAGCAAAAAGCCCGGCACTGCATCTAACCTTAACTTACCTTATGGTAATAAATTCTTATCTCGAGGACTCGACCGGAGTTCGTGACTTTTAAGCAGAGAGGGTTTTGGATTTATGAAATATTATATTTTCGATTATAGTATATCTGAATTCTTCCCACGGTTATTTATCTATGGTTTATTTTATAATATGAAAAATGAAATTTTGAATAATGTGTAGTCGCACGTAACAAGAATGTTACAAAATGATTAGCTCTTATTCGATAAAATGCTTCAAACGATTTACATGTACTCTAAGAGTTTTCTTCTTTACCTTCATGGTACAATTTACTGAATTTACGTCTAGGATTGTATAAGGACCAATCCATTGCGATAATAGCTCCTTCGATCGTCCTCTGCATACAGTCTCGTCGTACAGTAGTACCTTGTCTCCAGCCTTCAACTCTTTTTGTTTGGTTCGACGGTCGTACTCGATTTTTGACTTCTCCTTGGCTTGCTGCAGATTTTCTTTGGCTATGAGATTGCTGGCTCTCAATCTCTCTCGTAGTTCTCGTGCGTAGTCGTCATAGGTGTACGTTGTGGCTGGATCCTTCTTCAGCGATGTTGGTAGTTCAGCTGGGTGCCCATACACCAGCTCGAATGGCGTAAATCTCGTTGCAGTGTGGGGTGTCGTGTTATATGCAAACATAGCATATGGTAACCATTCGTCCCAGTTGCTCTGTTCCTCGTTTATGTAGTGTCTCAGATATTCAGCTAACGTCCTATGTGAACGTTCTAAAGCTCCAGTGGATTCAGGATGATAGGCCGTCGTGTGAATCTTGTCGATCTTTAACAGTTTACAGGTATTTTTGGAAACGTTACTCAAAAAGTTCGTACCTTGATCGGTGAGTATTCTCTGTGGTATTCCGTGTTCGCATACGATCCTGGTCGCGAATTCGTTGGCTACAGTGTTAGCTTCTTGGTTCGGAATGGGTATTGCCTTACTGTATTTGGTTGGACAATCTTGAAACGTTAGGATATACTTGTTTCCTTGTTCGGTTTCTGTCAGTGGTCCTACGATATCCAATGCACATTTCTCAAACGGTTGATTTGGAGTGTCGGTAATGACCATTGGTGCCTCCGTCTTCTTGCTAAGTTTGTTCTTCTGGCAATTCTCGCATCTCGAGATGTGTTCTTCGACATCCTTCCGTAATCCTGGCCAATCGTGCTTCAATCGAATTCGTTCAATCGTTCGGTTGACTCCTTGATGAGCTCCCAATGGCGTGTCGTGATACTCATAGATGATCCTGTTCCGATCTTCCTCCGAATATTCTTGTTCTCGGTTGTTCGATTCATCCTCTTCTTTCTGCTGACTTCTGGTCACTGCGTACATGCGACTCAAGGCATCTGCGTTGGTGTTAGCCTTGCCTGCCTTGTACTCGATCTCGTAGTCGTATTCTTCCAGCTTCAGTCGCCATCTCATGAGTCGTGATCCTGGATCTTTGACTCCGAATAACCATGTGAGTGGTTTGTGATCTGTAACAATCATAAATCTGGTACCATATACATACGGTCTGGAATAATTAACTGTCCAAACTATTGCCAATAATTCTTTTTCTGTGGTGCTGTAATTTCCTTCTGCTGAATTTAGAGTTCTACTTGCGTATGCTACTGGCAAGTCTCTTCCTATTATGCCTTGCGACAGGACTGCTCCGATGGCTTTGTCGGATGCGTCTGTCGTCACGATGAACGGTTGCTCGACATCTGGATACTGTAGAATTGGTGCTGTCGTCAATGTCTTCTTCAAATTTTCAAAAGCTTCTTGGTCCCTCGAAGTCAATCTAAATTTTTCCTCTTTCTTCAGCAAGTGTGTTAGCGGTTTTGCTAAACTCGAGAAATTCTGTATGAATCGTCTGTAGTTTCCGGCCAAACCCAGAAATCCTTGAACATCTTTTACACTCTTTGGAATTGGAAATTCTTCTAGTGCTCGGATCTTCTCTGGATCTGCCTTCATCCCGTCTCTAGTGATGACATGTCCTAAAAAGTTGACTTCTTTCCTCAGAAATTCACACTTGTCGGGTTGTAGTTTCGATGAATTTTGTCGTAAGCGTTCCGGTACCTCTTACAGTCGTTTGTTATGTTTCTGCAAACTAGGAGCATGTATGACAATAGCGTCGAGATAGACATAACATCTAAGGCCTTGTATTCCTGAAAGTACAGTATTCATTAATCGTTGAAACGTAGCGGGTGCGTTCTTCAGTCCAAAAGGCATGCGATTGTATTCGTAATGAATGTGGGAAGTGGAAAATGCCGTCTTGCACTTATCCTCTTCTTCCATTGGAATTTGGTGAAATCCTGATGCTAGATCTAATGTAGAGAAATATTTTGCCTTACACAACTGGTCCAATATTTCCGTGATATTAGGCAGTGGAAAGGAGTCGCCTACAGTAACCTCGTTCACCTTACGGAAGTCAACTACGACTCACATCTTTGTTTTTCCTGATGCGTCTGCCTTCTTCGGTACCACTAGCAGTGGTGCGTTCCATTGACTTTTGCTCTGTCTGACTATCCCGTCGGCAAGCATTTTATCTACCTGCTCGTTTATCTCCTGCTTGTGTTTCTCTGGAAGTCTATAAGGTCTTACATTTATTGGTGCGATATTATCTGGACTTGTTGTAATTCTGTGACTAGCTGCGTTCGTGTAACCCAGATAGTCTCCTTCTTAGTGAAATACATCATGAAATTTTTCACAAATATCTAACAAGCTCTCTTTTTCTTCTCGATTCAGATGACCGTACGTAGGTTGTCTGTCAGCTGTTGCATTCGGCTCGCGTTACTCGGTGTCATCGTCCGGCATGCATATACTTGCGTCATATCTGTGTGCTCTTGGCCTAGTGCTACGATTTGTACACACGGCTGTTCCAGTTCTACATTATAATCGTTCGTATTCAAAATGCTGACTTTGCACTTACCGTCGACTGCATTGGTGATGCAACTCCCTAGGTATACTCCTGGCTGTAACTCGATTCCTTTGACGATACCTTCTGTGTCGTCGTGTGTCTTTGCACGGACTTTCTTCTCGCTTCTTCGTTCGAGCGATATGTGAGCTCCTGTGGCTCCTAAATTCCATGTCGTTCCGTACAATCGTGCGTATTTCCCAGATCTAAGCTCGACGTCATGCTTCTCGAGGAAGTCGCCTCCTAAGAGACCGTCTGCTTCTAGTGGAAAATCGTCTTCAACTGCGTGAAAAAGGTGCGATATGTGCCTATCACCAACCCTTATATTCAACATGACCTTACACAGGGTCGTAATCGGTGTTCCGCCTATTCCTCCGAGCGTGATCACACCGTCTTCAGCCATCACTTCGCCGTCAATTTTTCCGACTTTTACCAGGCTTACCTCAGCTCCTGAATCTAATAGCATAGTTCCGTGTCCCGTCTTGAATTTATCTGCCTCGATCGTTGCGTGATTCTTATGTCTTGATCCATTCATTAGGCAATTTACTGGTACGACGCGGTACGGTTGCCTGTCCGCCGCGCCCGCTCCTCGTTTCCCGGAGTCTCTTCGTTTTGCTTGCTGGCGTCTCTGAAAGGACCTGGCTGGACCCGTTCTTCCCTTCTAGGAGGTCCCCGATTCCTTTCGTATGTTTGCCGATTTTCTTCTGCTATTCTAGTTCTGCAGTCTTGTATGACGTGCCCTGGTTTCCTACAGAAATGACAAATTACCTGAATTTTTCTTACGTAGTTACTTGGTGTCGGCAATCGTTGAGGGTAACTGGATCCCGTCTTTGCTGAGCGACAATCTCGTGCTAGGTGTCCTGTCTTCCCACAGTTGTAGCAATTATTTCCTCTGTTGCCTTCTCTGCTGTTACGTGGTTGATTGTGTTCCCGATCCGATCCACGAATGGGGCCTAAATCTCGTTCTTCTTCTATCGCGACTGATATGGCTTTTCCAATATTTTCACACCGTCGGCTCTTGACCAATATCCTCAGCTTGTCGTTCAAGCCTCTGATGAAGATAATGACAGCTTGTTTTCTGACCTGGCGTTCCGGCGTCGATTTCGATTCCTCTTCTGCGGCTTCCTTCGTCGTTACTTTGATGACCTGTGCAGTAAGGTTCTCGACTCGTGTTCCATATGACCTTGCGTCCTCGTTCTGACGTTGTCTACAGCTACTGAATTCCACGTGTAACGAAGCTAATGTCCGTGTATCGATGCTCATCGACTTCAGCTCTTCCTCCAGTGCGTTCCAGGTGTCAATTGATTTGTATTCTAAAGCTCGTGCCGGAGCACCTTTGATTCGGGTGCTCAGAACAGCTTTCAATAGATTTCCCGTATCTGCAGGTCGTATTATCTCACGTGCATACTTGCAAGAGCGAATAAAATCACAAACCTTTCCTCGGTCACTGCTATCAAAGATCTCGATGTCCTTCAGCACTTGTCTCACGGTGGGGGTGTCTTCGGCCATATTGATTGGAGGTTGATTGGCTGCTGTGTTCTGATTCTGTTGTGGTGGTACTTGCTCACGAGTTTTACTTTTAACAAATTCGCGTAATGCCGCACGAAGTTCGTCAACTGTATTTGCTTCGCTTACGTTTATGCCAAGATGCTCACAGGTTTGGAGAAGATGATCTCTTCGTAATTCTTGAATCCACGCGGTTTTACCTTCTGCAATGCGTTTTCCCACCAAGTCTCTGTTCAATGGCATTCGCTCCTTTTCCGAAGATTCTTGTGCTGCTGCAGTCAGTGATAAATGCAAGGCGTGCCTCTGGCTGGGAGGTAGTACGCCAAACAACGGTGAATTATCCCCAAAGCTGACTTCTCCTTGTAACTTAGGTTTAGTCGGAGAGTCTACGAATGCTGAACGTTCTATTCCTTTCTTCGACATGTGACGTCACGATTCCTTCAACGATGCCAGCTTCCGGTGCCACTATCACTATTCTTTTAATTCACTTGCTCGATACTTGACACTTAAATTATTTGTACGATTCGACGATCACACCGCTGCCACCAGTTGTTGTAATCGGGATCCTGAGATCTTTCATACAACTACAATTTATTTAAAGGTTCGTTGTCGAATTAAAAGTTGGAACTCAGTCGTGCAAAGTAATTCAAGTTTATTTAATATATGAAGTTTTACAAAGGCTTTACTAATTTCGAACTAATCTCTATATAATGTGTCTTGCCTCTGGTCGCGATGTTCTGACGACGGGCGCGTCGTCTGCCTGCCCTTTAACGACTCTTTTGGTGCTGCGTCTGCACATTGCTATGTATTTCGCCATACGATCGAGTCGTTGCCCTGCTATATCGGATATGAGGTGTCGCAATAGCTTGGTATTCGAATTGCAACAGATTGTTCGGCGTTATTTCAAGTTTCATAACAACAGTTGGGGAATGAAGATGTCAGGTGTGTATAGGGTTGTCTTCTTCACCATCATTCTCTTGTTTCCGACCGGCCACCAGTCTGAACTTTAGTTTTCGGTCTACAATAAACCCACGTGGAATTTGAGCATTATAGCTCAAGTCGAAGAGGTACCTCAATCGACTTTTTCATTTCAACACGTAATATTTACAATCTGCTGTTCGCTTGAAGAAGACCCTTTGGAATGGATTTAATGTAGTCTCGGTTCTATATGAACGAAATTTCCGCAAAAAATTTATTTTATGTGTCTTTGGCTACTACGCATATCGGATATAGCCTGAAAAGATGGCAAAAATGTTCAGAATTTATTCTTATTTGAAAAAATATTTTCGTATGTATTCCGATATCCTCTTGAGCTGTGAATTCTTTTAATCTGATATGTTTTCATCGAAATCAACAAAAAAATGAAAAACATGAGAAAGCAATAATCAACAAAAAAAAGTTCGAATATTGGGGATAGGGGGTGGAAACTTCGTAGAATTTCCCCTCTTCTAACGACAAATATTGAGTCCCAAGTACTGTTTTCGAAAAAGATTGGAAATTTTTTCGTAGCTTTTCGGACTACACGCGTTTAATGGCCAAACACACGATGGATAATTTTTTTTTGCAGTAAGTTCGTTCACAAAGAACCAAGACAATACATTCCGATCATTTAGAAAGATCTTTTTCGAGTAAACAGCAGATTGAAAATATCACGTATTAAAATGAAAAAGTCGAGTGAGGCACCTCTTAGATTTGAGCTATAATGTTCAAATTCAACGTGTGTTCGTTTTAGGCTGAGAACTAGAGTTCAAACTGATGACTGGTCCAGAAATTTTGAATGCTAGAAAAAAATAAAAACACTGTGGGGCATTTCATGTCAAGTGTATCCTTCGATGTTGAAATATATCCGTCACACTGCATCACACGTATCTCGTCATTAGGTGACAAATCGACAAATACTGACAAATAATATTTCACGGTGTACCTAGTACACGATGCGCCTACTTGTGAGTAGAAACAGGGCACACCCGCAAGGTGGTTGAAATTTCCAAAGTCATCATTCATATTTAAGATATACCAAAAACTATTGGTTTAAAACTATCAGTATGTGGCGCGATTAATAAATACGAAAAGTTACGTATATGTCTACCTCAGTTCAGTGCCACCTTGTGATAACAATATTTAAAAATGTTCTATTGCTTTTATGTTAGTAATTAAACGAACAATGATGTTATTACCATGATCTTCGGCCAATCGCCGTTGATCTTCTGCCCCGGCTTGTTCGGCTTGAGCGGCTGAAGCTTACTGTTCAAGTTGGCCCTGTACCTCCGCTAGCCGATTCTCCAGCTGCACAGATTCCTCTGCCTGCTGTTGCTCTGCACGAGCTTTTGCTCTCTTGCGGAATTCTGCAATAGTATTTAAAAATTCAAAACTGCTTCGTTTGATTTCCAGTCGAATTTGTTACCTTTTCTTCGTTTATTTTTCAATTGTCTTTTTGTGTTCATGTTTATATCTGCCGGTGGCTCGTCAGCTGGTCCTTCAATGTTTCGGCCTTCCGTACGACGCTCTATAACAAGCACATTTAATTTATTAATAAATACTTATTATCACAAATTCTTCTTGCAGTCATTTATCGAAGACGGAATCAAGCATGAATGAGTTCTCAGCCCACACCTCTTCTAGATTATACGTTGTGTTTCAGAAATCGAGGTAGGATCGTAAACTATTTTTCGCGACTCGGAATATCTCCTATACATTTTTTATTTTATTTGCGCAAAATCAACTTCTACACAGCAAGAACGATATTCAATATCCCGAATGGTATGGCGTGATTGGAAGATGTAGGTACTAGTACGTAGCCGGTCAAGGTCGTAGATTATAATTTTTCAACAACTACCGTCGTTATTGGCCGGTGGCGTTTCGCGTCCTGCAGCGTCATGGATGTCGTATACATCTTGTTGCAGCCCCACTGGTTCAAGTTGAACGTCTTCTTCTGCTACATAGCAAAAACGATATTCAATATCCAAAATGTTAGGGCGTATTTGAAAAATGTACTATCACGTAACCGGTCAAAGTCGCAGATTACGAACAGAGTTCGTTATAATTTTCCAACAATTACCGTCGTTATTGGTCGGTGGCGTTTCGCGTCCTGCAGCATCGTACATGTCGTATACTTCTTCCTGCAGCCTCACTGGTTCAAGTTGAACGTCTTCTTCTGCTACATAGCAAAAACGATATTGAATATCCAAAATGTTAGGGCGTATTTGGAAAATCTACTATCACGTAACCGGTCAAGGTCGCAGATTACGAATGGAGTTCGTTATAATTTTCCAACAATTACCGTTCTTATTGGCCGGTGGCGTTTCGCGTCCTGCAGCATCGTACATGTCGTACACTGCATGTTGCTTCTCCGCTGGCTCAAGTTGAACGTCTTCTAAGGCTACATGACGTACGTCACACGAAATTATTGAAAATATGAAATTATCGGCTGAAAATTAGTGATAAAAATTAGATGCTATTCATAATTACCGACTGCATGCACCACGATCACATCTGCATCGGGATCTCCGTCAGAGCTACTAGCTGTATCATCGCTACTGTTAGCATTGTCGACAACATCTATAAGCAGATTTTTCAAGCCATAATACTATTATTAGTGTAGTAGGTAATCAAAAATCAAATATTATTATGAAGAAAACAGTCAATCGAGGCAATCAATTTGTCTGCGGTCCAGTGTTGAGCGAATATTCTCATTATATTACCATTTTCTGGCGCCATCGTGCAGCAGCTTCCGCGTTATCGAGAAGCCAATGCGGACGCTCGTCGGCAAACACCTGCCCTTCGTAATCGGGATCGTTTTCTGTTAAAAAGTTACGGTCATACGTTTTAACGATAAAGGTAGTTAAGATAGTTCTGGTAAACATTCACGCGGAAATCTATACTCTGCATAAGGCTACTAACGGTAATAATGTCATGTCGTCGACATACGCGGTATGGGTCTCATATAAAAATTTGTAGTTTTACCCAAACGAACAGCCATCGCTGCCTTCTGTAGCTCGAAATCGGCTCCTTTCTGTCCGATAGACTCTCGAGCTATGATCTCGTCTACGTTGCCCTTCAAGGCTGCAGCTTTCTGCAGGAGTTCGTCGATCGTAATGAGGTGCATATGGAACTCTCTCCACGCCTTAGGAAATCGGAAGGACTTTAGTATTAAATTGTGTTGCATAATTATTACATAACGCATAGAAGTCCTGATTCTATTGCCAATAAGAAACAATGATGTGAATATTTTTGTACTTTTCTAATCTCGAAAAAGGCAGTGTGGGATTTTTATGGCAAAAAATTGAATGTTATTTAATCACCTCCAAAATCCAAGCTCTGCTTCTAATGATGCGAAAATTAAGGTATGTATTGTAACGTGTTCGGCTTATAGCCAAATAGCCGGACACGTACATAGTATAGGCGATACACCTATACGATCACATGTCATTGTATAGAGCAGCGTCGTAGCGCGCAAGCGAACACACACATATCAGAATATCAGGTATGACGTCACCACAAGTATAAAAGGCGACCGTCTCACGGCTCGTGAGCGGACTTGTGCCAAAGCAGGCCAACCGACTCGTCAATTCATTTCATTTAGCTTCAAAATCATTATAACCTCACATTGAGTTTCGCAAGAGCCAAAGCGGCCACGATTTCTTTATAAATTCAAATTTCAGGATAGCCTACCATAACGGTGACTATACCATTAGATTCAATTAAAAATTGTTTCAGTCAAAGCGGCAAATCAACTAAATTCAATACAAAACAAATATCAGCAAATATTACGAACAAAGCCAAAAAGCAAACATATAGTCCGGCACATTGAGCCAGCGCGCGTTAATATTAAGTTAGGTTAGTTTTCACAACAAGCAAATTCTTTGCACTCTCTATTATTTTATGTTTTGCATTTTCCTTTATAATTTTGTAATTAGGAGGTTCCAAAGGAACATCAAACTCCTTGGTTAAAATAAATAAGGAAATTATTGAGTAATCATTGAAATTATCAGGAATCTGACTTTTGTTTTATTTTCTTATTAACTGATTTTGTTTATTAATTTCTTTATCTTTCAGTTAACTTAGAGTCATTGATAGCTAGATATCAGTATCGGTGCGTTGATCTCATCCAGCACGGTAGCTCTATAGCATCTACCCTAGTCTGGTGAGTGATACATATCCCAGATCTGATCAAAACGGTATCGGTGAGTCAAATTCAACAGCACGATAGCTCTATAGCACCTATCGCTGTCTGGCGAATTTGACATATCCCAGATCCGTAGGGAGGCAGCTCTGGTAGTGAAAAATCTATCCGAGTCTGTATTAGGGTAATTTAAGGGTTTTTTCAACTTTTCCCAGAGGAGCTCCAAATTTCATAACCCGTGACAAAGTACTCACGCGAACTAGCATAATTTCACCAGCCTTCTGCTGGTGAAACATATGCAATAAGTTACAGTATTTGTTAAGTGAGTACCGTGTTGTAACCACACATTCTGATCGCATCTCTATAGACTTGAATATATGCACGTAAAAAGACACCTGCACCTTATTGTACCTTTACAAATTGCTACAAACTCAACAACTGGATCCTAGCGATCACTCTAGTGATCACCCGCCCCATCCGTAATAAAATTAATGCAGTGTTTTCATCGACGAATAGACCAAATTTAATTATTAATATAAGCCAACCTCTCACAAGTCGGTTCTGTTTGAATATGGTCGCGTAGCGTGCATGTCGACCTATTTGCCGGTTGTTTCGCAGTCTTCCTACGTCTGCTTTTACGTCGGCTTGCAATTTTAGCAGCTTACCTTGAAATATATGTATTTTAAGAATGGATACTCTGTAATCTAGAGTATAGTTGCTCGCTGTAGCGTCGCCTTGTCATATCTATACTCACATACGAAATCCCATGCCGCAGGGCGGGCCTTCATTCTGTGTCCAAGTCTGCTGTGATATGACTCAATCACGTTGTTTATACGACGGCTTAGGCCGTATACACTGAATCCGTGCGGCTTTACAATATTGAGCCAATACCTTTCATAATATCTTAAAAACGTGTTCAAACGTCTCCTGAGATTCACACTAAGAGAGTTTTTTAACTGGCGGTATTGGCCCTCGATAAAATTTGCAGGTACACGGAGAGAACAAAAGCGCATTGAGTATCCCACGGTTGACAGGGGTCGTCATAATCAAAGATACAGCTGTTACTCCTCGATATAATGCAACGTGCGTGCCATGATAACAGCACTATCGCGCGAAAAAAAGACAGTGGATGTAAAAAGCCTTTGTGATCCTCAATGTCAGAAATTTTAGTACATGCAGTGTCACAAAGCGCGGTACCAAAGAGAATATTAAACGACAAACGTACGAATTATTGATTCGTTATAGAGATCATTATCAGAGTATTTATATTTAAACATTCTTTGTGGACGGTTCTAATGAAATAATGGAGAATTTCCTGCGGGTAAACGGACATATCCAAGTGAAATTCCATCTGAACCGTGAGTCAACCTCAAATTTTCTTAAAATTCAAAAAATGAAAAAAAATGAAAAAAAGTGAAATTCAAGTAATTTTATAGCTATATAAGCATGATGCGAATTTTAACAAATTTTTTCAAGATATGGGCCATAATGACCTAGCGGTCCACTCTCCGATTTTGACCAATTTTGAATGTATAAGCATTAGGGTGTGCCAAAAAAAAAAAAATTTAATGCGCATGAAGATTCCGGTGAAGCATTTCAAATACAATATCTCAGCCAAATATGAGCTCTTAATATAGATATTTAGAACTGCCTAACTCAGTTTTCCCATTTTCGATTTGAAAAACACGTGAAAAAAATTCACAAAATTTTTGAATTGTTTTTTCGCGTAAGCGGCTGCATTTAAAAACTATCTGAATACAGACTCTTATAGGAAATTTCACGCTCTATGAGAAAGTACTGAGATAGAATTTTCCTAACTCTCACCGACTAAGAGATATTCACCCATAAACATTGAGTCATAGCGTCATGGAGTCATATAACTCTGGGAAAAACATTTTTTCTTTCCACCGCGCATGAAAATTTCGGTACAGCATCTCAAATAGAATATCTCAGCCAAATATGAGCTCTTAATATCGATATTCAGAACTGCCTATTTTAGTAACTAAAATTAGCAACTGAAATTAGTAATTAAAATAGGCAGTTCTAAATATCAATATTAAGAGCTCATATTTGGTTGAGATATTCTATTTGACATGCTCTACTGGAATGTTGATGCGCGTTTGAATTTTTTTTTGGCACACCCTAATAATCATCATCAGATGAGAAGTGACGACCCGTAAAATATTAGCCCTCTAACTCAAAAACTGCTAGAAAAAGCGCGATTTTATCGCGAAATTTTCTGATTCGTCGCACAGTATCGTGAAAAAAAAATAAAAAATTTCATGGTAAAAGTTCTGAATTTTCTAAAAAAAAATAATAAATATAAAAAGCTTGGGGAATAGCATCAAAACATCACTTTTGTGTATTTCTATAGAGAGAACGTGGGTTTTAGCCGCGAAAGACTGCTCGAAAGAGAGAAATACATTCCTTTTTTCGAAAATTGATATGTTCAATTTTTTTCACGATACTGTGCGACGAATTGAAAAATTTCGCGGTAACATCAGGCTTTTTTCTAACAGTTTTTGAGTTAGAGGGCTAATATTGTAGGGTTCGCCACTTCTTATCTGCAGATAATAATATATATATTCAAAATTGGTCACAATTGGAGAGTAGACCGCTAAGTCATTGGTTAGTAATTAGTGGAATTACCCATATGTAATCAATTTTTCAAGTCGTATGGGATTAGTTGTTCTTATATTATTTTGTAATATAAAATGGAATTGTAGAATTCGTACGACATGCATGTGATATGTGGCCGGATCGAAGTTCCGAATTTTAATGCAACGAACTCACAGTTTTCAGAAAGGGTATTTCACCGAAAGTCTATGTAACCAATTTCAAAAATTCCGAATTGCAACACACCGAAGGTTAAAAATTCCGAAAGGTCAAGTCTCCAAAAGCTTAGGATCCGAAAGGCCAAGACTCCGAAACACGTTAAGAACACGTTCGGTCTTTCGGAATTTTTAACTTTCGGAATTTTGGGCTTTCGGAAAATCGGACGGTCGGAGCCTTGAGCTACATATCTAAATCTCGACCATTCGAAATTTTAATTTTCTAAATTTTAGTCTTTATGAACATTTCGAAATTGTTTAGAATAAATTCCGAAATTTGACCGTTCGAAGCTTTGAAAATTCGGAACTCTGAACCGGCCCCATCTTACCATTATTATTGTGACATATAACATACTCTCAAACTTGTGAAGTATTCACATCATAGAATTTCTTGAAGTTCGATTTTTCTGAAAGATTTATTAGGTTTTTTGACGAGAATAAAAATATGTGTATCATGGTTTTCGTACATACAGAAGCAGGATTGACAGATGACAATTTTTTTACTACTGAGGTGACACATTTATATACAGTTTTGCAAGGCTATGCAAAATTAGACTCTTTCTTGTCGGCTTTCATAAAGTCTCTGAGCCAAAAAGGCGTTGATACTTCTGAAAATGAAACTATTACATCATCTGCGGAGACCAATTCAAATTCTGATAAAGCTGACAAACAAAATGTAGTCAGTTCTGCAGACAATTCGGATGAGCAAGTTTCTCCAAAGAATAAAAGTCATACAAACAGTGTAACTGATGCACCTCCTAATGCCTCTATGAGTTTAGATGGAATTTCTGAAAATTCAATAAATAAATTGTCTGAAGACATTGACGAGGATAATACTATTAACACAAATGTGTTGAAAGGTATTTCGAAATTTTGTTCTTTCTTTCTAAAAAGTCTTGCGTACCGATAGTAATTATTATCATTCTGCTTCCTGCTTCTTTAGACTTCCAGTTTATTCAAAATGATTTGTATCATTTTTTAAATGATGATAAGAATATGGATGGTAGAATTATTTTGGGGAAGTATAAAGAACTCGGCGAACTTGATATGAGTAGACTTAAACGAGTTCTCGTATCTGCAAAACTTGCAGAAGACTCACTTGATTTCAAGTAAGTGTTCTTGTGTCAATACTTGAAGTTTGATTGATTTATAGTCACATGTATCCTTTATTTCGCATATCATTCGACGTTGTGGATATTGATTTATCTCCTATTCTCTCGTTCATTCATGATGAATATATAAAATTTATATTGATTCATTTTTCAGAATAGCATCTGCTGTTTTTGAAAAATGGTATGAGGACTTTTTAGTACTGTTCCCCACAGTTGACAGGACCTTATTTTACTCTCCTTATAAGTACTTGCCTAATGGATTGTCAATAGGAGCTAGTGGAGCAGTTTATAATCATTATAAGTGCGAAAGGCATCAGCTAAAGTTAGCTGGACTATTGAAATGTGGCAAGAACGATTATGTAGCAGAAGCTACCAAGAATACAAGCAGTATTCATCCATGGAAAAAACTGACTAACGAAGATAGGAGTTTATACACAGAAAATGAGGTGCTGAGTGCTTGGAGTGAATCGTATGATAAGAGACTGCAATTAATTATACCTCCAGCACAATCCAGAGAAAAAGCGGCTACGACCGAGACTTATATAAATACATTTAAATGCCTTTGCCCACCATTGGGAATTACTCTGCTTGAAACTGATTACAATAACTTGATGGAACAGAAGATTGGAGACGAATTATACCACAGAAAAAGTTACAAAACTATTATTTCCTCAAATTGGCCTGCACAGAAAATTATTGACATTGTTCAAAATAATAATACAAAAGATTGTAAAGCATTTGCAGCAAAACTAAAAAATATCGTGATAGAGGAAAGTAATATTAACAGTATTAGTTTATTGGCTCTACCATGGTGCATTAAAAATGCTCCAAAAACTGTAAAAGTTGAGACGAGAGAACAGAATACGGATGAAATTGTCATTATACATCAAATATTGAGCAAATCCGAAGTCTGTAATTGTTTTATTCTGCACATAGAAGATGGAAACAATCTTCTGGAAAAAAGATTGGAACACGAACAATGGCTTGAAAATCTGAAACAACCGCCACTACCTTACGTAATTTTTTGCGGTCCAGTATCAAAAATTAGCCAAATTTACGTCGTTCTGAACAGTCACTTGTACCTTTTTGAGAATTCAGTCCTGGCTATCGAAGCTTGCTTCAAATGTTATATAGCATTGAATAAATGGCCAAACTTTTCGGAGTTCGTTTGGAACGCAATTGAAAAAGGAATATGCAAGTGGCCAGCAACAAGAAATATAAAAGCGTCAACGGATTTTGTCAGCATACTGTCTGGTGCAACTAGTATAGTACCGATCAAGAATCCAGTTTTGAAGAGAAAGCACGTGCCCATAAAATAATAATACCTTTTTCCTCAGATTTTTAGCGAAATCGGAAGTAAAGGTTATTTTCAGATATTCATTTAGCAGGGATCAATGTGCAGTATTTGAAATATGTCGCCAATACTTTCGAATATTCTAGCCTTTATTCTATTGCTTTATAGCGATTCATATTATCCCAGAAAGGTAGTGCAAGAGTTTGTAGACTATTTTGACTCCTTCATTCGTAATTTGTTTCTACCTAATTTAAAGACAGAAATTATTCAAATACTAAGAGAGAAAGGCATTAACGATGATAGTATATTAAATAGTTTGAATCCTTGTTTTATAAAATATAGTAAAGTTTTTGAGCCAGTAACCTCTGAATATAGGAGAATTAAACTCCTAAGAACTATTGGGTACATAGATTACGAAAAGTTTCATATTTCTAATTTCTTTAAACGTACTGTACTTAATAATAAGATATTATTTATTCACGAGTCACTATACGGTGTGCAAGTCCCACTTCGATACAGTCTCAAGGCTTTTCTAGAGATTCCTGGCTTATTTACCCAGATAACTCAGTACATGAACCGTTTGAAAAAACAAACAGATGGAGTAATAAGTAATATAGTGCAAGCAAAATTGTGGACTCGTAAATATTCAAAAATATTCAAGAATGATTTCGTACTACCGTTGTTCATTTTCTTTGATGATCTCGAAGTGGGGAATGCACTGGGCAGTCATTCTGGAATAAATAAATTCGGGGCAGTTTATGCCATGATAGCAACTCTACCAACGTACATAGGTTCCAGATTAAGTACTATTATTTTTTCTACTCTTTTTCATTCTGAAGTAAAAAAGAGAACAAATAATAAGAGTCTTTTCAGAGAACTAATAAAAGAGTTAAATCACCTGAGGACAGAAGGTATTACGTTAGATTTCAATGGGACCAAACAATTAGTAAAGTTTCAGTTAGCCCTTATTTTAGGCGATAACTTGGGTCTTAATGGCATTCTTGGTCTGGTCGAGTCATTTCAGGCTACGTTCTGCTGTAGAATTTGTAAGATGTCCTCAGAACAGATGAAATGTTCGGTCAAGGAAGATAAGAGTTTGCTAAGAACAAAGGAAAATTACGAACAAGACTCAAAAAATCCACAGCCAGATAAAACTGGGATTAAAGAAAGCTGTACTTTTCACGATGTCATAGATTTCAATTTAACAGAAAATGTTACAGTTGACCTAATGCACGACGTGCTTGAGGGAATCTGCCTGTATGATATGAAGTCATTGATTAAAGTTTTTGTCGATGAAAAAAAATATTTTACATTGGACATGCTGAATGCGTTGATTGATAAATTTCACCATGGTCCAACTGAATTTTCAAACAAACCAACAGATATAAAAATAAACAGACTTAAAGATTCCAAACTATTTCTCAATATGTCAGCATCCGAAATGTTGTGCTTCGTTCGTTATTTCGGCCTAATGGTGGGTCATTTGATTCCGCGTGATGACAAACATTATAAAATGTATAAATACTTGCGCCAAATTATAGATATAGTTACCGCACCAAGAATCACGAAAGACTGTGCGACTTACTTATCAATCTTGATTGAAAATCATAATTCACTGTATATCAAATTATTTGGTGCCCTTAAACCTAAATACCACTACTTGATTCACTACCCCAGAATTCATTTCTGGGCTATGAGATGCGAATCTCGCCATCGTGAGTTGAAAGCTAATTCACAAGCGTCTTTCAATACTAAAAATTTGTTGGTAACAATCGCTAATAAGCAAGTTCTAAAAATGTGCCACAATAATAATTCACTTGATTGTAATAATCCAACTTTGTTTAACTCACAGATACGAGTTTGTGATTCATTACAAAGCATGTTTTGTCTCGATAATGATAGTGAAAAAAAAAATTGTGATTTTTATCGTGAAGTAGAAGTAGATGGTATTCAATACAAGATAGGTATGTTCGTTGTGGTTAATATGGAAGAGATAGAAAAAGAATTTGGTGAAATTACATCTATTGTCAAGCATGAAGACGAGGTTCTTTTCTCTGTTAAAGTTTTTCAAGAGTTTACGTTTGATTTTCATATGCATGCATACGAAGTCTATCCAAGTAACACAAATAAAATAATAAATTACAGAAATTTACCTGTGTCGACTCCGTGTCTATCGATTGTAACAAATGGAACTCACTACATCGCTTCACGATATGGATTATGAATATACCTAATAATTTTTTCACATCACGATATGTAATCGTTTATTTATTTGAAAAAATTATGAAATAAAAGAATGCAAGCAAAAGATTTTTACATTCTTCTATATTCCATTAAGGTATGTAGAGCGAGGTAGGAGTTTTCTTGGGAATTTTTTTTAAACTTCGCTCAAATATAAATCGTATTGAAACTGACAACTTTTCATTATGAGCCATAAAAAATTGAATTCTGTGAAAAAGATGTTTTACTGCAAGATTTTCCGGTTTCCCCATATAACGCAATGTAAATTCTGGTAATTTCGAGATTTTTCTCAAATTCTCGAAAAATGTTCTGAAGATTTTCTTTATACAAATTTTCAATAATTGTTTAAACTGTTATTGAGAATTTTTTTGAAGAAAGTCTTAAGAAAATTTTTCGAGAGTTCGAGGAAAATCGCGAAATCACGAGAATTTACATTGCGTTACATGCAATTATTATGCAGTAGAATATTTTTTTTCACAGACATCAACTTTTTTTGGCTCATAAAGCAAAGTTGTCAGTTTCAATATGATCTATATTTGAGTGAAGTTTAAAAAAATTCCTAAGAAAACTCCTACCTCGCTCTATATACCTTAATCCCGTTTCAGAAACATCTGAAAAAGGCACGAAACCTTTTTTATAAAAATGAGCATTCAAGAAATGTCGAATAATAGGGAAAATTATAATTATGAACTATTTCATTTAAAGGTGAATCATATTTTCTATTAAATAATCCAACAGACAATGCATCAAAAATTACGCAGAACGAATTTCTATTTAGTATAGACGATATCTTTCTTATGTTACACCCAACGTTTCATGTGATTGTGACAACAGCTACACGTTATTTTAGCATAGCCGCCGTGCGAAAAAGGCGCTCCACTCCTACTAAACGCGAGGAACAGCAGCGCCACTATCGATGATGCAGCCGGTGCGCTTTTGTTCTCTCCGTGTAAATACGCTAAGGCCAACATTTTTCGGAAACAGAGTTTGGCATCCGGATCGTGCCTTAGCGTATTCTGCAGTCCCACTGACTTGGCTTTTTTGGTAGAGAGCCTAAAACAATTTGAAACGCAGATTTTAACGCCTTTTGCCAACATTGTACTCGTGAAAAATTATCGCCTGAAAATACATGAAAATAGGTATATGGTTTGTATACGTCACTTTGATCAGTCAAAATCCAAGCAATTTTTCAAAGGTCATTTGTACGTTAATGCTGAACGAGACTTGCTGTTCTTAATAAAAATTGGCAATTATTGCAGAAAAATATTAGTTTATTAGAATTTTTACAAACATCCTCCCAAGTATGACAGGAGTAGAATTTGACGAACCAAATAAATTTTATTCATATTTTGAAGTATGCGATTTTTGATTCATTGCGTGAAAGTCTTTTGCATTGTTCAATTTTCCGTTGAAATATCTGCCACCCGCAAACTCTGAAGAAACTTTTTCCCGGGCTGCATTTTTATTATTGAATTGTTAGAGAGATTCTCGATTTTTCGTGTAAACCTATCTGAAAACGTTAATCGTACTATCCGCGATAGCTCTTACTTTGACCCTTCCTGGTCACCACGGGCCAAAATGACCCGAGCATAAAATTTAAAGGTAAATGCCGGTAAGTCCTTGGCTGACGAACGTGAAAAACATACAAAATGAAGAGAAAAAAATTAAAATTCCAAAATGTAATGATCTCTTCACGACTTTTTTTTAACATGTCGCCATTCGAATTTTGATAATACCGAGTTTTGCTATATCTTCCAGAGGGTTCATAGTATTTTTCAGTATTCTTTCGGTACCAGATCGGACTGATAGTTTTCACACGGCAACCGTTTAAAAATTGGCTCGGGTCAATTTGACCCGGTTGACGTGACTAGCTTGATTAAAGTCGGAGATGTGACCACGAAGAGTTAACTGCCAATACCATTAATTGAATTGATTTTTGTCAACCGCTTGGACTCAGAATGATCTAAGAACAATAAACCATCGAAATATGTGCAAAAGATCCAGTTATTTAAATTTTATAATGATGTCAATTTTTACCTACTCTATCATAATGGACGTTGCATCCGGTGATATGGGCGGTCGCAAAAATTTGGGCAACTGCATTCCGTAACGCGCATTCAAAATCACTCATCACGAGATTGAATCCATTGTTCGGCATGATCCGCTCTTTAACAAATCTGAGGACTGCTAGATATGCCACTTCTGTTTTCCGCGACATCACGATCCAGATAAATGGAAACCCCTACATCATATGCAGAAAAATAAAATTGCGTATAACATATTATCGAACCAAGATTTAACTCTAGTTATTTCGTTTTCGGATGGGCGACATGAATTTTATAGTGTGGTATGATATTTTCTAATCGTATTTCATGTCAATTATTTGTTGTGTGTAGGTACGAGGGTGGAACTAATTTGGGTTTTTTTTTCAATTTTCTGCGGACAAGGCGGAAAAAGTTTGCGAATAAATTTGAAAAAAAGTACGCAAAAGTTGAAGTCTGTAGGTCAACTCAAAGTACTGCCCACAGGGCAGTGAATTTTCCCACACAGAAAAAAAATTTGTTGGCCCAAGAAAATTTTCTGCAAACCCATTGGAAACCGATATTATCTTGATCCCGTTTTTGATCAAGATTCACCGTGTGAATTTCTCGATACGAATTCTGTGACACCCTGTATAGGTATACACCTCACTCTCTATAACTCAGAGTATATCTTGGAAACGCAGAAGCAGAATCAAAGGCGTGTGCAAGTTTGCGGGACAACTTAGCAGCGCGTGAAAGGAATAAAACTTCAAACTGTTAAAAAATGGCTCATACGTGATTGAATTTAACGGCCATGATGGTCACCAGTTGATACGCGTCTTGTATTCTTGGTGTAGATCGAAACGTCCCGTCAATGAAAAATTTGTCTGCGTCACCCATTTCTCTCAATACGAAGTCTTCGTCAAAAAAACACCACGTGATCGTTCCCGTTATCATCGGTAATCAATTGCACTGACAACCGTCCAGTGCCATACTCTAAGTTGCGCGCGTATTGCGGATCCATCAGTCGATTACCGAATTCACGGATGTTCTGCGGGTGTGGTGGATAATGGTTCTTTCGACAATCTTCCATGAATTTCTTGATCGCCGGGTATGGAAGACGCTCAGCAGCTTCAGCATGACTATATACACAGAAAAGTCACCGTCTTTGAAATATTGTTCGATTATCACAAAATTATATGTGCAATTCCACGACTTATCGATAAATGAACAAAAAAATTTTTCATCTTTTCGAACATATGGTTGATTTTTCAACAGCTACTCAAAATCGACCGAAAAAACTTATTTTTTTTTACATACAAAAACTTTTCTCCGCGGGCCCCAAAACATTGTCGGTTTTTTCGAGTTTTTCATCTGAAAACTGATATTTTTTCCATAAGAAACCCAAATTTTTAGAATGGTACGACCTCAGTATCGCAAACGTCTCGGGCTGTGGGCTTCTCTGCCACTGTTTGGCGCGAGAAAATAAACAGAAAACAGAAATTATAATACAAATTAAGTCATGAAACTTACACAACCGCTAATGAGTGGTACAAGTCTTTCAGCCTGTACCAGTGCCGCGCGAGCGCTTCTTTCATAGCCTCTTTGAACCGCGCGATTGGTTCCGCTTCGTGATCCGAAAGACAGTACGGCGAGTGAGGATTTATCTCCTGTATCGCACCGTTTACCAATTTCGCCGTGCCATGGCAAACAGTCGAGTTTCGACAACGGGGGTAGCTGTGGAATTGAAACAAATCAGAATCGTACATATCTCGATATTCAACTTTTTTTTTAATATTCCTGTAACACGAAATAAGATAATACATTGGAATATTAACTCGCTGGCTACTACCTTTACTTACTAGAAAGACAAAACAAAGACGTGGCGTTTTGTCGGACAATTGGGAAAAAAAAAAAATGTGGGCGCACGTAACGCGTATCTCCAGTAGCAATTGAGTCACACAGGTTGAGCGAGCAAAAAGTGAAAAGCGTTCTGGGTATTATGCTACCCAGATTGGCCGACAGTGATCGCGAAGAAGAGGTCTGAAATTTACATAACTTTTCGAATGAATACAGTTTTTCAAGAAATGAACAAAACGTCTGTCATAATGTTATATATAGATTTTTTTCTAGCTCACGAAACCGCATGATTTTTATTCCGCTACGTTCAATAAAAACAAAAGAAGCAATAAGAAACAAAAAATACCTATGTCTGCATTTAAGGACTCACATACCCTGCGCGCGCTGAAACCTGAGTGAATTTGAAAAATTATTGTAAAGGTTAATATTGTGAACAAAAAGAAATGAAATTCTTTTTTTTTTAATACTAACATTATTTTTTACGGGTATAAATGGACCACTGATGAAAACCATGGCGCCTCCTTGTCGACATCATAACTTCACCAAAAACTATTCAATCTGCAAAAATAAAAAAAAAAAATTCAGTACAGTAATGTAATGGTAATAGTCTAACGAAAGGTGTTTTTAATATTTTGGTTGGACAATTTTTCATAAATTATTTAACTCTATTTTTTTTTCTTTTTCAATCGGATCCTAAAGTTTGAAATACTGTAGTTTGTTTATTTTTGAAAAAAAAATTCCCTCTGTCAGACTATTACTACTACATTATTTTACTGGATTATTTTTTATTTTTACAGATTGAATAGTTATTGGTGAAGTTACACGGAGAGAAATTTATATCAGCTTCTTCTACAATAATATACTGACTCTTCTCATACGGTCTAATCAAAAAGATACATCGCGCAAATATGGTAGTCCCTCTTATATTATATTGAAGTGCATATTTTCGTGCACGCATTCATAACGGATGGCATAGAAATTCATATATTCTGTGGTTCACACTCATATGAGTATGACTGACTTCCGACTAACCAGTATAGTTGACACTCTCATACTTTCTACGAAGCGCTACAAACTAGTGTGGCGTAGTGAAATATTTCGATCGTTACAAACGCAGTTGTATGATATCGGAAAGAAATTCTTCTATTCTATCGGTGTGTACTAGTTGAGTATGATAACCTGAAGCACATCCAGTATGAGAGATGCTCTTATACCGTCTATGAAAATTTATAATACTCATGTAGTGTAATAAAGTACGCCGCATGAAGGTAGTTACAATACTTATAATACAAATTTTTATATTTTTTCCAAATTATGGGTATAGGATTGTTTTGAAAATACGAATATGAGATAAAAAATGTTGCTTTTATTTGTATTTAGAAATAAATACTTTTTACACCAGCAGTTTTGAAATATAGGTAGAACCATCACTTAAAATATCGTTACACGAGATTGAGGCACTCCCCAAATTTTGATATTTTAAATACACCCATTCAACCGCTTGTACAGTAATGTTCATTAATTCTTTTCCAATGGCCAACTTTTCGTCCTGACTTTTTCGGATACAATAAAGTAAAATAATATTATATTATTTTTATAGGGGGCTATAATTATTATTCTTATAATTTCGGCCATGGGCACATGAAATACGACTAGAATGAAAACTCGTTTCCGAAAAAGTCCGAGAAAAAAGTTAACCACTGGGCAAGTATTAATGAACATTACTTTACATCAATAATCCTCAAAGATTGGGTATGATCATCGAACAAACAATCTAAAAGCTTTTTAGAAATGAATAAAATCTCATTTGTTGCATTGAGTACTAATAACTGCACATCGACGAAGGGTCCTCCGGAATCTGGAATTATTATGAGAGAATTTTTTTTATTACGTCACCTCTGACGAGAATCCAGCTGGTCATATGAACAAGGGCGTCTTTTTCTGGAAGAAGAAACATTTCTCATTAAAAATATGAAACCTGAAAATATATAGATAGTGTATTTTCTATGGATGATTTTTATTGGCTCGATTAAATATCTCTGAAATCCTAACAACATTCTAACATTTTCTATGTAACCGTTGACTTATAATTTTCTTACTAATTGCGGAAATGTTCGATCCATTTTATCCTTCTAACAATATTATATATTCACTTCGCATGTACGTTGACCATACACAGGACATTCTTAAAACATTTTTTACATTACCACTTAAAAAAGCAGCTCGCTTGTTTGTCGGGACTGATTTACTATGATCTCAATACGATTAAAATTACATTTTTCATAATTACCAAAATTTCATGAGTTTCAAGCAACGCACTAGGTCGGAGATGACCTGAATACAGTTAGAAGGGTGAAGAAAGATCTAACATAAAAATTTATAAACTCACTTACTTGATTTTCTCAGCTTCGAAAATTCACGTGCACATCACTGGGGTAGTTCAATTTCAAATGGTACAGAAAACAGAGACGAGTCAGTTACTAACCCCACCGCTATGTTCATTTTGAGAGCTCCTCTCTAAAATATACTAATATTTATTTGCCGAAGAAACAATTTTAAGAAGTTAGGATACAAAAACAATCTATAATAAATTTGGAAAAGAGTACTCACCCTTAATTGTTCTCCAAGAACTCGTACTTGCGCGTATAAAGCTTGTAACTCGTCCATGTTGAAATTTTTGTTTTATATGTATACTTAGAAAATTGAAAATAATACTTCAACAAGTAGTTGCAGAATGAGCAAACTCAGCTCAGACAGACACTTTTGTATGCAGCTAGAAATCAAAAGACACACCCTCAAAGACCTAACCCCCTCTAAGACTGACCAATAACCGAACGTAATTTCTTTTTATTTGCATTTACGAAAATGGTCAAACTCAGGTACGAAGTTAGCCCCGCCTAACACGGCGCGGAAAACCCTTACCTTACAGAAACTGAAAGAGAAATCTAAGACATCTTCTCAACTATGCCATATATTTTATATGAAGATTATAGTATCATCAGATGTAACGACAATGTATACATTATAACAAAACTTTAGACAGAAATTCTTAGATAATCATGTGTTATGATCTATAGATATACTTAATTCATAATTATTAAATACATCATAATTCTAAAAACATTTTACTTACCTCATTACTAGATTATTTTGTATTTTCATTAATTTCATGTTCATCAACATCTTATCTTAGACATACGATTTTATATTACTATCATATATCAACGTAATAATTTTAAGTAATTCCAATTATTATATTACTTACCTTTTAGTTAATAAATCATTCGCAAATGTTAATTTTAACACATTACACATTTATCTTTGACATATAAGATTTTATAACATTTTTATACGTCTCATTAGACTTAATCTTCAGTTCATATTCTTTTTATATTTCACTTAAGAACGTGGAAATTTCACGTCGATACACTAGAACCCGTTAGGTCGAGCGGGGACGTTCGAATCCTAACAGGGGAGGTGTTACGTGCTAGGCTGAAAGCCGAATATTTAACCTATAGGCACAACAGTTGCCGTAGTTATTAACATAAGTATGAGAACACCGACGTGCAATTACCATCAGAGTTTTAATAATACTCTATTAATTTAATTCCATTCATAATTTTTTCTTTTAATTCCTTTATATTATTTTACTCGTAGATATAAATCAATACTTTTGGAAGGAACAATCTTAACTATAATATAGACAATTTCATCTCATTTTCTCACGAAACGAATATGTTTGGAAACACTTGAAACACCATGAAACTAAAAGCCTAAACTTTGAGTAAACTTTGAACGTTAGAAAATCCCCTTATTGAGAAAACATAAATCTTGCAGATCCTTCAGATTTTTACGACCCAAAGCGGAAAAGTCTAAAGACAAAGACAGCTCTGTTTAAAAAAAGAGAGATCATAGATGCTCGCAGCATTCCTTCTTGGCGTCTCGACGCTTGGGCCTCTGACCCAATCGCCTCGCGCTAATAATCTCTCAGCCAACCAGATTTTTCCCGCTTTTGTTTTAATGAGCTTTTCACCAATAGAAAAAACCTCGCCTTCCCGCGAGTTTTCCAGAACCTCCCCTTCGCGTACCCGCGAGGAGAGATCCTTTTTCTTCATTATTAGTTAGTTAGTCACGAAATCTCAAACAGTAAGGATCAAACTTATAGAATCACGGAACTCAGAATAACCAACTCAAAATGTTTGATGAAACAGTTCATTAATGAGTGAATACTAAATAAATTATAGAAACTACAAATTAAAGTTAATCAGACCGTATGTAAAGATCAACAACCTAACTTGTGCAGATTGTTATAAGCTGATTGTTCAATAAATATTGTTATATAATTGAAAAGTAAAATCTTCGAACATTTATTTCACCCACGCATAGTGGTGGCTGATAAAACCCATTTACCTTAAGGCCCATCCTCAGTCACCCACCTCCTTTTACCCCTTCCACCTCCGCCCACCTCCTTTTTGCCGAAAAAGGGGGGGAGGGGAAAACATATCGATTATTATCCGAGCCCAGGCGTCGAGACTGCAAAAAAGAGATTCTTAGCGCAACTTCTATTTCAATTCCGCACACATACGTCCAAAAACATGTTCGTTTCATGCGAAAATAGAGCGTGCGTATCGATTTTAGTTTTTTCGCCGTCAATTTTCTCGACTGGCATGATTATCAGTATCCTTCACCATGTTCACTCTATGGAATGACGTCGACTCGTCGGACGAGTTCAGTCACGTGGTTGAGATCTGTCAGTGATAAAGACACGCGAGACGCCCGAGTCCTTGGAAATGGTTACGGAATATTGTGAGTGCGTTCAAGAAGTGCAAAATACTAATAGAACCAGAACATTTCATCGGTAAGTGTATGGACAAAATATATAATATAATATAATACAGTTGTAGTGTAAATTACCTTGGTTAGGTTAGGTTTTCTTCGTTTGTTTAAGATAAATTATTTCGCTAAAAATTGGTTAAAAACGCGTGTATATGGGTATGTATGTATAGTACACATACAAACCCGAGTGATATACGCAGAGAATACTCGTGACATAGAATATTTTTCATCCCGCAGGTTTGCAATTCAGCCAGACCTACCCCAATCACGATCGAAGATCCGTCAATATTTTCAAGTCCTGAAAATTAGAAGCTTGCACTCCGGCCAATTTTAACGAGCATACGAAGCACGTCCAGTTCTCCGTGGTGAATCAGTCCGAGGAACATACAACGTCAACCTTTGTGGCAGACAGGTATTCATGGACTTGGCGGAGCATGACAGTTATCAATAACACCTACAAGATAAACATGTATACATTAGGGAGGTCGTTAAAAAAAATTTATCTCGGATGGTCTTCAATCGGTTCCAAATGTGGAAAAAATAATTCTCCAATTCTTGCAGATTTTTATGTTGACTTCCTATGGGCCCGATTTTCACATGAACTTGTTCTAATTCGTAAAAATCCTAAGTTGAGTTGGGTCTAATTTAAATCAGCAAGATTGCATCGGATACGTTTTATTATTGTATATTACACACAGCTCGAGTGAGAAAATGAAATTATTATATTCGTAATTTATTATTTTCCATTGATTTTTCTTTCAGATATAATTTTTCATTTTATCATTTTTTGATACAGCTCATTTTCTTGTATTAGTAAACTTGATGTTACATTGGGCCTCCGTTTCAGGTCTTTCATGGAACAAGAGACGACGAGCCCAGCGAGAATGGCCAACCTCGTTACAATCGCTTCCGAGGGACCTGAATTCCATCTTCGGGCTGCGGAGTCTCTCAAGGGAAGACTTCGGAGAAATTTATGAAATGGCTACAGAGGATCCGACAACAACATTCTTCCAGCCATTTATAGATTATGTGAGCATACGTGCATAATCTGCAAAACAATCTCAAATTTTTATTAAAATGAAAATTATCAGGCTGACCGGGAATCGAGTTTTCAGAAACAGTATGTACGTGTTGCAGGCCCGAAATTGATCTATCTAATATCACACGACACAGGAAAAGTAAACAAGCGCATAAATGACAAGAGAAGTAGAAAGGTAACATTCGTTGGGCGGCTAGGTGAGATCCGGGTTCGATTCCCGGTCTGCTTGATAATTTTTCTTGTCAATAAAAATGAGAGTTTATTCAATTCACATAAATTGACGTATCATGGCGATAAAGGATCTACCATCGGTAGCGTAATTATATTATAATGTAATTATATTATAATGTAATTACTAGGGTGTGCCAGAAAAAGCTTTTTTTTTTTTAATTTCCCACATCAAAAATCAACAATTATATCATAATTACCGTATTGTTCCGAGCATAAGTCGACCCTGAGTATAAGTCGACCTCCGAATCTAAGGTCTGATTGGGAGACATTTTTACAGAAACCGAATATAAGTCGACTTTTACAAAGACATTGTCATTTATATTTTTATGTATATTTAATCGTCGTAACTGTTCCGAATTTTTTTTTCACTCGATTTTTCTGCTAATCCCTACATTCCACTCTATCACCACTTCGAATATCTATTTTATCACAATGTTAAATCATTTCGCATACAATCTCGTTTGCGGTCTGTTAAATTTAGCATATCATCCCGAATTTAAGTCCCGCATTTTTGGAGTGATGTTTCTTACCAAAAATCTCGACTTATACTCAGAACAATACGGTACTCAATAAAATTACCCGTTGTTCATTACATAGTACATGAGAACGTTTTCTCATGAATATGGAGTTTTCAAAAGAAGAATATATGTGTTGCAGGCGCGAAATAAATTGATCTCTCTTATATTTTATACGTACATAGAAACCAATTCTCAAACCTCTGCGATAAAAGTGCATGTCCAAGGAAGCTTTTGCAGTGCTACGCAAGATCTTCTGCAAAAGATTCCTCGCGCATATACTTGCATATGTCAGATCATACAACGATAGGTTTTTCTTTACAAGAACTCGTGATGAATATTTCGCAGTGTCAAGGATACCAAAAATTTATTATTCACTTTCTGTTCAAAGGGATATATTATTTTTCAAACGTTTCTTCGGTTTAATTTTGTGTACGTCTGTCAATTTCCAAGAGTTCTGATTCTAATATGGTGGAAATGGCACTAAATTATAATTATTACTCATATAACAAACTGAAAAGCGTACAGACCATACAGACCAGAGGTTTATATAAATTTATAATCAAAGTTTTATAATAGACCAAGTTAGAATAAGAGAAAAACTAATTGTCAACGATTTCTGTATTTATTTCACTTACTATTGAATAATAAAACCACTCAGTATTTCAACCACTCTTTTCTCATTTCGGCTGTGAAGAAAAAACGATAGAGAACCACTGTACCAAATCCGTAAGCGCTGGTGGCTGATCGCTCTCTCCGGCACGAGGCTCGTGTGTTCCATTTGTACCGCTGGCATTATTCCGTCTATTCGATTTTATCTCTCGAGCGGAAAAAAAAAGTTTCAATGTCAATTATTTTTATCAACGAATTAGATAATACCTACGTGAGAATCTCGCATTGGTTCAGGCCAAGTCCTGTATAGTTGCCCCACGTTTTCAACAAATCGAATAGCAATTTTGAGTATTGATATGTTTATATTTCTTTTAACATAACATGTGAATTTGGAAAAGTTTTATATTCGTGCGACAGTGATATAATTTCTGATCACAAAACAAAATATAAAGTTATAAACCATCCCGCTGGGGCAACTATACCGGATTTACCCTATATAAATAACGACGAAGAGCTGAAAAAGAGAAAAAAAAAAAATTGTCAAACGGTGGACCCGAACTCACACCTCTGGCCGAGCTGCAGTTGAGAGAGCGACGCTACCGTCTTTGCCACGGTAACCACTCGACGACAATCGCTATTCAAAGTTTATGACTGTTCCAGGGCCAGACCGTTTCCATTTGCGCGCTGATTTTTCTTTGCATGCCCGGCGATGAAACGAAAGGTTCCTAATTTCGTTTTTTTCGATTCTTATCGCATTGTCGCCGTAGTTCTGATCTCATCTTACAACAATTACGGTTCAAAAGCTACCAATTTTCCCATAATAACCCGCAGGCTTATTTCGAAAGTGCGGGGAAAGCTCGATGCAAGTAAATTTCGATCCAACGTGACTCCAAAAAGGTCAAAAAATGATTCATACATGGTACTTCGAGTTTCGAAAATTTCTGGCGAATCTAAACAAGCCAAAGTCATCGGAAGCCGATCGCTGCTCCGATACGGAAGATCGCGGCTCCGCCTACCGCAGGGCCGACGCGCAACGCACGTGTCGTGCGCGACACGTCGCTCGGTCGCGCGCTCATGACACGGGCGGCGCGAAAAGCACCTACTAAAATCTGCCTTCTGCTCGAGTGTTATCCAAAGCAACAGTGTATCGCGAATAGAACAGTTTTGTGTAGCGCAAAAGGTTTTCACACTGAAATTCGGCATAACTATTCTAGAATTTGTTTATCTTGAAACTTCGTTGATGACTTGCTGTTTTTGTAAAACATAAAATCGAGTACCATTGTGCTAGCATATTTGTGCCACGAAAATGGGAAAACCGAAGGCTGTTTATAAACATCGTTCCGCTGCTAGGCGGCGGATGTCATCTAAGGGTAAAGCTAAGAGCATGGCTCAACGACGGTGAGTACATACATGTTTAGCATTATCCCATTGGTTTCATGCTCGTCTAGGAGCAAGGCTCAGGTGGCTGCAAGTTCACCGCGACCGTCCTGGAAGCTCGTACTATAAATATATCATCATTATACATGTGAGACACAAGACGGTTATCACCGGATAAAGGTATTACAAAGTAGTCGCGTCCCTCATAAATATCTTCCCGAATTTCCTAATTCATGCTTCCTGACCACTGAAGTTGTCTTTGTATTTCGCTAATTTGGTTACATGGATTGCCAAAATTCAGGTTGTCTAGCCTTCCTTGAAGTCCTTGAAGTCCTTGAAATGTTCTTAAATTTTGTGTAGGGTCTTGAATTTTTTGTTTTTTTTTCTATGAAAGCACTTTTTTATAATTTCATTACGCAAAAATGTCACGAGTCGAGTCAGATAATATCGCAATCGGTATATACAGGGTGATTCACTATTCGTGACGAATTTCTTGAGGAGTTAATCCCTGTAAAAATTGGGATCTAAAGTTCCTTAGCCATTTTTCGGAAAAATGTTTTTTTCCTTAGAAATTTTTTGGAAAATTATTTGTCGGAAAAAAGAATTTCCAAGAAAACTAAACGTTTTTCATAAAAATGGCTGAGGGACTTCCGATCCCAATTTCGACGGGGGTTAACCCCTCAAGAGATTCGTCACGAATTCTGAATCACCCTATATATAATATACCTCCGCAATAATGTAACACTGTGATACCGATAGATGTAAATGATAGATTCGAGTAAAATTGAAAGTTGAAGAATCAGAAAGAAAGAAGAAGAAAAGAAATGTCTATTGTATCTATTCCACTATGTAGGTTTTTTTTCCTTCGCTTATCGTGAACCAAAGTTTAACCATTCCATGTGACTAGATAGCTTATGTGCTTCAGAAATCCTGTTCAGAAGTCCTTGATATGTCCTTGAATTTTGATTTGAAATTTTACTAGACACCCTGAAATTAGATTCAATTAGATTTTCAAAATTCACCTTGTTTTTTACCCTCCGCCGGCAACCTATGACGATATCGTCATCAGCGACTTTTAACCCACTTGAAAGTGTCCAAAAATTCTCAAAAAATTCAGGGAATCAGTTTCGGGTCTCATCTCGATACTCCAGCAGCTTTTATTTAAAAATGTTTGAGTAATCAACAAATAGAACTTTACAAACAGTGCACAACAGCTAAATTTGACTATTTCCCTAAAAAATCGATATCTCAGACCCAAATTTTTATTATTCAAAAATGTTCTAGGGATTTATTCTTGATATTATGGTCCTTCAAAAAAACATACTCACATTAGGCTCGGTCCCAAAAAACCTATTTATTTCAGCACCTGAAAATGGGCTATTTTGAAAGAAGAAATTTCGCATAAAATTATAACGAAGATGTTCATTTACTTCGGACATTTCGTCAAATATACGTATTTTTTCACTGTGAATAATTTTTTTTCCCGTCAACTTGAGAAATCGGGTAAGAAAATTGGATTTTCAACGTAAAAATGCGGATTTTACAGCTACCTCAAATATCGAAAAAACCCGAGTCGAAATTTAGCGCCTACAAGAGAAACTCTGAGATATTATAGTATCACCACAAGACTATTCGACCTAGAGCTCCTACATTGAACCTCTAAGTCCTCCATTTACTACGTTTCAGGACTTGGAGGTTCACTGTAGGAGTTCCAGGTCGAATAGTATCATAGGAGGTTTAAATAGGCGTCGGGAGAATCAAAGCAGGGTTAAAATTTCGACTCGGGAACTGACACCGCCGGCTACCAGTGACGAATTCGTCCACTCACAATCTTTAAACGGTCGCAACTCGGCGAGGTCATGCCGGATGGACGCGTGCTTGTGCATGTGAGCCTATCACACCTTAAAGTTTTTTTAGGGTAAGGCTTCTAAGCTTCGCCACTTCTCTCTCCCAAGGAATACCAAGGAGTACCAAAGTCAAGTATGACGATATCGTCATAGGTTGCCGGCGGAGGGTTGATAGTGAAGACTGCAAAGCGGATATTGAACTAGAATTTCGGGATTTCGTCGCGTGGTCCATTTTACCCCACATGTTTCGGAAAATTGAATATTCATGTCCCATCCGAACCAATGATAGGTAATTTTTTCATAAGTTGGACATTTATTGAATATTATAGTTTGCGTACGGTAGGTGCAATTGGTTATTGTTTTTCCCCACCCTTCCCCACTTGTTTCACCAAAATTTATGCCAGGATTTCTTAGCAATTAGTCATTTCCAATGAATAGATGGCCACAAAGCCCAGCAGCATTACGCCCGCAACCAGGCGAAATGGCCGATCTCATTTCGCAGGTTGAATCGGACCCTTCATTGGATGAAGGGCCACAAGAAAAGCCAACATCGGATCCGCACCAAACGAGAACAGCCAACCCTGATTCAGTAAACGGATCGGACCCTCTTTTCGGAGAAGGCTTACAGGAAATGGTGGATTCGCATCACTGCGAAGACAGCCGAATCGAGAGTTCTGACGACGAAGAAGAGGTAGCGCTCGAAGGACGGTACATCGTTGACATCGGCTACATGCTGCAGCAGTTGCATGAAAAATTTGAAGATCATAATCCACTTTCGATCTGCACGTTTCGAGACGTTGTACAAACGAAGTCTCGCCGCTACGGTTTGCAAACGCAAATCTTCTTCCGGTGCAGAGTATGCCATTTTGAGGATAGTGTTTGGACAGACCGTGAGGACGACAAAATGATGGGCATCAATCGAAGTGCTGTCGCAGGGAGCTACGCCACGGGAATCGGGTTTTGGCAGTTGGAGCAACTGTTGGCTTCGATGAGTGTTACGTGCATGTCGTCAGCTACCTATACAAAACACGACCTGCAGGTTATCGCAGCATTTGAAAAGGCGGCTCTCACCGAAATGAAACAGGCTGGCGCGATTGCGAAGAAACGGGTGCTGGAAAGAGGGGATTTCATTGAACACAACGGCATTAAAATTCCATTTATTACCGTTGTAGCCGACTGTGATTGGATGAAACGTTCCTACAGAACGGGGAAATATGACTCCCTATCTGGTGTTGCTGCGATTATAGACCAGCATAGCCACAAGGTCATATTCATCGGCGTCCGCAACAAATATTGTTGTATTTGCGAAATGGCCGCCCAACGAGGAGGAACACCCGTGGATCACGTCTGCTTTAAGAATTGGGGCCGCGACCAAGCATCCACAGGGATGGAAAGCGACGCTATATTGGAAGGATTCAAATGCAGTATGGAAATGCACGGACTCATCTACAAGACTTTGGTCGCAGACGGAGACAGCAGTGTCTATAAATCCATTTTGGACAACGATCCGTATGCCGAGTACGGTCTCATCGTTGAAAAGAAAGAATGCGTCAACCATCTGCACCGAAATATGTCGAGAAAAATCACCGAGGTAGCCAATACCAAAGGCCGAAACATTTCTCGACTGAAGACGATGGTACGCGGTACCGTGCTCAAGTTCAGGAAGACTATTGAAATGTCAGTAGTGCATCGCCAAAGAGACACAGTTGAAGCTTCGACGACTTCTCAGAAAATTGAGCTCCTGAAGGCTGATGTCCAGAACGCACCGTACCACGTCTTCGAAGACCACGAGAGATGCAACGAGCTGAAAGGATTTTGCCAGCGAGAAACCACTGCCAACGGGATAACTGCCGTCGAAGATCTCAAGCAAGCAGGACTCTTCCAGCAGCTGGAAGAGATCTTGAAACATTTGAGCTTACACGCCAACAGCTTACTCTATGACGCTACCAATAACATTGCAGAATCCTTCAATGGCATAGTACGCAAGTTCACGGGTGGAAAAAGAATCAACTGGGGCGTGAAGGGATCCTTTCAGGGCAGAGCTTATGGCGCTGTGCTACAACACAACACTCTTGGTGTCCTCTCAAAACTCCACCGCAGCGAGGGAAAATTACCGCCCAGTACCGTGATCGCTTTAGAATCCCGGCGCCAGCGCAAAGCACGCAACAGCGCTGAGCATATGAGATCGCAAACGGAATCGCGTTCCTTCCGTCGTAAGGAGAACCGGAAGCAACGGGGACCGGACAAACATTACGGTCCCAATGCTGAGCAGCCTAACATGCCCGACCATACGTACGATGAGATGGTAATGCTGGATCAAGCCAGATTACTTGAAAATCGAAACAAGCGCACCGAGATTGAAATCAACACCAGAGGGCAGGCGGACAATGCACTGTGGCAGTTGATGCGAAGAAAGATGCTAACTGCTTCTCACTTTGGTAGAATCTGTAAATTGCGGAACACTACGTCATGCTCTTCTGCAGTGGAGGCCGTACTGTACCCGTCGGTGAGGAGTACACCCTCTATGGTCTGGGGTCGCACACACGAATCCACGGCCATCGATGAGCTATAGCGAGAATTAACGAAAAAATTGAAACACTCCGTGACCATTAGACCGTGTGGATTGTTCATCGATGCGGAGCTGGGATTTCTGGGTGCCAGTCCAGATGGTATCATCGACGATGCCACTATCGTTGAAGTGAAATGTCCGCAGTCAACTCAACGTCCAAAAGATGCGACCCAACAACGTGTCTCCGAAATCTCTAAGTATTTGGACAAGAATGATCCATCGAAGATGAGGACAACTCATCCGTATTATTACCACGTGCAGGGGCAGTTGCATATAACGCGCGCCGAAATATACTACTTCGCCGTGTGGACAGAACCATCGGGTGTTGAGTACGTCAACGTGCCACGTGACGATGCATTCTGGAGGGATCGTATGGAACCATATCTAACCCGGTTTTACAACGAGTGCATGCTACCAGAAATAATAGAAGGCCGATACAAGCGTGACCAGCCAATCCGTGAACCAGAATATATTCTGAAAGCGCAGCAACTGAAGAGCCACGTCAACCAAGCATCGGAAACAGCAAGATGTACGAATGGTGGAAGAGCGACGGCGACGTCTGACAGCGAACACGGGATGCAAAGTAGAGAATCTTCCAAAGTCAAGAAAGTTGTACCTACGAGGCTAAGTCGAACGAACTCCGAAGACCCAGATTCTTGGACTGTTAGATCATCGGACGAGCATCCTTGTATTTCAAATGACGAATCGAGGATGGCGCCTATAAAAATCGTCAAACGTACCTCCCAAGACGGAGTGTGTTACGTTGTGTCATCCTCAGACCAAGAGTTCGCTCCGGCGAAAAAAACGGTCAAAATTCGACCTATGAAATTGCGCCAACGTAGCTCTGGGAACGGCACCTACTATGTATCGTGATCAGACGAACGAGAGCCTGCGTGTACAAGTCAAACACCATGTGGCACCATCCTTGCTGCACCGATTGAAGCATTGGAGGAACGTTGCAGTGAAATGCCATGGGTCGCTGTATCCAACGATCGTGTCACGGACGGACCAACCGAAATGGAGATTGACATACTGCGATCGATCAATCGGGATGTGAGTATTGACAAGATCCAAAAAGATGTAATATCCCAAACTTCTTTGCTGAATGACACGTCGATCGATCGATTTCTATCAGTAATCGACGAAACAACGCAGTTCGACACTACTTCTGCACTTTGGCTAGCGTATACGAACTTCATCGAGCCTTCAAAGATGTCCCAGGATATCAGCATTATCGGCGGCAATACGTACAGGCATTGGCGATGCCTTTCGTTCGACGGAACCAGGCTCTGTGTTTACGACAGTCTAGGCTGCAACGACTATGAATCGTTGACAACCGAAGAACAAGGATTCATTTCTTTGCGGTATCCGAGTTTGAGAACTGAAGACGTTGTCTTTCCAGCAGTCCAAAGACAGCCTGACAGTTTCAGCTGTGGAGTATATGCAGCTGCTTTTGCTACTACACTTGCCTTGGGAGGAAACCCCTCTCATGCGATATACTTCATCGACGTACTGGAAATGCGCAATCATCTGTTTCGAATAATACAGAACAAAGAATTGTGCGCCTTTCCAAATGTTTAGTTCGGAACATGTATCGTCGGTGTGGTTAGCTGAGTCTGCTGGTTGACTTCATTTTTCCGATTATTTTTTGTTATTCATTTACTGTTTTTCCCACGAGTTACGGTCACGCGAGGGAGATGACCTGTTTTCAAACTACTCCCGATTTTCCCGTCTTTTCTCTCATTCTCATCTCTTCTCATAATTTTCTAATATCATCAAAGTTCCTACGTTCCTAGGATTCGAGTTACGGTCACGCGAGGGAGATGACCTGTTTTCAAACTACTCCCGATTTTCCCGTCTTTTCTGTCATTCTCATCTCTTCTCATAATTTTCTAATATCATCAATGTTCCTACGTTCCCAGGAATCGAGTTACGGTCACGCGAGGGAGATGACCTGTTTTCAAACTACTCCCGATTTTCCCGTCTTATCTCTCATTCTCATCTCTTCTCATAATTTTCTAATATCATCAAAGTTCCTACGTTCCCAGGATTCGAGTTACGGTCACGCGAGGGAGATGACCTGTTTTCAAACTACTCCCGATTTTCCCGTCTTTTCTCTCATTCTCATCTCTTCTCATAATTTTCTAATATCATCAAAGTTCCCACGTTTCCAGGATTCGAGTTACGGTCACGCGAGGGAGATGACCTGTTTTCAAACTACTCCCGATTTTCCCGTCTTTTCTCTCATTCTCATCTCTTCTCATAATTTTCTAATATCATCAAAGTTCCTACGTTCCCAGGATTCGAGTTACGGTCACGCGAGGGAGATGACCTGTTTTCAAACTACTCCCGATTTTCCCGTCTTTTCTCTCATTCTCATCTCTTCTCATAATTATCTAATATCATCAAAGTTCCCACGTTCCCAGGATTCGAGTTACGGTCACGCGAGGGAGATGACCTGTTTTCAAACTACTCCCGATTTTCCCGTCTTTTCTCTCATTCTCATCTCTTCTCATAATTTTCTAATATTATCAAAGTTCCTACGTTCCCAGGATTCGAGTTACGGTCACGCGAGGGAGATGACCTTTTTTTTAAAACTACACCCGATTTTCTTGACTTTTCTTTTATTCTCATCTTTTTTCTTATTCTCATCTCTTCTCATCATTTTCTGAATGTTTGCATCTTTTCGAAATTGATGAAAAAACCGTCGAAGTTTCGCATCGCTTCACCGAGATGTACGAGCTGACCGACTCAAATTCACCAACGCGTCGAAGTTTCGCATCTCTTCACCGAGATGTACGAGCTGACCGACTCAAATTCACCAACGCGTCAAAGTTTCGCATCTCTTCACCGAGATGTACGAGCTGATCGACTTAAATTCACCAACGCGTCGAAGTTTCGCATCTCTTCACCGAGATGTACGAGCTGACCGACTCAAATTCACCAACGCGTCGAAGTTTCGCATCTCTTCACCGAGATGTACGAGCTGACCGACTCAAATTCACCAACGCGTCGAAGTTTCGCATCTCTTCACCGAGATGTACGAGCTGACCGATTCAAATTCACCAACGCGTCGAAGTTTCGCATCTCTTCACCGAGATCTACGAGCTGACCGACTCAAATTCACCAACGCGTCGAAGTTTCGCATCTCTTCACCGAGATGTACGAGCTGACCGACCTAAATTCACCAACGCGTCGAAGTTTCGCATCTCTTCACCGAGATGTACGAGCTGACCGACTCAAATTCACCATCGCGTCGAAGTTTCGCATCTCTTCACCAAGATGTACGAGCTGACCGACTCAAATTCACCAACGCGTCGAAGTTTCGCATCTCTTTATCGAGATGTACGAGCTGACCGACTCAAATTCACCATCGCGTCGAAGTTTCGCATCTCTTCACCGAGATGTACGAGCTGACCGACTCCAATTCACCAACGCGTCGAAGTTTGGCATCTCTTTATCGAGATGTACGAGCTGACCGACTCAAATTCACCAACGCGTCGAAGTTTGGCATCTTTTAATCGAGATGTACGAGCTGACCGACTCAAATTCACCAACGCGTCGAAGTTTGGCATCTCTTTATCGAGATGTACGAGCTGACCGACTCAAATTCACCAACGCGTCGAAGTTTCGCATCTCTTCACCGAGATGTACGAGCTGACCGACTCAAATTCACCAACGCGTCGAAGTTTCGCATCTCTTCACCGAGATGTACGAGCTGACCGACTCAAATTCACCAACGCGTCGAAGTTTGGCATCTCTTTATCGAGATGTACGAGCTGACCGGCTCAAATTCACCAACGCGTCGAAGTTTCGCATCTCTTCACCGAGATGTACGAGCTGACCGACTCAAATTCACCAACGCGTCGATGTTTCGCATCTCTTCAGCGAGTTGTACGAGCTGACCGACTCAAATTCACCAACGCGTCGAAGTTTCGCATCTCTTCACCGAGATGAACGAGCTGGCCGACAGGAGGGAAACCTCTCGGGAGACATGGTCAATTAGCCTCCTTGTGGCGTCTCCTGGAAATACTCGTAGTTACGCGAGTAGCTCATAATTGACGTTTACAGATATAAGAAATTCCTCATTTTGATGTGAGCTTAAAAAAAGAGGTGAAAAAATATTGCCACCCTAATGTAAGGCTGGAGAGCCAACCACTCCGCAATACAAAATAAATACTATTCTTAAAAAAATGTATAGACGACCAAGACTTCTTTCACACATACACACACACACACACACACACACACACACACACACACACATATGGAGAATAAGGACCACCCTAATACATCATTTACAGAATATATAGTATCGTAATTTTCACCTCTTATTTCATTGGTCCGTTTTTTTTTATAACAATTTCCACATTTGAATTTATAACTTCGATTCTAAGTAAAATTAATGAGGAGTAGTCCTGTACTGACCCCTCACGTGACACTCACAATTTACAGGGTTTCATAGGAAGTACAAGAAAAGATGAAAAAAAGATCATTCCGTTTAAAATTTTATTCAAAAATTGATATAAAATTGCTTGACGCAACCACCCTTGCAGTCCCGATTTCCGCTTCCACTTTCTTTTTTTTTTTTCAGCCTCGCTCCCGTCTCCCGCTCTTTTTTGTTTGCAATCTACTCTCCCATCGATTCTCCTGCTCCCGTCCCTCGCCTCTTCTTTCCTCTTCCTCCCTCTTCGCGCCTCTCTTCTCTCCGCATAGCTGCGGTAGCGCCTCTTGGCCCAATTTCCGTACCTAGAACACATATTTCGACGATAATTACTGCACTCTGAAAATACGAATTATCGGAAAAGAAAAATAAAATATCACGAAATATATTTTATCCAGAATGGTGCACTGAATAAAAAGTTTTTTTCCACCCAATAAACTTTTCCTTCCAGTAAAGAAACTCGTATTCTTGCAGTAAGAATACCAAAGTTTATCTCCCACAGCAATACGTATACTGACTAACAAAATTTCGTATCCCTCTGAGCATAATACCAAATTCTAAATACAACGGATCTTACTTTATTGGCATAAATTCATGGCGATATTTGTTACAGAGATGATAAGTCCCATTCTAGCAACTTTTCGCGTACCCCCAATGATACGATTAGGCAATTGACAAACTAACACCTGCTTTCACCAAGCATGTGAAAACGGAGGGAAATGATGGCGCCACCATTACGGTTGCCATGCTAACATGCAGTGTGGTATTCGCCTCAGCATTATATTTGGTATTGCTGTGGGTACAATACCCGTATCCCTCCAGTAAGAATACGTATCACTGCAAGAACACTCGCTCCAAAACACTGTGTATTCGGGGAAGAAAAAAAACTTTTTTTTTCAGTGTGGGGAATAAAATGTAGACTTCGAATTACTGTCTGTAGTTGCACTCACTTCTCATCGCGCTCCGCCCGGGTGAACTTGGGCCTACTCCCCCCCTGCGCCTCCGACCCCCCCGCCATCAGCGATGCCTTCCTCTTGCCGGCCTAGGGGGTAAAATACGCGAAGTTTTACTTTAAATATCCGTCAAATTATTTATTCGAATGAAGATATATGTATTATATGATATGTCGGTTATTTATTACAATGTACTATACTACTATCCGAACTCTCGCTAATTCGAACTACTAGAATAGGCTCGGTACCAATTGGTTCGAATAATCGAGGTTCTGCTCTACGATTTTTGGAATAATCAGAACTGTGCGTTCTGTACATTTTGAAAAATAAGTCGGAGGTTCAATTACCTCGATCTTATGTCTGAGGTCAACGACCTTCCTTCTTTCCTTTGATCTCCGTTTCTCCTGCTCCACTCTTATCTTCCTCGCAAATTCCTCGTCCATCTCCCTTATTCTCTTCTTCATCTCCCTCCAGTTTTCCTTCAACTCCGAAATCCTATCCGTCATTATTACTAATCAAAAAGACATATTACGGGTAGTGAGGGTATTTACGATACAGTTAGGGCCAGTTTCTTCACTTCTGGATAGATTTATGCGGCAGATATCCTATGCCTTTGGCACAGGATATCTGGCGGATAACTTCATCCGCTAGATAACCCTGGTAAAGACACCGGGCATTAGTGGTATGACAAACCATATTCCTACGACTAGAACAGTCAAACGAGCTTTTGCTCCAAAAATGTACTACTTACCGCAACGAATTTCCTATAACGAATGACAGGCGAATCGCCAAGTATGGTCATGAGCGCGCGCCCGAGCGACGTGTGGCGCGCGACACGTGCGTTGCGCGTCGGCCCTGCGGTAGGCGGAGCCGCGATCTTCCGTATCGGAGCAGCGATCGGCTTCCGATGACTTTGGCTTGTTTAGATTCGCCAGAAATTTTCGAAACTCGAAGTACCATGTATGAATCATTTTTTGACCTTTTTGGAGTCACGTTGGATCGAAATTTACTTGCATCGAGCTTTCCCCGCACTTTCGAAATAAGCCTGCGGGTTATTATGGGAAGATTGGTAGCTTTTGAACCGTAATTGTTGTAAGATGAGATCAGAACTACGGCGACAATGCGATAAGAATCGAAAAAAACGAAATTAGGAACCTTTCGTTTCATCGCCGGGCATGCAAAGAAAAATCAGCGCGCAAATGGAAACGGTCTGGCCCTGGAACAGTCATAAACTTTGAATAGCGATTGTCGTCGAGTGGTTACCGTGGCAAAGACGGTAGCGTCGCTCTCTCAACTGCAGCTCGGCCAGAGGTGTGAGTTCGGGTCCACCGTTTGACAATTTTTTTTTTTTCTCTTTTTCAGCTCTTCGTCGTTATTTATATAGGGTAAATCCGGTATAGTTGCCCCAGCGGGATGGTTTATAACTTTATATTTTGTTTTGTGATCAGAAATTATATCACTGTCGCACGAATATAAAACTTTTCCAAATTCACATGTTATGTTAAAAGAAATATAAACATATCAATACTCAAAATTGCTATTCGATTTGTTGAAAACGTGGGGCAACTATACAGGACTTGGCCTGAACCAATGCGAGATTCTCACGTAGGTATTATCTAATTCGTTGATAAAAATAATTGACATTGAAACTTTTTTTTTCCGCTCGAGAGATAAAATCGAATAGACGAAATAATGCCAGCGGTACAAATGGAACACACGAGCCTCGTGCCGGAGAGAGCGATCAGCCACCAGCGCTTACGGATTTGGTACAGTGGTTCTCTATCGTTTTTTCTTCACAGCCGAAATGAGAAAAGAGTGGTTGAAATACTGAGTGGTTTTATTATTCAATAGTAAGTGAAATAAATACAGAAATCGTTGACAATTAGTTTTTCTCTTATTCTAACTTGGTCTATTATAAAACTTTGATTATAAATTTATATAAACCTCTGGTCTGTATGGTCTGTACGCTTTTCAGTTTGTTATATGAGTAATAATTATAATTTAGTGCCATTTCCACCATATTAGAATCAGAACTCTTGGAAATTGACAGACGTACACAAAATTAAACGGAAGAAACGTTTGAAAAATAATATATCCCTTTGAACAGAAAGTGAATAATAAATTTTTGGTATCCTTGACACTGCGAAATATTCATCACGAGTTCTTGTAAAGAAAAACCTATCGTTGTATGATCTGACATATGCAAGTGTATGCGCGAGGAATCTTTTGCAGAAGATCTTGCGTAGCACTGCAAAAGCTTCCTTGGACATGCACTTTTATCGCAGAGGCTTGAGAATTGGTTTCTATGTACGTATAAAATATAAGAGAGATCAATTTATTTCGCGCCTGCAACACATATATTCTTCTTTTGAAAACTCCATATTCATGAGAAAACGTTCTCATGTACTATGTAATGAACAACGGGTAATTTTATTGAGTACCGTATTGTTCTGAGTATAAGTCGAGATTTTTGGTAAGAAACATCACTCCAAAAATGCGGGACTTAAATTCGGGATGATATGCTAAATTTAACAGACCGCAAACGAGATTGTATGCGAAATGATTTAACATTGTGATAAAATAGATATTCGAAGTGGTGATAGAGTGGAATGTAGGGATTAGCAGAAAAATCGAGTGAAAAAAAAATTCGGAACAGTTACGACGATTAAATATACATAAAAATATAAATGACAATGTCTTTGTAAAAGTCGACTTATATTCGGTTTCTGTAAAAATGTCTCCCAATCAGACCTTAGATTCGGAGGTCGACTTATACTCAGGGTCGACTTATGCTCGGAACAATACGGTAATTATGATATAATTGTTGATTTTTGATGTGGGAAATTAAAAAAAAAAAAGCTTTTTCTGGCACACCCTAGTAATTACATTATAATATAATTACATTATAATATAATTACGCTACCGATGGTAGATCCTTTATCGCCATGATACGTCAATTTATGTGAATTGAATAAACTCTCATTTTTATTGACAAGAAAAATTATCAAGCAGACCGGGAATCGAACCCGGATCTCACCTAGCCGCCCAACGAATGTTACCTTTCTACTTCTCTTGTCATTTATGCGCTTGTTTACTTTTCCTGTGTCGTGTGATATTAGATAGATCAATTTCGGGCCTGCAACACGTACATACTGTTTCTGAAAACTCGATTCCCGGTCAGCCTGATAATTTTCATTTTAATAAAAATTTGAGATTGTTTTGCAGATTATGCACGTATGCTCACATAATCTATAAATGGCTGGAAGAATGTTGTTGTCGGATCCTCTGTAGCCATTTCATAAATTTCTCCGAAGTCTTCCCTTGAGAGACTCCGCAGCCCGAAGATGGAATTCAGGTCCCTCGGAAGCGATTGTAACGAGATTGGCCATTCTCGCTGGGCTCGTCGTCTCTTGTTCCATGAAAGACCTGAAACGGAGGCCCAATGTAACATCAAGTTTACTAATACAAGAAAATGAGCTGTATCAAAAAATGATAAAATGAAAAATTATATCTGAAAGAAAAATCAATGGAAAATAATAAATTACGAATATAATAATTTCATTTTCTCACTCGAGCTGTGTGTAATATACAATAATAAAACGTATCCGATGCAATCTTGCTGATTTAAATTAGACCCAACTCAACTTAGGATTTTTACGAATTAGAACAAGTTCATGTGAAAATCGGGCCCATAGGAAGTCAACATAAAAATCTGCAAGAATTGGAGAATTATTTTTTCCACATTTGGAACCGATTGAAGACCATCCGAGATAAATTTTTTTTAACGACCTCCCTAATGTATACATGTTTATCTTGTAGGTGTTATTGATAACTGTCATGCTCCGCCAAGTCCATGAATACCTGTCTGCCACAAAGGTTGACGTTGTATGTTCCTCGGACTGATTCACCACGGAGAACTGGACGTGCTTCGTATGCTCGGTAAAATTGGCCGGAGTGCAAGCTTCTAATTTTCAGGACTTGAAAATATTGACGGATCTTCGATCGTGATTGGGGTAGGTCTGGCTGAATTGCAAACCTGCGGGATGAAAAATATTCTATGTCACGAGTATTCTCTGCGTATATCACTCGGGTTTGTATGTGTACTATACATACATACCCATATACACGCGTTTTTAACCAATTTTTAGCGAAATAATTTATCTTAAACAAACGAAGAAAACCTAACCTAACCAAGGTAATTTACACTACAACTGTATTATATTATATTATATATTTTGTCCATACACTTACCGATGAAATGTTCTGGTTCTATTAGTATTTTGCACTTCTTGAACGCACTCACAATATTCCGTAACCATTTCCAAGGACTCGGGCGTCTCGCGTGTCTTTATCACTGACAGCTGACTATATCGATCGGTGTACCCGGTAGATCACGCACCGTCCAACCACGTGACTGAACTCGTCCGACGAGTCGACGTCATTCCATAGAGTGAACATGGTGAAGGATACTGATAATCATGCCAGTCGAGAAAATTGACGGCGAAAAAAGTAAAATCGATATTCACGCTCTATTTTCGCATGAAACGAACATGTTTTTGGACGTATGTGTGCGGAATTGAAATAGAAGTTGCGCTAAGCATCTCTTTTTTGCAGTTTCGACGCCTGGGCTCGGATAATAATCGATTTGTCTTCCCCTCCCCCCCTTTTTCGGCAAAAAGGAGGTGGGCGGAGGTGGAAGGGGTAAAAGGAGGTGGGCGACTAAGGATGGGCCTTAACAGGTATGAGCTAAACGACGTCTCGAAGAACTAGTTATCCAAGACTCGGTAAGAAACATAGAACTCTACCTTCTTCAGATCAGAACCTCATAGAATCTAACTAGTTATTCGCATCTCCTAAATAATAATTATTCAGGACGTAACAAAGTGTTGTCGTGCCATTTATGTCGACTTATATCAAAGCCTACGCATAAAAAATGCAAAATCGACCGAGAGAGCCCGATTCTATCGAGAATTCCGAACACAACCATCCCAAAACATCTTTGTTCTCGACAACGATGAAGGGGCCAGTTGTATTCTACGTTTTTGTGGTAATTTTCGCGATTGTCAACGGCTGAGAGCAGCTGAGAGCGGCCATTGCCGCTAATGTCATTATATTAGTTCCCACACCGCCCGTGAGATGTCGCCACGCTGTTACGTTGATACACCTGTAACCACGTGACTCGACCTGCAGTCCAATCGCCTCTCACTCATGAGCTAAAAATTTTCGCGTGGCTACATCTCACGGGTGGTTTGGGAACTAATATATTAACATTAGCGGCAATGGCCGCTCTAAGCTGCTCTCAGCCGTTGAAGATCGCGAAAATTACCACAAAAACGTAGAATACAACTGGCCCCTTCATCGTTGTCGAAAACAAAGAAGTTTTGGGATGGTTGTGTTTGGAATTCCATATAGAATCGGGCTCTCTCGGTCGATTTTGCATTTTTTATGCGTAGGCTTTGATATAAGTCGACATAAATGCCACGCCAACACTTTCCGATCAAAAAAAAAAAAAAAAATCCCGATTCCATTCGATCAAATGTACCAGTTTGAACTCATTAGGGGAGACCAGGGCAAAATGATCCCCTTCAGGGAAACATGATTATAAAGTGTAAACTGTTTGCTTCATGAATCTAAAGATAGGAGCGATGAATTGTACCATCCTTCGGCCACATTGTTGAATTTTTCCAGATTTTATGAGTTGCTGTGATTGCGACAAATTTTGAAAAATCGCACTGGTGTCAAAAGATCGTTTTGCCCCATAGGGTGGGGCAAAATGATCTCTCAATGAATGTTATAGAAAACTATGTACAGGTAGGTTTAAGAGTTCAATATTTAGTACTAAACTGTGTTTTAATCGACTTATTTTCTTTCCTGCAGAAGCATGTATTTTTTACAGTTAGTTTTTAGTTTTGAAAAAGTAAAAAAGGCCGTATAATGATATATGATCATCAGGGCCTGGGAGTTGGGGCCAACAATCAGACGTGACAAGAAAGCGTAATACATGTAATAATCACGAGAAAAAAAGACGATTCACTATACGTCGAATGTCGAAATCGAGTGAAGTAAGCAGCATAACACGTGGATGAAGGGCTTTTGAGCGCTCTGCTGTTTTACCGACGGGGTAGCATGAGACTACCCTATAGATGTAGTCATTTCGATAGGGTTCTTCAGCTGTGCGCTAGACGCGCTCTTCGGAACAAGGAGAGTGGTCGGAGCTCGCTCAAATGCCCTTAAGGGCGTTGACCAGGCCTCGCCAAGCGCGCGTAAATAGACGGTCGGCATTTACCATCTCATTTCCTCATTTTTCAAGATAACGGAGTTCTCGATAACGATTCTCACAGATAAAGGCTGTATCCGTGTCATGGCTTTGGCCTAATTTGCGATTTCACGTGTAGCTTATAAAATGGGCAGTCCTCCGTTACCCGTGCAATGATGAAAGAAAATTCTTGCTCTCTTGAAATTACCTGATGATATGACACTTTTAGATGCGCTTCCGCCCAGTTTGGAAGCAACTACGATTGGCAAGCCCATGAAAAACTAAATAAAATTGAAAAAAAGCGTCTGATTAGCGTTAAAGTCGAATTTAACAAAAAATGAGACAGAAATCAAGACATAAAATAAGACAAAAATTGAGATAAAAATCAATACAGGAGATAAGATAAAAATCAATACAGAAATCAATCCAAAAAATAAGATAAAAATCAATACAGAAATCAAGACAAAGAATAATATACACTAAAGACAAGAAATCAAGACAGAAAATTAGACGAAGAATAAGATAAAAATCAAGACGAAAAATAAGACAAAAGTCAATACAAAAAATAAGATAAAAATCAATACAGGAGTCAGGACAAAGAATAAGATAAAAATCAATACAGAAATCAAGACAAAAAATGAGATAAAAATCAAGACAAAAAATAAGATAAGAATCAAGACGAAAGTATAGGCAAAAAATGCGAGTAAATAATTAAAATCAATAGATATACAATAGGAATACAATTATAAAGATTGCTATTTCTATACTGTCATTGACGATTTGATAACCTCACTGTATTTTTTCTAATTGAAAATAACTAATCTATAGTAATGAAACGGATTTTTATTTCATTAATCTCGGTCCAGCTTTAATAAACACGAATTCATTTCTAACAATATATATTTTTTTTTCAAATATTTATTCACATATGTATAATCAGTGAAATCATCAATATTAACAATATTTACTTGAAAATAACAAACAAACAAGCTGATGTTATAATTAGGGCCAGGGACTTCGTCCGGTGGGGATAAACTAACACACATTAACCACGTCTGTGTGATGGCAATGTTCAGGATCCACAGTGAAAAATTTCAGATGTCAACGAAAACTAACACATGTAAACACATCTGTGTAATCGGCAATGATTGTTCGTTAGTTTCCGGTCCCACAGTGACAAAGTTCAGATGTCAGAATGAAATGTTGAACTTAACCCTCCTGACCAGTCCGATAAGTGTAGACCATGCAAGAGTATGTAGTATACATTTAAGTATACATGCAAGTTCAAGACTGCCCGTGTGTGGATAACGGGCAGCTCTCCGTGACTTAGATACAGGAAAAGCTATTTATGTCACTGCGTATTGAAAACTACTATTCTAACCTCGCTTCGCTCGGTTACAACGTGTTTCTCCGACGCAGCATGCGAAGCCACTGGGCGTATTCAAGGGTGCGAGTGTGTATCAAAACGAGCAGCTCTCCGCAACCCAAGCAATTAGAATTGAGAATAATTATCCTATCCGAAATTTCTGAAGATGAGACCACTTAGACATGTTACAGCTGATTTTTGGTGCTTCTCAGATATCCGAGCCCATCTGTGCATAATCAAGCACATACAAAACAGGCAGCTTTAGATATAAAAAAAATATTTCAAATTAAAATATTTTATATAAAATATATCCACTATAAATAATTTTTGTCGTTGTTACATAGTCAGATGAGTTTCGACTTATATCGGCAGCTGCTGCGAGAAGTGAATGAAAGAATGCCCTATAGGAAAACGGACAGCTCGCAATAACTTAGTGGATTGAATTTTAAAATGATTGTCCTGTCGGAAATTTGAGGATATGTGACCCACTCGGACATATCTGTGCAGTCCTCCGTTCCTCATGCAATGATGTAATAAAATAATTGCTCTCTTGAAATTACCCTGATGATATGACACGTTCATACGCGCTTCCGCCGAGTTTGGAAGCAACAACGATTGGCAAACCCATAAAAAACTAAATAGAATTAAATAAAGCATCTAATTAGCGTTGAAGACTAATTTCAGTCAAAATAATACAAAAATAAATACAAAGATGAGGATAAAAATGAAGACAAAAATGAAGACAAAAATCATGCCGAAAATCAACTGAAAAATCAAGACAAAAATTGAGAAAAAAATAAAGACATAAAATAATACGAGAATCAATACAGAAAATGAGATAAAAATCAATACCGAAAAATAGGAAGAAAATCAAGACCGAAAATAAGATAAAAAAAAATCAAGACAAAAATCAAGACAAAAATCAAGACGAAAATCAAGACGAAGATCAATACCGGAAATAATAAAAAAATCGAGACTAAAAATAATACTAAAATAAAGCCAGAAAATAAGATGAAAATCAAGACGAAAATCAAGACAGAAATCAAGACAAAAATCAAGACAAAAATCAAGACAAAAATCAAGACAAGAATCAAGACGAAAATCAAGACGAAGATCAATACCGAAAATAAGATAAAAATCAACACTAAAAATAATACGAAAATCAAGACAGAAAATGAGATCAAAAAAATCAAGACAAAAATCAATACGAAAATCAAGACAGAAAATATGATAAAAAAAAATCAAGAAAAATCAATACAGAAAATTAGATAAAAAACAATACCGAAAAATAATACGGAAATCAAAACAGAAAACATGATAAAAAAAAAATCAAGACAAAAATCAAGACGAAAATCGAGACGAAAATAATGTAAAAATCAAGACTAAAAATAATACGAAAATAAAGACACAAAATAAGATGAAAATCAAGACCGAAAATAAGATAAAAAAAAATCGAGAAAAAAATTAAGACAAAAATCAAGACAAAAATCAAGACAAAAATCAAGACGAAAATCAAGACGAAAATCAAGACGAAGATCAATACCGAAAATAAGATAAAAATCGAGACTAAAAATGATACGAAAATCAAGACCGCAAATAAGACAAAAATCAAGACAGAAATCAAGACAGAAATCAAGACAAAAATCGAGATGAAAATCGAGAATAAAAATAATACGAAAATCAAGACTGAAAATGAGATGAAAATCAAGACAGAAAATGAGATTAAAAAAATCAAGACAAAAATCAAGACAAAAATCAAGACAAAAATCAAGACGAAAATCAAGACAGAAAATGAGATTAAAAAAATCAAGACAAAAATCAAGACAAAAATCAAGACAGAAAATATGACAAAAAAAATCAAGAAAAATCAATACAGAAAATGAGATAAAAAACAATACCGAAAAATAATATGGAAATCAAGACAAAAATCGAGACGAAAATCGAGACGAAAAGAAGATAAAAATTGAGACTAAAAATAATACGAAAATCAAGACAGAAAATAAGATGAAAATCAAGACGAAAATCAAGACAGAAATGATATTAAAAAAATCAAGACAAAAATCAAGACAAAAATCAAGACAAAAATCAAGACAAAAATCAAGACGAAAAATAAGACGAAGATCAAGACGAAAAATAAGACGAAAATCAATACGAAAAATAAGACGAAGATCAATACCGAAAATAGGATAAAAATAATAGGAAAATCAATACAGAAAATAAGATGAAAATATATGAAAGTATATGGACATAATAAATGGCTGCGATGATGGCTTACAATCAAGCAAGCCGAGCTGCATATTATGCACTACAGCGAAGACGGGCCAGGGAGGAGAGACTGAGAATCGATACGGACCGTCGAAATCTGGTTAAATTATTATACTGGATATAATTGTCCACTAAGCGGGTGATATATATTATATATTATATATTATTATTTTATTTCATATGATGTACTCAGATGTAAAATTTTTTTTTGCTTTTCCCCTTACAGAAAAAACCCTTCAAGTTTGGGGGTGAAACTTCAACTTTCAGGGTTAAACCCTCAATTCTGAAGATGAAACCCTGAAATTTCAGGGAATAACCTCTAATCTTCAGAGTTATACCCTCACAGAAAAAACCCCTCAAAATATCGCCGTCAACTGAGCCCTCAACTTTCAGGGTGATTTCGTACCCTCAACTTGAGGGTCAAACCTGAATTGAGGGGTACCTTCAACTTGAGGAGCAACCGTCAAATGGGGGTCCCTTCAACTTCAGGGTCAACCATTGAATGAGGGTAACCCCCAAATTGAGGATTGCCCTCGATTTGAGGGTTTAAATTTCAGAACCCGTAGACTTGAGGAATTATTATATCTCTAAATCTTTGGACTCAACTCTCAATATACGATTCCGGGTATTAACCGTTAACATTGAAAGTAATTACTCTTAATTGTGAGGCGACCCACTAAGACTTTTTGAAGTGACCTGCCACTTTTGAGGGTTGACCTCTAACTATTCAGGGTCATCCCTCAATTTTCAGCTGGAGCGCTCTGAATATAAAATTTCTTCGTGAACATATTCTCGTGGTTCTAAATCGAACTTCTGTAAGACAACAATTATGTAATAGATAAGTCATGTCCCTGAATTGAATTTCTATGTCTTGAAATTACATTCATCAAATATTATTAGTTTGTTCAGAAATTACATTCATAAATAATATTTCCTCAAAAGTTTAAAAAATTTCATCCAACGCAGCAACCTGCATCCTACGACAACTGCCTTTTCTTCGGTGGACTGAATTTATGTTCAGCGGAGGACATAAGATCTGGAAAAATCATGAACTATGTATCAAAATAGCACTAATCAACTGTAGAAAAACTGAGTCATTAGAATGTTCTCTCAGAGCGTAGCAGTAAATTGAAAAAAGATGTAAAAGTTTTCAGTTCAACTAGGGTCTTCCCTTAAGTCAAAACCAGTTTCACAATTTCAGGTACATTTTTAATATCAAAATTTTTATGTCGGTGCCTGATAAAAATACTGTAGGATTCCATCTTTGAATTGTGGTATTTTGATATCAATGTTATTTATGTGCCATCGCAAAAAACACTCACCTCCACCCAAAGCTTGCGTGGACTGTATAGGCCTAGCTGTGTTGATTTTTTCGGATAACATTATTCTCAATTCGTCTGCAGCCTGTGCTTTTAGACTAAGGATTATGCTCCGGACTTTGTGAATCATTCTGGCTTGATACATCACTTGATGAAGAGTAGAACTATGATTCTTTCTTGTGTTGATCTATCCCAGTCAATGAATCTGAGTATAAATACGAAAATATAAATCGTGACACAGCGACCGAATTCTTTATTTTACATCTGAGTACATCATATGAAATAAAATAATAATATGAAATAAAATAATAATATATAATATATAATACCCAGACAGCACCGCAACATTGCTGCAAGGTTGCTGCAGTATTGGTCTGCAATATTGGCATTATTGCAGAAATATTAAAAAATATTGCTGCAACATTTCAGCAGTATTGCCACAACCCAATTATGTCCGCCTATATTGCGAAACTCAACAATATTGCTGCAATGTTGCTCTTTCACAATACTGCAATATTGCTGGCAATTAAATCCCATATAATGCATTGAATAAAAATTAGAACGAAAGATATATCGATTGAATAATAACTCCTCATATAGTATCAAAAATGTAGTATGTGTTTATTAAATAATTCCAAATGAATTAATAAAAATTTGCGCGAACCCCCAGCCATGTCCATCAAGAGGAAGGCGTGCCTCTGAAGTGTAAGCATAGACTTGCCCTGATTTAAATAAAATTACTTATTTGTTCATGATCAGTGTCATCATTTTTTTTTTTTTTTATTTCTGTTGATTTCGTAATTTCTTTATGGATTGATTGAAAGAAATCGGCCAAGTGAACTAAATTTGAATGTATAAATCTTCGTCGGGATGGTGCGAAAAAAAAGTTACACATCAACAGAAATTGAAAAAACATGATGACACCGATCATGATCGTAATAAGTAATTTCATTTAATCAGAGCAACTTCATACTTACAGGCACGCCTTCCTCTTAATGGACATAGCTGGGGCTTCGCATAGATTTTTTTTCAATCATTTGGAATGGTTATGGGGGACGGCCCGACCAATTTGTCACCCGACCCATATAAAGGCTTTTTTAAACATTTATTTTTAAAAATGTATATATATATTAGGATGGACGTTAAATTCCATCTTGAGGAGTGAAGCCCCACAGTTTGAAGGAAAAAAAAGAAGAAAAATTTTGGTCCCAAAACGAAGTTTCTGAGATAAAGTTAACACGTGCCGGTAAGGCCTCAAAGTTTCCCGTTTAAAACACATGCACTTTTACGGATCTCAATTCACAAATTCACTGTGAGGCTAATTTTATTTTGAAAAATCCTAAACTACGTCAAGGTATCGGGTATGTGTACTACTACATGAGGAAGAATAGAGGATATCGTACCATTCAATCTGATCGTGATTTCACTCCAAACTGACTCCAAACTAAAATTCTCTTTATCGATTTTACGGCCTAAAATTCTAATTTTCAGTAAACATCCTGCCGATGAAAATTTGATGATTTGAATATCATTTCTAACGTAAAATTTCTCGAGGAATTCAGGAGAACCAATGAAAAAAACTCTACTCTCAATATTTTCTGAAATATATCGATTTTTATTGAAAACAAAATGGGGAAGATTGAATTTTCCGATGTATTTCTCACTCATGAACATTTATTGTAAAAAAACAGTGACTTTATTCAATAGAGAGAGTCGAGTTTTTTTATTGGTTCCCCTGAATCCCTAGAGAAATTTTACGTTAAAAAAGATATTCAAATCATCATCGAATTTTCATCCGCAGGTTATTTACTGAAAATTAGAATTTTAGGCCTTAAAATCGATAAAGAGAATTTTAATTTGGAGTCGGTTTGGAGTGAAATCACGATCAAATTGAATGGTACGATATCCTCTATTCTTCCTCATGTAGTAGTACACATACCCGATACCTTGACGTAGTTTAGGATTTTTCGAAATAAAATTAGCCTCACAGTGAATTTTTGAATTGAGATCCGTAAAAATGCATGTGTTTTAAATGGGAAACTTTGAGGCCTTACCGGCACGTGTTAACTTCATCTCAGAAAGTTCGTTTTGCGACCAAAATTTTTCTTCTTTTTTTTCCTTCAAACTGTGGGGCTTCACTCCTCAAGACGGAATTTAACGTCCACCCTAATATATATATATTAATACTCGACTTATGTAGTATACATAAAATATGCAATAACAGGAACTTTTTGAACACTTATTTCTCTATAGTAACGATATAAGACTCAATTGTCAGTGTTAGCGCGCATCATTGGCAGTTGGGTCGTTTTCCTTTTCCGCATCATCTGCGGCTCGTTCTTTTTGTTTTCCGAGAATAGAAGAAGTCTCATTGGCAGTCGGGCCGTTTTTCTTTTTCGGATCATCTGCGGCTCGTTCTTTTTGTTTGGAGAGAATAGAAGAAGTCTCATTGGCAGTTGGGCCGTTTTTCTTTTTCGCATCAGCTGCGGCTCGTTCAATTCGGTTTCTGAAGATAGAAGAATATCATATCACACTGTCATCAGCGAAATTGTGAATTTCAAACTTCGAATACGAAATAATCTTACTGTGATCTTTCTATACGCACGCCAGCCTGCGTAAGCCACTTTGCCGCTGAATCCTCGATTTTTTTTTCAGTTGCATCACTGTAGCGCTTGCGCACTGTCCCTGAAATCGTGACTTTATGTGACTGTGATAAGAAAAATACCCCTCACGTGTGTAATAATTTGCACATACAGTAGGGATAATGAAATCTCGGGTGTAGACGGTCAGTTATGTGAATAAAACTGACCGTCTACACCCGAGATTTCATTATCCCTACCACTACTTCACGGTCAAGAAAAAGATTCTCTCATTTGCACATACAGTGAAATAGTATCAGTCTCAGAAATTTAATATATAAATTAGAACATGAAAGTTCAAAACGTTTAGCGGAAAGCGGGAAGCTGTATCTTGTGCAAAATATTTCAGTATAAGTTGTGTGATCTTTTTCGAAAAGCAAATATAATAATCATTATATGAGCTTACTCATCAGCAGCTTTGCCATTTTTGTTTCGCGAAAAGACTTTTTATTCGCTCGGAAGCCTGCCCAGCTATATTTAATAGCAAGCTCATCGCTGAGTAGTCGCTTCATGATATTCAGGATAGTTCCATTAATATCAGTACCTCCTATTTTTTCGAAATATTCCACCTATACAAAAATATATTTACGTAAAGCATGAAAAACAGTAGTCTGTGTTGGAAAAATCAATTATGTTTTTACTGCAAAACGGATCACTAATATCGCTGACAATAATTATGTTTTGATTCGTGCGCTTTAATATTGGCTAATTCTGACTCCGGAACCCGAGAAAACTCACTCTGTATATAACATGATTTTTCAGATAGACAACATTCATTGACGCAGCTCTGTATCGGAAAATCTACAATAATTATGCTCTGGTGTAATAATTATGCACTATCTTCGGGACGGAATCAAACCCAATAATTATTGGTACTCCGCCACATACCTATTCCCACATAACATATGCAATAATAATCATATTCTACATACAGCTTTTTTAAAGGTGGTAGAATCTTTCCAAGCGTTTTCCATTCTTTGTAGGTCGTGTTCAGATCGTAATGGGTAATTAATCTCATCTTCAACAAGCGTCTCATCCGGTTCATGAGTATTATCAGTGCGGTTGGCAAAGTTGGAGTCAAATTTTTCTTCCAGACTATACAACCGGTACGATATGGAGCCCAGTTTTTGTAAAATTTTTCGCTTCAAGTCTAAAATACAGGAAAGGGAACAAAATTTTTGTGAGTTTGTCGTGGAAATTCTTTTGTAGAATAGACACAATAAATATGCTCACCCGTTTCATTGTCAGATTGTGTTGGGTTAGTTGTTTCTGCATTTTTGGCTCTTGAGACGTTGGGTTTTTTACTTCCCAGTTCCGAAATTTCTGCAGAAGATGAACGACGACTGCCAAAATCAGAATAAGTATTGGACGTTGACGGACGAGAATCCATTTCTTTGTTCATTGGTCGATGATCTTTTTGTATAAGTAATAAAAGTATTTATGAAATATAGTATTAATAATAGTATTAGTATTATATTATTAATATTATATTATTTGTATTATATTTATATAATATAGTATTTTTTTTTTTCTAATAGAAGTATTTATTCCCTGCTCGCATTTTCCAATGCATATACCGTTCCGATATTTGTACAGGTGTATTGTTTTCAAAACTATCTATTACGAATTTAAGGTTGAACTCAAAAACTGCGTTTTGAATCCATACCATCAACATTAGTTTGCTCCAAACCCTCATCTTCTCCACGTGCTGAAAGATTCTTCGGTATCTTTGAAAGAGGAGCTTTTGACTGCGTCTTCGATATAGGTTCGTCCTCATCATCAGAAGTGATAAATGGTTTTGCTCCTTGGTGTCGAGTTTCGGAATAAGTATTGGACGTTGAAGGACGAGAATCTATTTCTTTGTTTATTGGTTGATGATCTTCTTGTACTTTGGCTTTGGTCTGAGTACGTATCATTTGCGAAGAATAAGGATAATCATCACTATCTGAGAAATTAGAAGAATAAAAATATTTATTCCCTGGTCGCATTTTCCAATGCATATACCGTATGTTCCGATATTTGTACAGGTGTATTGTCTTCGAAACTATCTAATACGAATTTAAGAATGAACTCGAAAACTGCGTTTTGAATCCATACCATCAACATTAGTTTGCTCCAAACCCTCATCTGCTCTAAATGCTGAAACATTCTTCGGTATCTTCGGAATAGGAGGGAGTATTTGAACTTTTGACTGCGTCTTCGATATAGGTTCGTTCTCATCATCAGAAGTGATAAATCATTTTGCTCTTTGATGTCGAGTTTTCTTACTGGAATGCTGTGAGTCTCTATCAGGTTCGGAATCTATGTCTGATATTTTCTCAGCCAGTTTCAATTTATAGATTCCTCCTTCATAAGTGGCTATACATTATTAATCAATAAATTATTCACATGTTAATACTATAAATCTAGATTGCTTACCTTTAATGATATGAAATGTGAGCAATTTATTTATAAGTGTGATCTGTGATAAATACTTCTTGTAACTTGTATGACATTGAACATTAACAAAGGCATTTGAAATAATATTCAAACTGAAGATCAAAGGTAGTTACCAGCAGAACCAAAAACTCGTTTTACGTTCAATCGTCGCCAACGTTCATCTGGTTCTGCCGCATGGATCACAGCACGGATGATACGTGATGAACTGCTATCTTTACTAGGCCACATACATTCTTTCTTGTCGTTTCTTAACCAACACGATGGTACCACTTGAAGCCCATCGGCAAACTCTATCACGGAATACTGCTGCATAGTCAATATCCGGAGTAGTCGTTGTGCAGTTTTCTTGAAATGTGAAATTACTTATTTTGGACTGACCGATACATGCATCTTTAATACAATTGAAATTATGTGTGCCAAAATAAAACTGCTAATCAATTTAACTTGTGGAACCCTTGGAACGAAACATACACTGATAATAAAAATACAAATACCAAAATAATACAAAAAAAAAAAAACAAACAAAAATAAAAAAACAATCGCAGTACTCATTATCAGCACTTCATTGAGTCTCATGAAACGATAATATTTTTATCAAGCCAAAAAGCATAAGACTATTATTTTATCAAATTCGAAATGAGTTCAGCGCGCATTCAGGTTTACATTTACTGTGGCTGCTAGCTCAACTTCATCACGGGGTAAACACCTATTAGATTCCAGTATGTAGAATAGGAAAAATAACAAAATTGTTCTTATATGGGATTCGGAAGAGCTTAGATTGTATTTTGGTAATCAGCCATGAAGATAAATGTCGTTTCTCTCTGACAACGTAAATCTTAAATTCATCCGAATCAAATGGAGGCGTGTAAAAATGACTCACAATTTCGAGCATTCTGCCTACAATATACATAGAGCCATCCATTCTTCCGACTATATTTAGAATACATACAAATTCGCCGGTATTCAGAAGACAGCAATTATCAGCAGCATTGTCGCAGTATAGAGAAAATGAATGAATTCGCATAATTTTATATTCAGTTCGCACTGAAAATTGGGGCGGTTCAGGTCCATCATAATGTCTTCTTTCGAATGAAAGTTCATTGTTACGGTTGGATGTTCTCTTAATGATTGGGTTAGACTCAATTTCAGCATATCGTTTAGCTATTTGTTGCAATGGCTTTTCAGATTTTCGTACACTGTTCTTCAGTGTACCCAGAAAGCTTTCGAATTTAAACGCACTGAAGGAATCAAGGGGGCCGTAAGTCTTGACGTCAGCGGAAAGATGCAATAGGTTGTGTACATTGTGTGAAATAAATTCTTTTCCGTAAATAATACCGAAGGATGTTACAAAATGATCCAACAGTTGATGAGCATAATTAATACTATCAGTGTTTAATGCAGGGGTAGGGCTGCTCAAAATTGTTGCTGCCAAGTGCAGTGTCGTAAAGTTTAAATATATATCTTCCCGTAGGATTTCTTTCAGTACAACCGGCCCAGTGTAAAGCAAAAATTGCCTAAACTCAGTTGCCTTCCAATACTTAAAATCTTTCAGCGGTCGTGGTTTTCGGGCAAAATCGTTTGGTACAGTAAAACGTAAAGCCTCTAAAGCATCGGAGATGCATTTAATATTGTGAGCAGATAATCGATTGGGCAGAGGACCCTCCAACCATAATGATATCAATTTCTTCATGCCGCCTAAGTACAATAAATGCATGGGGTCAAGAGGAACACGACTAACTAATTTTATCTCTGGGATCAATTTGAGAATGCTTTCACGTTGCTGGTATTCTTCATATTCATTATTCATGAATTTTTCGTCAGTACGTAAATTGCTCCTAATCCTCCCTTGGGGAAAACACATTCTTCCATGCTGATATTCTCCCTCAATGGTACATTTTGTATAACTATAGTACCATGTGTAATTTTTTACCCCCAGCATGAAAGATTTTGCCGGCGCATCACAGATTAAGGCGTGGATTTTTACACGAAAAGTTTTGTTATTGAGAGGTATGCCGTTATTCATAACATCAATCAACTCGTAGACAAAAGGCTGTAAAAACTCATTGGCATTCTTTGGTTTGTCTGGGCCATGATATACTCCGATTACAAACACTTGTTTCGTAATGAGGTCTGAGCAAAGAATCGGCCACAATGAAGACTTGGCCGATTCTGCCAATGGGATACCATCAATATTAATGAGCAGTTCGATAGTTTCTGATGGATATTTTAGAACCTCATAAGCCTTTCCAATTTCTGCAACAATTTTCACTAAACCGAAATGACAATAATGACCACCATCGATATTAGAGATGTTGACTTCTCTCGGGGTTCTCAATAATGTTCTCGAACTTTTCGGGAATGGACAATCTGTGTGCTCTCTTAAAATCGATAGCAAATCAGACACTGCATTATGAGGTACATGGTGCTGCAAAGCCCAAGATCGAACATCAGCGATGAATTTGTTACCACTTTGAATAGAATCCCCAGAATCTGAACTATGTGCTGAATCTGAATTTGCTGAATCCAAATGATGAGATACTGTGGTATTGTCTGGTTGATCAGTATGACTGTTGTCATTTTCAAATATTCTGAACTCAGCAGTAGAAGAATTACTGTCCATATCAATATCTTCATGGCTAATTTGACCAGGGTCGATATCGGTAGATGCAATAGTTTTATCAGGTAAGACATTGATGTTATCTGGCATACTAAGATCTCGTTCACTTCCGCTGGTAGAAAAATGCAATGAATTGTCTGGCTCGAAACAACTAGCTTCAACTTCATTATTTATCAGACGCCTGATATGTCTTTTCGAACAGTCTGAGATCCTTTTGCTATCGGGCTTTCTTTTGATATGAGACATTGGGAATTTCAATAATGCTACCTTAATGTTTATTATTATCGCCTTGATCACAATGAAATCCGAAAATTACGTTTATGTTTATTGCACTGCACTCATTGAATAAATATGTTTACTGATTCGATTCCGACCTTGAAAACAGGCCTAAAAAGCCATGTAAGCGGATATAAGCAGGATAATGATATTTTATGGATAAGTAGGTACTATAAAAATACTAAGATCCCGACAGTATCAGACCTAAATCTCAATTGGGTTTAAAAAAACAACAACAAAAAAAAACCCTTTAAAATAATCTTTTCCTCAGGATTGACTCGACTGATTTGTTCCAAAATTTAATGCGTTAAGGAGGGAGTCAAGAGCTTTTTCATGTAAAATCGACAGATTTTTAGCTTTATAAATTCACGATAAAGAAATTATTTTCACTTACATTTTTGTTTTTCACTGTGTTAGTTTTCGAGAAGCATTATGAAACTATTATTTTTACGTTCCTTATAGATTCCTGAATAACTCGTATTTTTTTCAAAATTTTCGTAACGGCACACCGCAGTAAAGAAAAAATGACAATTCTTATTCTAGAAAAGCCTAATAAATTATTGAACAAGTTTTAGCCGTATTATTGCAAATTGTATTTTTGTATCAATAATATACTGAAATGATTCACTCAGATTATAGAAGTGTAGAAAAATTTTGTTACATTGCGTTTAATTATTTAGTTTCTCTGTTTTACGATGGCATATCGTTACAAAAATTTTGGAAATAATATGAGTTATTGCAGAATTTATGCGGAATGAAAAATGATTATGTCATAATTTTGCTCGACCAGTATATCACAATGAAAAACAAAGATTCAGAGAATTTTATGTCATAATTATTATTATTATTTTCAGCCATGGGCACATGAAATACGACTAGAAAATGGAGTCTCGTTTCCGAAAAGTCAGAAAAAAATTTAGTCATCGCGAACCCATTGATGAACATTAATGTACCTACCGGGAATATTCGATGAAAGTAACAGATCCCCTTCCTACGACCAAACCAATACAAGCGCGCACCGCGTACGTGAGACTCGACGGGCGGGCTGCCTAGCCCGGGGTCGAGTCTCACGTACGCGGTGCGCGCTTGTATTGGTTTGGTCGTAGGAAGGGGATCGGTTACTTTCCCCGAATATTCCCGGTATACTTATCGATAAAATATAATTAGGTTATTTGCAAAACGCATTTTACCCATGCTTATCTCTCTATGGCCTTTGTATCTTATTTCGTCTTCAATTTTTGGCATGTTCAGAATTTTGAAGTAACCGTACTATTTATATAATACGTATAACTGTCGCATGTACTAATTTTAGATGAATTTACAACAGTATATTCTTCTGACTTACGTATATTGACTCGCTATCAATAAATATCATAACCTCAAAACCGTATCATTTAATGTACACACCGCGATAGATATATATAGTGAATTCAGATTACCTCGATGTTTTCCGGAATAATAGGGAACAATTCTCATACTAACAATAATTAACTACATAAATATATGTGAAATAATACTTACGTTGTGATAATATCTAGAATAAAGTCGGAACGCTGCACTAGACACGCTTTACCACGCTTCACACTTGTTCATATGCCGGTCTGAGCCAGTCGGGGGACGCGGTGTGTATCTAATATCTATTGCAGAACACGTGCTGCCGAAAGACGCGGGATATAAAACCACGCGCAGGCGTCATGATTGTAGGGCGCGAGAGTTCGAATCGTGAATAAAATATATATTCGTATTAAATACTATGAAGAGCATATAATATATCATATAATATGTATTATGTTTTCACACGTATACATGTGAAACATTGCATCATCTTATAATATATAGTATGTGTATTAGGGTGGTCGTTAATTTCCAACATATACTTGCCACCCTCTAAATCGACAGATAATGACCCAAAAACACTGTGTAATTTTTTTCAGATTTTTAGTTTGATGGGAAAGCGTGCCGAAATCAATTTCAAATTGAAAAAATCAAAAGAATGAATACATTAATTTTCCAATTTTCGAGTAAAAAAGCGGTAAATAAATGTAGAATGACAAGAAACTTTTCGACAAAAAATGTGTTTTATTATAAACTTATCATATTTGTAATATATCATCTTCATGTTAGACTATACCTATTTATTTATTTTTCTTATTTATTTTATTCTATTCATTCATTTATTTTATTTTTTTTAATTTTTTTTTGATTCATTTTTTAATTTTTTTTAAATTTAATAATTTTTTTTTCTAATATTGTCTTTATAACGTTGTAATATTGTAAGATTACCATAGAATACATTTTTTTGTTGGAAAGTTTTCGTTTTTCGTCATTCTACATTTATTTCCTGCTTTTATACTAAAAATGGAAAGAAAAAAAATTCCATTTCTTTTAAAATTTTCAACTTCAAATTGATTTCGGCACTCTTTCCCATCAAGCTAAGAATCTTCAAAAAATTACGCGGTGTTTTTGGGTCATTATATCTGTCGATTCAGGGGGTGGCAAGTATATGTTAGAGATTAAAGACCACCCTAATTGTGTATATCTGTTAATGTTATAATAAAACATTTACTTCATGTATATATATGGGCGTTTCTTTACAAAGTGGGCGAAAAACTACCCAAAATTGTCCCCACCACTTTTTTCGCATTTTTGGAAAAAATAATCGAAATGAAATCAACTAAAAACAATATTTCTTTTTATATCAAATCAACATGTTACAAAACCAAATTCTGAAATCAACATCTCATAAAATTAGCTCACAACCAATAAAATTGGGATAAACTGGCATATTTCAGGCAGGGGACTGTGCGACAGGGGACTGACGAATTTGGCAAAAATATACCATCATGCCGAAACTAAGAATATTCCATAAAATAACTCGCAGTAATTGTAATATGACTTCTACCGTTAGATGTTATCTAGCTGGAAAGGGTGAATAAAATGATTTATTTGAAGAAAAAACCTCGCCAGAGGACTGTTCTTTTTAGGGTTACAGACACGTCATCATCACACTGAACGCAAAAAAACGACTAAATAAGATAGCGCTAGAGCGCTGTCTGGCATTTGCTATGAACTTCTCAGCGCTAACATTCAATTTAATGCACAAATCGTGGCGAGGGTGCCACACACCATTTAAAATCATTTTTTTTTTTGTGCGACAGGGGACTGTTAACAAAAATCAAGGGACAAACTTTAGCTCACAATTTCGGCGTAAAAATAGTAAATTGAAAAATTATAACCATGTAAATTGTAAAATGCCTTTATTATGGACATCTATAATAGAGTAGTATTGAAAAATATTATCCCTGGTTCACTACACGTCACGAAATAATTCCGATTTTGCATCTGTGACATGCCAGGGGACTGTTTTTTAGGGGTGTTGATGTGAAAATTTTCCTTTTTATGGATTCATTCTAATATTTTTAGACTATTGGCTCTTTCAAACAACTTTTTAACATGAATTTCAATAAAAAATAATCTCGAATTCGAGTCATTTTATAGGTGAAATCTTCGTGGGACACGAAGTTTCCCAGTTTGTGGAGAAACGCCCATATATATATTACATATTATATCCAACTTTTGTAATTCTCGAATTATAAATATATATATGTATTCGCCTTGCAAATATAAACCATATGGGGTATTCCACCTCACCTCAACTTGTCAAGATATTCCACGAAAAATTACGCAAATTGCAAGACCTTGTTTGAGATGGCTCGACTTTTGGTTCAGAAGTTACAATCATTTAAAAATCTGTAAAAGCCTATAACGGAACGAAGCCGCACGAAAATGGAACGATGGAAGGATTGGAAATTAAAACAGTCATAGTTTGCGTGAGTAGTAAGTAAGCTGTACTGTATTTGAAAATAAAATGCAGAATTCATTTGAATACCAACGACTATTTTGATTTCCAATCCTTCCATCGTTCCATTTTCAAGCGGCTTCGTTCCGTTATAGGCTTTTACGGATTTTCAAATGATTGTAACTTCTGAACCAAACGTCGAGCCATCTCAAACAAGGTCTTTCAATTCGCGTAATTTTTCGTGGAATATCTTGTGAAAATTTCAATGAAATCGAAGGTGGCCTATTCTTCGAAAAACAGCATATAAGCTTTTATTCGCGAATAACAACTGACACAAGGGTTGAAGAGTTTTGAAAAAATTATTTTCACGTAGAACATTCAAAAAGCAAGAAATTTTGTGTTATGCATTTTCTCGATAGGACAGATAGATTTCAAGTTACATGCGTTTGACATCTTCGTATCAACGAAAACACCGAGATTTCAATATTTTGCCTCATCAAAACGATGAGACCAATCCCTGAAAGCTTTGGTGAGAGTAGTTGTATCTGATGGTGCAACATGCACAAAATGAATTAGCGGAATCGGAATTGTCAAGGTCTGGGGACAAGTCGAGTTGAGGTAGAATACCCCATATACATATATGAGCGATTTATGCGACAACATGATTCTAATATATAATCGCAAAGTTAATATCATCGAATATTGCTGCAATGTTGCTGCAATGTTGTGCAACGAATACATAACAATGCAATATTGCTGCAATGTTGTGCAATGAATACATAACAATGCAATATTGCTGCAATGTTGTGTAATAAATACGAGATATTGCAATGTTGCTGCAATGTTGTGTAATAAATACGAGATATTGCAATGTTGCTGCAATGTTGCTAAAATATTGTGTGCTGTCTGGGTATATATCACCCGCTTAGTGGACAATTATATCCAGTATGATAATTTAACCAGATTTCGACGGTCCGTATCGATTCTCAGTCTCTCCTTCCTGGCCCGTCTTCGCTGTAGTGCATAATATGCAGCTCGGTTTGCTTGATTGTAAGCCATCATCGCAGCCATTGATTATGTCCATATACTTTCATATATTTTCATCTTATTTTCTGTATTGATTTTCCTATTATTTTTCGTCTTGATTTTTATCTTATTTTCGGTATTGATCTTCGTCTTATTTTTCGTATTGATTTTCGTATTATTTTTAGTCTCTATTTTTATCTTATTTTCGGTATTGATCTTCGTCTTGATTTTCGTCTTGATTTTTGTCTTGATTTTTGTCTTGATTTTTGTCTTGATTTCTGCCTTGATTTTCGTCTTGATTTTCATCTTATTTTCTGGCTTTATTTTAGTATTATTTTTAGTTTTGATTTTTACATTATTTTCGTCTCGATTTTTGTCTTGATTTTTTTTTTATTATGTTTTCTGTCTTGATTTCCGTATTATTTTTCGGTATTGTTTTTTATCTCATTTTCTGTCTTGATTTTCGTCTTGATTTTCGTATTATTTTTAGTCTTGATTTTTATCTTATTTTCGGTATTGATCTTCGTCTTGATTTTCGTCTAGATTTTTGTCTTGATTTTTGTGTTGATTTTTGTCTTGATTTCTGTCTTGATTTTCGTCTTGATTTTCATCTTATTTTCTGGCTTTATTTTAGTATTATTTTTAGTCTTGATTTTTATCTTATTTTTGGTATTGATCTTCGTCTTGATTTCCGTCTTGATTTTCGTCTTGATTTTTGTCTTGATTTTTGTCTTGAATTTTTTAAATCTTATTTTCGGTCTTGATTTTCTTCCTATTTTTCGGTATTGATTTTTATCTCATTTTCTGTATTGATTCTCGTATTATTTTATGTCTTGTTTTTTGTATTGATTTTTGTCTTGATTTTTCAGTTGATTTTCGTCTTGATTTTTGTCTTGATTTTTGTCTTAATTTTTTTCTCGATTTTTTTTTATCTTATTTTCGGTCTTGATTTTCATCTTATTTTGTGTCTTTATTTTCGTATTATTTTTAGTCTTGATTTTTACATTATTTTCGTCTCGATTTTCGTCTTGATTTTTGTCTTGATTTTTTTTTTATCATGTTTTCTGTTTTGATTTCCGTATTATTTTTCGGTATTGTTTTTTATCTCATTTTCTGTATTGATTTTTCTTGATTTTTTTTTATCATATTTTCTGTCTTGATTTTCGTATTGATTTTTGTCTTGATTTTTTTGATCTCATTTTCTGTCTTGATTTTCGTATTATTTTTAGTGTTGATTTTTATCTTATTTTCGGTATTGATCTTCGTCTTGATTTTCGTCTTGATCTTTGTCTTGATTTTTGTCTTGATTTTTGTCTTGATTTTTGTCTTGATTTCTGTCTTGATTTTCGTCTTGATTTTTGTTGTAGGGTTTTCTAAATAAAAGCCGACACATGCAGTTATTTGTGCATAATACTGTTTATTTAGTCAATAGCGATTGTTTGAATGTAAGTGCAAGTTTTTATTAGAAAGGAAAAAGAAAGAAATGCAATATAATTTGTTTAGCACGTGTACAGTCTTTTGTTGTGCGAAGTTATACATAGTAGAAGTTTCAGTGTAGATCGATCGGTTGAATCGATCTGAGCGGCCATGTTTTTCTTCCGCTCATGGCGGTCTATTCAAAACGTAGCTGGCCGGTGTCATATATCCAACATCCCTCCTCAACGGCGAGCTATGAGTCCTGTCATCTTTGCTAGTGTCGCTAGCCTTGTTGGACCCAGAGGTTTTGTCATCATGTCAGCCGTCATGTATTCAGTAGGACACCATTCCAATTTGATGACCTTATCTCTTACTTGATCTCGAACATAATGGTATTTCGTAGATATATGTTTTGTTCGATTGCTGAACTTCTTGTTTTGAACTAATTTTGTGCAAGATAGATTGTCTTCAAACATTAATATCGGTTCGTTCTGCTGCTTTCCCAAGTCCTGGAGTAATCCTTTTAACCAGACACATTCTTGGCTTGCCTCCGATAAAGCGATGTACTCCGCTTCTGTTGATGATAATGCTGTGCAGGTTTGTTTTCGGCATGCCCAGCTTATTGGTCCTCCATTAAACTGGAACAGGTATCCGGTATTGGATTTCCTTGTTATTGGGTCCTGAGCCCAGTCTGCGTCAGCGTAGCCGATGAGCTTATCTTTTGGTTCCGAATTGTTTCCCAATTTCAATTCGAAGTCTCTCGTCCCCTTTAGGTATCTGAGTGTTCTCTTCACCTCGATCCAGTCCTCTTCTGTTGGTTCTTCGACTCGTTGACTAAGAATCGAAACAGTAGCTGCAATGTCTGGGCGTGTATTTGTTGATATATACAGGAATGCCCCGATGACTTCGCGGTACTGAGTATTATTCTTCATAGGTTTCCCATCGTCAAGTCTCTTGAAGTAACCGACATCCAGTGGGATCGTTGATGACTTGGCATCTTCTATTCCATGGCGCTCCAAAAGTTGATTTATGTAACTTCTCTGGTTTATGAGGAAAATTCCCTCATCGTCCTGTTGAACTTGAATGCCCAGGTAATGTTTGATTGCCCTTGTTGATGTATTCACCTCCACGATCCGATCTGATGATTTTTGGCTTTCGGTCGAACTTAGTCTTCACCCTCTCGATGAATTCCTTGACGAGTTTGGTGGCTTCGGACTTGTGCTCCATCAGGCAGACTTTCGTGAATCTGCTGAAATCGTCGGTGATAGTCAACATATATCGCTTCTTGCTGGGTGTTGCGGTTTGTGTCGGCCCGCAAACGTCCGTATGGATTAAATCCAGCGGTGATTTAGTTTCACTTTGTGATTGTTTTGGGAAAGGTAAACGGGCAAACTTTCCTTGTAAACACGTCTCGCAGACTTCCTTGATTCCACAATTTGTGATTTTTATACCATCTGCGAGTTGACGTGCAGCGAGCTTCTCAATCGACTTTGGATCCCTGTGTCCAAAACGTTTATGCCACGCGTGTATGCAGTTATCGTTGTGCCCCTTCTCATGATTGACCGTTAGTGCTTGTTGATTGGTTCTTAAGATGTACAGTCCAGAGTGACAATGTCCAGTAGCCATGACGGCTCCTTTTGATATAATGTGACATTTATCCTTCTGGAAACACACGTTAAATCCTTTATTCGCAAGTTTCTTTACGGATAAGAGGTTACCTTCCAGTGACGGTACATATAGTACGTCTGTAACAGGAACGACGATCACGTGATCTCTGCTGTCCAAACATTCGATTTTTCCAGAGCCGATTCCTTCGATTTTGGCCATTTTTCCATCTGCCAGTCGAACGCTGCTTTTGGCTTTGGTATCGAGTTGATTGAAGAAAGATCGATCGCTTGACATGTGGCTTGTTGCACCCGAGTCGATGATCCACGAAGTCGTCTCTTGGTTTTCTTCAGAAACTTTAAAACAGAATTCTGTAGATATCTTGTCAACAACCATACTTGCCTGGTTTTCGTTGTTCCTCTGTTTCCCCTTTTTCGCCTTCCAGGATACGAATTTTCTGCATTCGGGCTTTTCATGACCTAGCTTCTTGCAAAATTTGCAGTACTTCGTCGGAAAACCCTTATGTTGTCCAGCCTTCATGGCGGCATCGCTTGAATCCTCGACCAATCCTGAATCCTTGCGACGTCGATACTCATCGATGAGTTTGCCCTTGACTAGACTGAGAGTTAAATCCTCCTCTGATCTGCTTTCCAAGGCAGTAATAAGGCTACTATACGAGTCGGGAAGACTACAAAGCAGCATTGCGACAACTAAATGGTCCATTAATTTCTCACCCAACGCTGTCAATTTTTCCACGAGATCGAGCATTTGACTGATGTGTTCTTCCATATCACCATCATCGGTCATCTTCATCGAACAAATTTTCTTCAATATGAATACTTTATTCGTTAATGTTGATTTTTCGTGGTAGTTTTTCAGCGCGGTCCATGCTTCCTTTGCCGATGTTGCCTCTCGTATGTGTATGATTTGGTTATCTTCTACGAGCAAACCAATTGTTGCACGTGCTTGATCGTCATGCTTTTTCCAACTTTCACTTCGTTCGGTTGGAGTGGGGTCTTTTATTGTGTACCACCATCCTTCTCTGATAAGAAGTAACTCAGCTTTATATTTCCAAAGCTGGTAGTTATCATTGTTCAATTTCTTAATCGTACCGAAACGTGTGTCCGTCATTTCTAACCTCACTTTATTCTTAACCTCACTTTCGTTGTGCCTGGGCCCATAACCTGTTGTAGGGTTTTCTAAATAAAAGCCGACACATGCAGTTATTTGTGCATAATACTGTTTATTTAGTCAATAGCGATTGTTTGAATGTAAGTGCAAGTTTTTATTAGAAAGGAAAAAGAAAGAAATGCAATATAATTTGTTTAGCACGTGTACAGTCTTTTGTTGTGCGAAGTTATACATAGTAGAAGTTTCAGTGTAGATCGATCGGTTGAATCGATCTGAGCGGCCATGTTTTTCTTCCGCTCATGGCGGTCTATTCAAAACGTAGCTGGCCGGTGTCATATATCCAACAATTTTCATCTTATTTTCTGGCTTTATTTTAGTATTATTTTTAGTCTCGATTTTTTTATTATTTCCGGTATTGATCTTCGTCTTGATTTTCGTCTTGATTTTTGTCTTGATTTTTGTCTTGATTTTTTTTTATCTTATTTTCGGTCTTGATTTTCTTCCTATTTTTCGGTATTGATTTTTATCTCATTTTCTGTATTGATTCTCGTATTATTTTATGTCTTTATTTTTTTCTCAATTTTTGTCTTGATTTTTCAGTTGATTTTCGGCATGATTTTTGTCTTCATTTTTGTCTTCATTTTTATCCTCATCTTTGTATTTATTTTTGTATTATTTTGACTGAAATTAGTCTTCAACGCTAATTAGATGCTTTATTTAATTCTATCTAGTTTTTTATGGGTTTGCCAATCGTTGTTGCTTCCAAACTCGGCGGAAGCGCGTATGAACGTGTCATATCATCAGGGTAATTTCAAGAGAGCAATTATTTTATTACATCATTGCATGAGGAACGGAGGACTGCACAGATATGTCCGAGTGGGTCACATATCCTCAAATTTCCGACAGGACAATCATTTTAAAATTCAATCCACTAAGTTATTGCGAGCTGTCCGTTTTCCTATAGGGCATTCTTTCATTCACTTCTCGCAGCAGCTGCCGATATAAGTCGAAACTCATCTGACTATGTAACAACGACAAAAATTATTTATAGTGGATATATTTTATATAAAATATTTTAATTTGAAATATTTTTTTTATATCTAAAGCTGCCTGTTTTGTATGTGCTTGATTATGCACAGATGGGCTCGGATATCTGAGAAGCACCAAAAATCAGCTGTAACATGTCTAAGTGCGTCTCATCTTCAGAAATTTCGGATAGGATAATTATTCTCAATTCTAATTGCTTGGGTTGCGGAGAGCTGCTCGTTTTGATACACACTCGCACCCTTGAATACGCCCAGTGGCTTCGCATGCTGCGTCGGAGAAACGCGTTGTAACCGAGCGAAGCGAGGTTAGAATAGTAGTTTTCAATACGCAGTGACATAAATAGCTTTTCCTGTATCTAAGTCACGGAGAGCTGCCCGTTATCCACACACGGGCAGTCTTGAACTTGCATGTATACTTAAATGTATACTACATACTCTTGCATGGTCTACACTTATCGGACTGGTCAGGAGGGTTAAGTTCAACATTTCATTCTGACATCTGAACTTTGTCACTGTGGGACCGGAAACTAACGAACAATCATTGCCGATTACACAGATGTGTTTACATGTGTTAGTTTTCGTTGACATCTGAAATTTTTCACTGTGGAACCTGAACATTGCCATCACACAGACGTGGTTAATGTGTGTTAGTTTACCCCCACCGGACGAAGTCCCTGGCCCTAGTTATAATCTTTCTTATCCAGTGAGGTATGCTTTCACTGTGCTTTTACAATGGGCTCCTAGTGAGTCCGTAGGCAGTCATACATGAGTATAAATTTATGTCAACTGTAATATAATAAGAAAAAATTCAACACTATCAGATGAATTAGTGCTGTTCTACGATTATACCTGTGGTTTTTCTTAAATCTATACATGTCTTTAAGTAGAAAGGGTCAGTTCGGTTAATACATGCTCAGTTTTTCGTTTTAACTATTCTGTGATCTGCCCATCTATTTGTTTTTGTCTTTAGAGTCTGCTTCGGCGCAGATGTCCAGCTTCATGTCTATTGGCAACTCCTGAAAGACCTTTGCTGCCACGTTGTGATAACTTCTTCTGTCCGTTTGCTCAGTTTGCAGGACAACATGTTAATTTGCATCCTTGCTCTATCGTCCCTCTCTAGGTTGGTTGCTTTCGAGCTGTCTCATTGCTGTGTTTCATACAGCTCCCCACGCAAGTATTCCATAGTTCCCATTCTTCCACCACGAGGAAGAGGGCGCAAGTATCATCTACATACGCCAGAATCTCGCAATTTGTCTAGATTTCGGAAATAATATCCAGTATGACAGTAAGATGATGGGACCCCATAATCGATGACCTCACCCTTGAAGACAGTGGCTCCTATTCTCACTCGATGTCGCTTGTCGACCAAGTAGCTGTACCGCAAGTCATGCGCTGTTCCTCTTCATCATTTCTTCTTCAGCTGGTATACTTAGGGTCTCTAACACTTTCTTCAGGTCTATGAAAGTGCCCAAGCAGGGCCGAATCTGCAATATTGTTATGCGTGGTCAGTGAAGATTGCTGTCTTGTGCCCTGGTAGAAGCTGGTTATCCTCGACTATAGGCATTTCACCACCACTTTCGCTCGTTGACGAGGTGGGTAGGTTTTCAGGACGCTAACTGATCTTCCTTTGTATCTTCAACTCCGTAGCCGGCCAAAGTACCGTCGAGTTCTGAGGCCCTGCTGCTTTTGAATTCATATAGACGGGATCCTTTCTTTATCTGTTTGAGCAATTTTTGTTCGCTTGAGTCACTGGCGTACATCAGCTGTAGCTTTAGCATTGCTCGAAATAGTGATTGCATTTTTTTAACAATAAAAACAACAGCAGGGTGTCCAGCAACTGAGCATTTCGAAATTCCCTGAGAATTCCAGGTTTTCCAGGTTTACCCTGTCGCTGGACACCCTGAACAGGTATCATTCTAGAACAGCACTAATTTAGCTAAAATCTAAGCACGTCTGAATGTGTATAATGAAATATAGCACATGCATAAATAACTTATCGGTGAACATGAGTCTCATTGGGATGGCATATATTTTCTTAAAATTAACTGGTTATAGGTTCCCTTGATGTGGTTTAGATCATCTTTGTCAAATAATACGTAGGCATTGTTACTGAAAATTCGGATAATGCTGTAGGGGCCTATGTTACGAATTATTAACGAAAAAAGGAAATCGTGATTCCTCGAGCAAAATAAGGAGACTTTTATGACACTAATAAATTAGTCTCAACGAATTAGTTATATTTGGAAATACAAGTGCTCGAGTTAATATCTGGAGTAAGACTGATTTGTTTTTAACAAGAGTAGTTATTAGTAGAAGAGTCGTCCCGCCTCTCAAGTAAATATAGAATTGACGAAAGTTTAACAGGTGTATTTGCTCTCATAGGGAAAGTTTGAGCTGTGGCTGGAAAATTAAATAGTTTGATTTTCCTAACATTATCCGGTCTAACCTTTCGTCTCATGGGTAAACCACAGAAAGCCACAAGAAGATAGTCGAGCTCAATCAAATGTCACAACATAGGTTTTTACAAAAATCCTCCGAGGGCAGGAACCAGTAACAAGTGTAGGAATCAGGAATCAGGAATGAAGAATCAGGATGGTGTTGGTTAAATCCTGCGTACTGCAACAGGAAGCCGTTGGAGGGATGAAGGGACCAAGGACTAGTAGGCCGAGCTCCAAACCTCTTCGAAAACTTGATAGAACGACCTAGATTGGAGGACAAATGTTAGCTTCTTGAAATAATAATAAAGTCGTAAATCAAAGTATCAGATGTTAACTCGATAGAATGTTTTTTTAATATATTTGATCAAAATAATTAAAAATGACGAATCAAATAATTATAGAAAGTCTGAATGATCTTATCTGATTGGACGGAGAATCAGGATAGTTTGAGGATAGTTGCTGGGTTCTTGGTCTCGTCTGTGAAAGGTTGTTGAGCTTGTTTTCCTCTTAAGGGTAGGAGATACTGAAAACTGCCAATTCATTGCTATTTTCAAATCACATAAACCAATAGATATTTTCAAATGAAATTTAACACACATGGTGGCCATCTCAAAACATAGACATTGTGCAAATTTCGAGTCAATTGAAACAATAAGTACAGAGTTACTCCTCATAATGCTTCTGAAATAGCCTTTATTCAAAAACCTCCCATGCGTCTGAGTTATTCTTGAATCTTGCTGGGCTTGCACACACATATTTCAGGATGCGTAAGCCACAAACCCACGTCGGTTTTTATAGATAGCTACGATACTTTGATTTTGACATTTTTTTTTATGAACAAAAAAATATATTTTCAATTATTTTTTATCAAATTTTTTTTTGTCTCGATTCCCAAATTCTGACGTGAGTTTGTAGCTAGTGTGTGTAGGAACGTACCCTGAAAATTTGAAGAGTCTTCGACAAAAACTGAGACGCATGGGACTTTTTCAATTGCCAAAAACCTAGTTCTGGAATAAATCGCTTTGAAGTTTTTTTTTTCCAAATGATTCACAAAATTAAAGAAATTCAAGATATAAATTATCACAACTTGAAGAAAATTCAACATATATATTTTATCAGTTCTCTTGATATGAATATGGTCTTGTCGAGTCTAAGCAATTTGTCCTGCGGGCAGCGAATCATGCGGTTGATAACTTGTAAATCTGGTTCTGTAAAATGAATACAAACATTTGGAAGAATATTGATTCGCTATATAAATTTGAATGCTCATCTCTGGTGTAGTGTGCGACCAAAAACTTCAATGTGATTTCCAACCGTGGAAAAACACATTTTGGAGTTGTTGTCTTATGGGGGTATACACACCTTAAAAAGGATTTTTTCCAAATCACTGCTACGCTCTGTGAAAACATTCTAGTGACCTAGTTCGTTCACAGTTGATTAGTGCCATTTTGATACATAGTTCATGATTTTCACAGATTTTATGTAAAGTAGGACGAGCAATTCAATACCTTCATATACATGTACCGACAGTGCTGTCAGTGATTAGCTAGTGCGCATCGTTCGGTCAAAGTAAGATCCTGCGTCATATCTGTATTTATTTAAACGATGTGCCTATTCGCACGACAGATTGACTCCAAGACAGACACTCCAGACATTCCAGAGACACTCTTATAGAGTCACGCAAGAGTCACACAAAAATTTTAGGAGAATTGGAGTGATTGAATTATTAATTTTTTTTCATAATATGAAACGAGACTGGGGCACTTACAAAAAAAATTATTAATTCCGTCCGAGAATCCGCCCACTAGGTGGTATGAGTGCGAGAGGGATGATCTCCCTCAATTGTGAGCCTGGGTCACGACGCGAAGCCACTCACCCGTTGGTTCAGCAGTCCAAAAAAAGCAGTACAACATTTTTGCATGACTCTTGCGTGACTCTGTTAGAGTCACTTCACCTGTCTGAAGTGTCTCTATTGGAGTCAATCTGTCGTGCGAATGGGCACAGTGTTATTTAAAATATCATTATAAGTTATATATGTTCCTGATTTCAGCCTTATGATCTTTATTTTCCCTTTGATAAAATGTAAAAAAAAAGCCGGGATTCTCTTCTCGCCTCGTGCCAAGAATTACAGGCAGACTCCTTCCCATGCGGATTCAGCCATGTCCATTATCAGCACGTGTTGGCTGATTGTTGGCCCGATTAATTTATCAATTGAATCTTCAGGCATCTCCTATATTTAACAGCCATATAACTCCTGACTAATTCCGGACATTTTCTGATTTTCTGATTTGTATATTTTTTTTACTTCGATCTTTCTCTTCGTTCCTTTTTATTCCGTTTACGTAAACTTATAGCATTGTAGCGAACAACTGCCTGACGGTGCAGGACGGCGATACTGTATGATTTGATGCACTTGCTTATTTAATTAAGTACACCACACACACACACACACACTTATTTTCGTTTCCCATTAAAATTGCCCCATTGCGAAACTCAAACAATCCTGTTTAAGATTCGAACGTATCAGCGATACACCCATCGCCTAAGTAGTACCATGCGAAGATTGATAGGTTAGGGTTAGCGTAAAGTTATCATCTATCATGTATCACAGTCAGAGAAATAGTTTCGTTATACATTTTCTGACAACGGTTGTAAATTAATATGCTATTGAAAATTATCATACAAGCAAACAATCTGACAATGGTTGCTCGGGGTTAACATTATGGGTTAGGACGGACTACGACCATGGCGGTGCGCGTCTGCAAGGAAGACGGACGTTGCGACGTTGCCGTTCGTTCTCGCGTGGCTGCGCGCCAACACCGCCAAATCAAGACAGAAAATAAGACAATAAATGAGACAAAAATCAAGACAGAAAATAAGACAAGGAATAAGACAAGAAATAAGATAAAAATCAAGATACAAATCAAGACATAAAATAAGACAAGAAATAAGACAAAAAATAAGATAAAAATCAAGACAGAGAATAAGACAAGAAATAAGAAATGTATTCCCCTCACAGCCCGTGAGAGGCTTTATTGAGAGGTTGCAATGCAACTCAATGGCGGGTCCTAGCTTTCGGACCATCGCAGATGATTTCTCAGCTGAGACTCCGGAACGTCCGATGGAAGCCGTGCGGAATATCATATTGTCGTAGGAGGAAACTGGAGTGAGTGATCGGCGTCAAAGTTCTACGAGTACTCGAAGAAAACGGGAAAAAAACAGCGTCGAGAGTGGCTCAATAAGTCGGATTATCTAAGGCCACGGTGCATTGCTCGTAGAAGTCCACAACGGCCAGAATTTGAGCATAATAACGAATATTGTCACGAAATGAGTTAATCATACAAATAAATCCAACATTATAGTACCAATCCGGAATAGGTCAGTTCGGTGAAATAAATATAAACATGAATTCATTTGAATTCATTTGAAACCATTTTTTCTTTTTTTAATATATTTATTCACATACCGAGAATATTCGGTGAACGTACCCTACTGAAAATCGCGGGATGAGATCTGATATCAGATCTCAGATAAGATGTGATCTGAGCTTATATGAGGACTGATATCAACTCACTTCAGATCTCACCTGCAGCTCACATGAGATTCTGGTAACGAAATTGAACTGGGTTTTCATTCCAGATCCCATATAAGTCTCATGTCAGATATCTTGTCAGATTTTCTGTAAAACTGAAAACGTTTGTAGAAAAAAAAAATTCCCGTGTAGCAAGACTTGAACTCAGGACCTTCGGTTTCGTAGGCTCTTACCTTACCACTGTACCACGACACTGCTTACTAAATAATGAATTTTTCATGTATATTTTGAGTTACTAGTAACGTTAACTTCAGTTATTTTCAGGTAATAGTCATAGTAACTTAATATATATGCGAAAGAATCCTTACCTTGTAAGCAGTGTCGTGGTGCAGTGGAAAGGTAAGAGCCTACGAAACCGAAGGTCCTGAGTTCAAGTCTTGCTACACGGGAATTTTTTTTTTTTCTACAAACGTTTTCAGTTTCACAGGAAATCTGACAATAGATCTGACATGAGACTCATATGGGATCTGGAATGAAAACCCAGTTCAATTTCGTTACCAGAATCTCATGTGAGCTGCAGGTGAGATCTGAAGTGAGCTGATATCAGTTCTCATATAAGCTCACATCACATCTTATCTGAGATCTGATATCAGATCTCATCCCGCGATTTTCAGTAGGGTAGCCAGTCACCTTCCTACGACAAAACCAACACAGGCGCGCACCGCGTGCGTCAGGCTCGTGCAAAATCGTTGAAATCATCAATATTAACGATATTCACTCAAAAATCTCGCATATGAATTTATAGGAACGCTAATAATTGCTACATAATTCTATACGTACAATCTGTACCCGACAACTGCTCAAACAGATTATAGGGGTGTGGGTCGAAAAACCGAAAGACCGGAATTCATAATGACAGAAATCCCGAAAATCTTATACCGGAATACCGTTACTGCCGAACAGTCATCAATCCTAATTTAAATATTCCAAGAGACCAAATTATGAAGCTTTTGTATGAGGCTCATTTGTATTGAAAGTTTTCTCAACTTTGACATTTCGGAATTTCGCTAATTATTAATGTTGGTCATTCGGTTTTTCTCCACCAACCCGAATGTGTATAACCTATTATATATAATAAAATATAGCAAATTTATAAATAACTTATAGGTGAACATGAGTATCATTGGGATGGCACATATTTTCTTAAAATTGACTGGTTATAGGTCCACTCAATGTGGTCTATATCATCCTTGTCAGATGATATGTAGCCATTGTTATTGAAAATTCGGATAATGCTGCAGGGCCCATTGCATAAATGTAATAATGTGTGCATAATTTCAAAGATGGCATATGGCGGGTAAGGTATTTTCAATAACACGTGCACTGAAACGTTGATTGCGAAATAGATTTTTGACTTAGTAATCGAGCAATGCCAGATATAGAGTGAGCAAATGAAGGAGAAGGATAAAGAAGCTGTGAGTATTCTCGCAAGTGTTTGCCGACTGTGTGAGTATGTGCGATGAGATGACCAGACTTGATCATTCAGAGAAAGTAAAAGTCGTAAAAGGGTTTATAGTAGATTACGATACAATTGCGCGAAATAAGTGATTCTCGAACGAGTGTAGTTTAACACGAGTGCGAGGATCACGTACGCGCACGTGTGTCGTATACTATTTTTCATGACTCAATGTGCGAATTTCAATTTCTGAAATATATATTAATATAAACGTATTTTCATCAGTAACCGAAAATCGGCTTACAACGTACATATAGTATTTCTCTCTCAATTATATTCTGTTGTCTGTGAATAATCATATCTAACTTCTTCCTTAACCACCTGTTCTAGTAAAGCGGATGATTGATTAATGTATTGTATAAATTTATGTGATTTGTGCATAAACTTGACTAATCTAAAGTGACCCATCGAAAAAAAAATTTACCATTGATCACGGACGTGACAGAGCAAAACTAGGAAACCTGATATACGAGCTGGAGTTGGGCGATGATCGGATATGGAAACGGCACATGAACCAAATACGCGCAATCGGCCAGTAACACGCCTTCGAAAAAAAGCCTCGAACAACCCTACGACGTAAGATACGAATAAATACGAGCAAAACCATTTTCTAGCTAGGAAATCACGACAGTCGGGCCACTGGAGACCTAGATAAGTAAACTATTTGTACAGGGAACGGAGAGAACGCTGATCGGAATCTAGCGCCGGAAGCCCCCTGCACAGCAGAAAGAGAATTTGAAAAAAAAATCGAAGCCGAAAGCGTGCTAGTAAAGAACAACGAAGGAATCAAGTCAGATCCCTTGAACTTGCGCAGATCGCAGAGGAGTAGCAGGGAACCTGCACGGCTACAATACACGTAGGGTTATACACTATTACAACGAGAGAGATAGATAGATAGATAGATATAATTTATTATGATGTAGCCTACAATTAGGCCAAGGGGCAAGCAGCAGGAGAAAGTAAAATGACAAAAAGATTTACACTAATTTACACATTACAATAGATTACCCGTCTGGTACAACTAATTGACAATTTACAATAGAGTAACCATCTAGTACATTAATTTACAATTTACAATAGTGTATCCGTCTAGTACAACTACAACTTCACGATTGTAGCTTCAAGGCAGTGATATGTACTTTGCAAAGTAAAGGTAGCTAATAGTAATATAGTTAGAATACTGTAGAAGTGGCAAAGATATAGATAAGATGCAGAGATGAGATGATATAACGGACTGATAGTGGATAATGATTAACGGAGAGTGCTGGCACCAACGTCTCATTAGCCGCAATGAGATAGGTGAGAGTATGACTAAAAATAACGGCGACAATTAGACTAAATAAATGGAATGAGTGTACAAAATAGTTGGACATGATCAATAAATCAGCAAATATAACGGATGAATACAATAACCGATTAACACAACTAGTTAATAAAGCCATAAATGACAATGTCGATAGCACTCGCATGAGAATGGAGACTAAGTAATGATACATTGAGCAACCGATTGTGAGCAGTCCATTGTGAGTGCGCCCGAGAGTCAGAGCTTCGATCTTGCCTGGACAACAGCGCCACTCGCCTCGGCCGAAGTCAAATGCAAAAAGAGTCTTGCCTTAAAAATATCGAGTGACGATGCCTCCCGAATCGGATGAGTCAAGCTATTCCAAAAATACATGGCTGAGAGCGCAAAGGAATGCCGATAACAAGCAGTCCTATGGCTTGGAACAGTAAATATTAAAGTGTGGCCAGAGTCGGCGAGCCTGGAGGAGCGACGCACATGGGGGTCCGGAGACAAGAACAGTTCACGTAGATAGGGAGGCGAGGAGGTAGCTAGAACCTGGTGAAGGAAAGTGCCAAGGAAGAACAACCGCCGATCCGAGACCGAGAGCCATTTCAGCTTGAGACGGTAGGGCGTGATGTGGGCATCCCTCCGCACACCGAAGATAAATCTCAGACCAGAATTTATAAGGCGCTGGAGCTTCTGATTGAGGTAGTCCGTCACGTCATTGAACACCAGGCAGCAATAATCTAGATACGGTGTGATTAGCGCGCTAACAAGCATAGTCTTAACTTGAGGAGAGAGAACCGCACCATGATGCTTCAGCCTATGAAAGGATGCATAGACCCTCCTGGAGACTTGCGCGACATGCTTGTTCCATGATAAATCCGCGGATATATGGACACCGAGGTTTCTGACCTCATCGACAAAAGCGACCACCTGGCCATTTACAAATACTGGAGGGAGGGCACTTTTGCGCAGCTGTTCAAGGTATGGCGAACTACCAAGGACCATTGCTTTCGTTTTCGAGACATTCAGCTTGAGACCATTTGTTACGGCCCAACTCGCAATAGCATCTACATCACTATTGACCACTATTGATATTTGATATATAGATAGAGATATATATATATATATATATATATATATATATATATCTATCTATATATATATATATATATATATATATATATATATATATATATATAGAGAGAGAGAGAGAGAGAGAGAGAGATTGATTGATTGATTGTTTATTGACATGCCCTAGCACGCTTAGGGCCAAAATGTAGATACAACAAGAGATATAACACAATGAGGGTGACAGACTGATAGAGATATATGGGAGCAAGACAGTAAATACAGCGCAGTAATAAGAAGAAGCAATGGTACAGCATAGAACAGTGTTTGAGAAAGGTGCAAATAAATGAGAAGGGCATAGAACAAATGTAAAGTTAGGTTTTATTCAATTCACTACAGTCATTCGGTGTGTGTGTATAGTGGGTATGAGTGTAACCTTTGGTGCAAAAACCTTTCGCCAAGTCCATTAATGTGTAGATCACTCCACCAAAAAATAATCAAAGGTTGTGCTCGTTCGCTCGCTGCGCTCGCTCACTCGATTGGTTGATGATTGTCAACATACAAAAGCATTGAAATCAGATACAACTGCCAAGTACCTGTAGAATGATAAAAGCTTGGAATTGAAAGATTTGTTCAAACTACATAACGTTGTACTCGTTCGCTCGCTGTGCTCGCTCACTCTATTGGCTTATGATTATTGGTTGGAAAAACAATTCGGATGAAGAAATTGAAGATGTCAACATTTATCTAAAAATATTCATAACGAAAAAATAATTTAAACAAAATTAAAAAAAAAAATTTGGAGTCCGTGGTACGTTGGTGGGCCATTGTTTGAATATCTATTAGATGACATTAACATGGTTCGCGATCGACATTTCATATTTCTTTTTCTACAAAAGGCCCCCCAAGTACCACTACCTCCAAATTTTTTTTTTTAATTTTGTTTAAATTATTTTTTCGTTATGAATATTTTTAGATAAATGTTGACATCTTCAATTTCTTCATCCGAATTGTTTTTCCAACCAATAATCATAAGCCAATAGAGTGAGCGAGCACAGCGAGCGAACGAGTACAACGTTATGTAGTTTGAACAAATCTTTCAATTCCAAGCTTTTATCATTCTACAGGTACTTGGCAGTTGTATCTGATTTCAATGCTTTTGTATGTTGACAATCATCAACCAATCGAGTGAGCGAGCGCAGCGAGCGAACGAGCACAACCTTTGATTATTTTTTGGTGGAGTGATCTACACATTAATGGACTTGGCGAAAGGTTTTTGCACCAAAGGTGCTTTTTGGGGTTGATTTCACTACTTTTTGTAAAATTTTGCTTGACCACCTGATAATTGTGCTCGCTCGCTCCGCTCGCTCGGTTGTTTTGTACTATTTCATACCGCCCGAAGTCCCTCGATAAGCAAGAACGTCAAACAACATCTAACCCTGCGTGCAGCCCTCCTCCTTTCTCATCCGGGCTTGGGACCGGCAATGGCGGAGTTACTTGCACGCAGGGTTATATGTTACTTATCATAACACTATTTCAATTCCAATATTATTATATATGGACTTTAATAAACAACATTTTTGGAAGGTTACTTTTTAAGGGTCGATCATCATGTATTTTCATTGCATAGCTATCGTCAGACCCAAATATACCACAACCTTAAGTGTATTAAAAACTTAAACCCGCTTATGCTTAATAAAATGTTCATATGTATATGACAATTGTTCCGTCATATTTGTTGACGCAGTTAGCTCCTCTGCAAAAAGAACATGTATGCATCCTTTGCATTTTTGATCCATTTCTGCTTCCTAATTTCATAATCATCGACATGTTGCCAAGCAGACGTTCCATCTCGAAGCATGCAAGTATAATGTCCTGTTTCAATATTCTGACCATGATGGAATACAACGCTATTGACTTTATATTTTTTCGCGCAAAAGACGGGTTGATCCGTAGGAACTGCTTTGATACCGTAATCCGTTATCTTCGTAATATTGCCATTCTGTACGGAAGTCAATGTGAGCTGTAAAATTAGACAGCTGCTCGCCGATGATACATCGGTTTTGATGAGTATATTTTTTGACTCACAATTTTGACAGGACGAATCTTCGACGTTCTTCCAGCGCGAAAAGTTGTGATTGATAATTTCTGTTAGACAGTGAGTCTTTTTCTTGCTTGGGGCTAAAGCAAGTAACAGAATGTAACCAGCTTCGATTGTCTTGCTCGTGAAACCACAATCCTTGCAACGCCTTGTAGAGGTTAGCTCGTGTTTTACGATATTTCTCAAGTCGTCGTATTTCCAGATTAGACTGGTTAAAAATTCCGGCGCATCCTGCTGAACGTTCGAAGTGAACTCTTCACCGGCAAGTTTCCTGGCATGAAAAACATCACCTGGTGATTGTAAATTGACATAATTTTCGATCAAGATTTTCATGACGTCGTCATTTTGTTGATTCAGCCAACAGTTTCTAATAGGTTTACTGTGAAATAGACACTGTATCGTAGCGTTAGCATAACAAGAAACACCATCTGTATTCCGAAAACCTTTAACTCGCCACGTTTCGCTGGATGGTTTTTCCTCGATTGGTTCCTGACATGTAGATAAATTTATTGGTAAAGACCATTTGCGATCTTGAACTTTTCTCGCCCGTTTTTTTGAAACGGTCATCGCCATAAGGTCCGGTCGATATTGCTTTCTCAACCTATTATACTCCAGAATGGCGGAATCATCTGCTAATACTGCATGCGGATCGTAATTAATCAAGTGGACTCCTTCTAAGGAAGTTACCCGGGAGAGGGCAACGTACACTTGTCCACAAAAAAATATAGAATTACCCGCATCGATCACGGCATTCTTCAAACTGAGACCTTGGCTTTTATGGATTGTAATTCCATAACTGAGGCAAATTGGAAACTGTCTTCGAATAACGAAAGCCCCTTCCATTGCCTCAAATTTTACATCTACACGCTCTATAACGTGTTCGACACCTGTCGCTAAGACGACTCGTATTGCTTCAACATCCTTCGTATCAATAGCTCGTGATACCGACGTGATTTTACCAATCGTACCATTCACAAGACCTAAAGTAACATCAATATTTCGTCTGAGCATTACTTTTGCACCAATTTTTACGGTAATTAATTTGGCAAGGCCCGCAGTTCGAGAACAATCCTCATCTGCCATATCCAAAATTTTATGCACTTTCTTTTTGACATATGGGGGGCAGTCGACTGTATCGTGGGCTATCAGTTCTATTTCTTCGCTTCGTATCTCGGCCAACATAGCTTCATTGAGAACATCACACATCCGACACGTGGGAAGCAGACAAACTGCGTCGTTCGGTAAATTATTTATGTATTCACATAGTTCACGTACCCTTTCACTGAAGGTTGAGGTTGTGAAGTTTGTGAAACGGATTGTCCTCGATGCTAGGATCTCTGTGTCCGAATCGATAACAATTCCTAGGCGTATTCTGGATAGTATCTCGCGATAGGACTCATCGTTTTTTTGCCGCATGTTAATCGTTAATTCATCGTAACTGAATAACTTACTCCACAGATTAACACTTCCCATTGCGCCCAAAAGTTTATTCAAAACTGTACTTGATAGCTGAGTGAACGCAGGTTCTTCTCGAACGGGTGGGAGTTGCAACAAGTCGCCGAACAGGAGAATATGTTTTTTGCCGAACCAACCGTCATCGCAATCGGAGGTATCAAATATTTCACTCAGTCGGAGATGTATGTACATGAGTGTTACATTAGAAATCATTGAGACCTCATCAATGATAATGAGCGCGACATTCCTAAGCTGTTCTCGGATGACTTTCAAAGCTGCATCAGAGAGTTGCTTGTATTTAGGAGTGCCCCCGTGCTCAACAGGCAGTTGAAACAACCTATGAATAGTCAAACCGTTGACATTGAATGCTGCTATTCCAGTCGGTGCTGTTACGGCGGTATCTTTACCAGCATTTTGCTTGATCCACCATACGAGCGCTTCGATAAGATGACTCTTACCAGTTCCACCCTCTCCACTGACGTAATGTCGTAGGATTCTATCGTTCGAACTCACGGCAGCCGTGGTTGTATCAAATACCCGTTTTTGATCAGGATTCAAATCCGCAATTATTTGCGAACTGTTCACCGTGTCGACCTTTTGGACGCGTGCTTGAAATTCTTTCATCGCACCTTCTGCTTCGATTGGCCCACAACCTAATGGTACCGCATCCGAAGTGTCGCTTTGTTATGATTGAGCTTCTTCTGTCATACGTTTTTCGATTACCTCCTTGATATGCTCAAAACCTTTCTGTATTTCCGCAATGCGTTCGTGATACTGTAACGCATCTTCGAGCTCTGTTTGTACTGATTGGAATGCTTCTGCGTACGTATCGCATCCATTCCGCAGCTCATTTGTATCTCTCCACGGTTTGAAGAGTAAGAGTAGCGCAAAGTAATATCGTTCAGGCTGATTATTCACATTATTTTTATAATGATTAATTAAACACCCACGTTTCCTTCTTTTCAGGTACAATGATTTTCCGATCTTGTGATATTAAATATCTTTTGCTTTCGGTTCAACTTTGGTAACTTCGTACCATTTTACGAAGTCGTATAGGTTAGTTGATTCCAATTCCTCTGGTCGAGCTGGATAATGCGTATCAACTACTGAATCACAGAAAATATCAGTAGAATCCGCATCGAGGGCTTCAATTTCTTGACGAGTTTTGACTTTTCTGTTTCTCATTATATTCACATCTATCCATTTAATAGTTGTTTGTGGATCCGTGCCGTGCAACGGAATTCCTAATAGCGTATCAGCAGCCTCGAGCGCTCCGCATTCTCTATGACTTAACGTACGTTGAGCAAAACTCCACAGACGACTGCAGAGCGATTTTGCCGAATTGATCAGTGTTGCCATGTCTTCGTCCATGTTGCTTTTTTCAGATTTTGACAGGTATTTAGTGATATACCACATGAGTATAGCGCTAAGCTCGCCAATGAACTGTATGTCCATATTGCCTTCCCAAGCATAAAGAATTGCTGGGTTGTAGTCATTGATATCCACCTCATTCTGATTTCGAGGGAGATCATACAGCCTACTTCTAGACTTGAGCTTCCGCCTGCCAGCTATTGAAACAGCCACGTCCCTGATAACAATGTTATTCGTTACGGGACGAGGAAACCCGAATCGACATGCTCTGGACAAACCACCGTCTTTTTTTCGCTTACTTCGCAAGCAATAGGCATTGTGCTTGTGCCGTTGATGCGTATTCACGCGACGGTACAAATCAGGTGAAGCATGTTTCGGTGGCATTCTGCAAGTTACATATTTCAGAATAAAACTCGCTATTTCTTCGTTCGAAGATTTCCCAATAACCGGAGCATCTTTGATCCAGATTAATAGGTGGAAATGCTGCATTCCCCTGCCTTGATATTCGCGCCTCCAAAAATGATGGGTCACCTCTCCGATAGGGTTGTCGGGAGAGCATGTTATGAAATCGAGCATAGCGCGAAACTTGTTTTCAATGAATCGAGATGCAGACACTGGATCCGACGCGACCAATTGACTCGGAGACATCTTAGCGGCAGCAGGGCCACCGACTTCGCGAAGGTATTCCGTCATATCTGACCATAACCATTCGCTCGGACTTAGGGTGAGAAACCATGTTGCCGGACCGTAATGATGTGTCATACAAGATACATCATTTCTGGGCCGACTCCAATATTGCGCCGTGTTGCGCAGCCTCGAAAATATTGCATTCAAATTCCCTTCCAATTCTTCCCTGGAAAGTTTTTCTATATAACTCGCGGCGGTAAATCGTTCGCTTGGATTGGTGATATTAAGTTTGTAATAAATCCCACTATTCAATTGCCGAATATTCGCGTCATTCAATAGATAGAACAAGTATTGCTGATCCAGTCGGTACCGCGAATGCTTTGACATGAGTCTCGATTTAATAAATTCGGCTTGCGTCAGATGCATTGATCTATCCTCGTGCTGTCCATTGCAACCATACGGATACAAATGCGGAAAACATAGCAAATCCAGACTTTTATGACGATTATCTAATGGCACGTCTTGGATTTTCAACATTTGATAAAGATCTGTGATAGTTTCGTTAGGCCTCTTTTCATACATCGGATGTATAGTGAATTGTTCGTAAATTTCATCCGATTGAGACACTTGAGTCAACAAGGCGCCCTTGTTTGCGTCCACTGTATTATCCTGGTATTCACGCTTTTCGTCGTCATTATTTCCGATTTCACTTGCGGAATCTATTCTATCAAGACTTTCGCGTTTTTTTGAATTTCCATTCTCATCGTTGTCTTCATCTACTAATTGAAACTCAATGTCTTCGATATCAGCTAGCAAGGCGTCAGCCGTTGCCGGCATCTGAATTTCACAATATTGAGGATTGTTCGCCTTGAGCCATATTAATGCGTCCCATACTTTATTTATGTCTACCAATTGTTCCCACACCAACTTAGATTTTGTTGGGATTCCGCGAACTAATATGTATAGCTGGTGATCGAGATTAATTGGATCTGCAGGGGGACAGATTTTCTTCAAAGTTTCCTCCATAGGTAAGGGCAAATGAAACGTCCTGCCTTTTACTTTTTGTACCATCTCTCTGTGCGGTAGATTCTTGTTTGCTACGGTATTCATCCTTTGAACAGTTTGAAATGCTTTAGCTCTTTGTATCAAAATTCGTTCGAAATCATTCAACGATTGTATAATTTCCGGTACTGATTCGGTAATAAGTTTATTCATTATGCACTTAGGTGGCATGGTGTTTTGTCTAAGTTTAGGAAGGCAGTAGTTGCAAACATATTCGCAATTATCATCTGTACATTCCACATGCTCCATCAAATCTGTCCAAATTTTGGCTGTTATGGGTTTTCTGAATTTATCCACGCTTGTGACTTCTCTTTTGAAACAAAGTTTTTCACAGGATACGCAGACTAAACGGGGAATGTCTATAGAACGTTTTGTCAAAGCATTGAATGCACTTTGATACTTCTTTCTAATTTCTTCTTCAACCAAATTAATATCATTCGTGATATTATTAGCGACGCTATTAGCATTTTGCTGCGCAAGTTGTGAAATTCCATTCAGTTTATCGAGATCACCATCGTTCAGTGCCTTGTCGATGACAGAAATTTTCGCGCAACCATTCATCAATTTGTATACTAGCCTCTGTGTATACCGAACTGATGGAAAATGTGCGGATAACATTTGCACTGGCAAGAAAATTGATTTGCAGGTAGCATCGTCCATATAACAAAGTTGCGAATGGCCTAGCTTACCATTCGCGTGTCTAGCTGTACACTCAAACTTATATAGAATCTTATGTATATTTTTCAAAGTGCACGTGGATATAATCCGAAGAAACTCTACGTATTTCGCGAGTAATGTAACATCTTTTGTCTTACACATTTTGTTGCAAGGCCAACTCTTGCATTTGCTTTCTACACTTTTATTTTGTTTTTTTTTAAACAATGGCAGAATGTTGGCAGCTTGCCCCGTTGCATTAATCGCAATTGATTCATGAAACTGAACAAGCTCATACCCAGCTTCCGCGTAAAACGATTCAGCTGAGGCGATGTGCCTTGACGAACCACAAAGAACGCTCAATTTATCTTCTATTTTATAACCGGAGCATTTGTCAACCTTAGTTAAATATATGTCTGCTCTTTTATTTAGAACTTGTGAAGTTTTCTTAATCGATTTTATTTTCAAATCTCTATCACGAATACACCATTTAATGATCGATTCGGCATTTATTCTTCGATCACTTTCAGTTACCTCGTCAATCTTTGGCGCAATCTTTGCTACATATTTTTCCTTGGACTGTATCAATGCTATAGTATTCGCATTTTGAATACGATGATATTTAGCCACAATCTTAGTAGCGGTACTCTTCTTGAGCTTTGCTAAACGATTTAAAGAATAGATAGTACGCTTAATAGTTCTCTCCTTCTCAGCATTCGATCTATAATATGCGTGCGCTGTATTTCGCTGTTTTTCAGGGTTCAAATTATAACGTTCGCGCTTCTTAGTTTTCCGAGATTCAGCATTCAAATGATAACGTTCGCGCTTCTTAGTTTTCCGCGATTCGGCATTCAAATGATAACGTTCGCGCTTCTTAGTTTTCTGCGATTCAGCATTCAAATGATAACGTTCGCGCTTCTTAGTTTTCCGCGATTCAGCATTCAAATGATAACAACTGCGCCTTTCCTCTCGACGCTTTCCAACGTTCAAATGATAGAGTTCGCGAGCTCGACCCCGCAGCCTCTCAGCGTTAGAAAGGTAGTTCTGATGGTTCATAATACTGCGTTTCGTAGCGACACTACAGTGCTCCGACTTTTCGGCACTAGAATTATTAGACGTATATTTGTCTCTGTTTTTAATACCACGTTTTGTCATGGCATCCGCCATAGATGTTTTTGGTATGTCTTGGTGTACCTGTCCGCGATTATTGATATCTAATCTAACATGGTGCATAGATTCTGGATCTATATTTGGCATCAGAAGCTGTTGTTTTTTTATTAAACTCTTGATCACATTTAGTCGTTGCATCTGCCTGAATGTGCTTGCCGCAGATTAGCGGTTTCGGGTAAGTTACAACATTTGTTTCTGATTCTAATTTCGGATGCAAAGCTTCCTCTTGTTCTGTGTACGCAATGAATTCAGCTCGTTGTTTTTTAACCCCAACAGGGCATGAGTTATCTTGTTCCATTTGCTGCAAGTTTGGAGTTTGAACGTTTTCCGACAATACTTTACGTTTACAAGTGAGAGTATCACTTTTTCTAACCGTGCGCTGCGTTTTACGAGCGTGAGGAAATTCTTCGAGGACGTTGTTTTCGAACAATTTCAATAAATGTGCACGCATCAGAGACACGTCGTATGTTATTTTATCCGGACTGTTACCATTAACGAGCGAGATTGCAAATGCGATGGCAAACACCCCACAATCTGAGCAGTTGGGTTGGTCTTGAACCGTTGGAAACTTTATGCGCTTGCTGTCAAACTGATAGAAAGGAAATACTTTCCTCAAATATGTCTCGTGCATTCGATGTAGCCTTTTGGAATTGAATGAATCATATATGAATATCGATTTGGTATCATAATATGCGCATACCCAGTGCAGTTCATTGCTGTGTAGTATTTGGATATGCTTGTGAGTGGAAGATACTGGCTCGATGGTAAGTGGCATTTGTACCCGCCAGGTTTCACGTGGTGAATATTCTGTAAAGCGTCTCAAGAGGTACGCAAATTGAGTCATGTGGAGATCAGACAACCACGCACCTGATGTAATTATATGTTTAAATTTCTCGTCGAAAGTTGGGGGGGCATTACGCCTTTCTCGCCTCCGTAATTCCCTATCATTATTAACATTAATAACTCTTTTTGGTTGTTGAACTATTGCAGCCAATGATCTCACTGCAGTTTGTTGCGAATGTTTTTGCTTGGTGCTATTGCGAGGCGATTCGTGATTATTGATAGCAATATTTTGTTTTGTATCAGATACTTGCATTCTAGTAATGCATGGGAAGTCTTGTATCTCATTATTTTTGAATATCTCTAAAAGATGTCTTCGCATTACCTTAACATCGTAGATAATTTCGTCCGGCTGTTGCCCGTTTATCAATGAAATTGCAAATGCGATTGCAAATACTCCACAGTCGGATGAGTCAGGCTGACGCTGAACTGTTGGAAACTGTACTGTATTCTTGTCCACTTTGTAAAATGGAAATAAACGTTTCAAATATATTTCATGTTCTTCGCGGAGTACTTTCGAATTCAACGAGTCGTATATATAGATCGACTTCGTATCAAAGTAGGCGCACACCCAGTGCTCATCGCCTTTTTTCTTACAAGCGCTATAGTCACCGCCGTTTTTCTCACCACCGCTATGCAATATTTGAATATCCTTGACGGTAGGTGAAACAGGTATGATTGTATCTGGCAAATATTGTTTCCACGCCTCTTGAAGTGCGTAGTTGGACGTACGGTTGACAAGTTGGGCAAAGTGATACATGTGCTCATCTCCCAACCAATCACCAGATTCGATAACCTTCACAAATTCAGGTGGTAAGGGGTTTGTATTCAGCTTCTCCATATTTGGCGCAAAGCTGCCGATCTGTTTCAGGCGCAAAGCTGCCGATTTGTTTCCGGCGCAAAGCTGCCGATTTGTTTCCGGCGCAAAGCTGCCGATCTGTATTTAGTGCAAAGCTGCCGATCTGTGTCGCAGAGCTGTCTTTTTTGAGTTGGGAGAAGCTGATTTGGTTTGTTACTATTATCTAACCTAAAAAACTTAACCTGCCTACTTACTTGAATGATGATAACTAAACCGTCGAACCTAATTATTAAATACTTTCCTGTGCTTGACACGCCAATTCATACGCTTCTTCTTCTTCTTCTTTCTTCTGAGGCCTAACTATCAATCCTTAACTAACTCAACCAGCTTACACGCCGATGTCGAATTATTTTAGAGATATGGCCGAATTATGTCAAGCAACAGGACTATTCTGTACCAACATTACAGCAGAACATTAACAGTTTCTAGATTTCATTAGTTATTTTTTTTTTCTTTTTTATTATGGTGAACATGTTAGCAATGTATAGGACATTAATGGCGCTTTCTATCAAAAAGTGTGATTTATGCCTGGTTTTCACTACTTTAGCCACGCGCCAGGTGAATCCAACCTCCTGATTGGTTGATTCTTAAATGAAGTCAAGTTACGGCGTTGCGTAAACCAGGTATTAAATTCTTAAAATTATCAGCTCTAGAGATTTTCATTTTATTAAGTTGTCGAATATGAGTCCTGCCAGCTCGGACAAAATTGGGTAGGGTGGAGGGCAGGAGTAAACAGCGCCTGATTCTGCTGTTGCTGGGCTAAAAGTGGAAGCACATAGAAGTCCATAAACCATAAGCAGAAAGCATAAGCCATAGCGCATCACTTCGCTCTTAAGGCCCGGGCACACTCAAATCGGATCGCAGTCGCAAACGCAGTGATCTGACGCTCTCAATTGGCTTAGCTTTGGACAAATTTTCTCAGCAACCAATCAGAAGCGTCAGATCACTGCTTTGCGTTTGCGACTACGAGCCAGTTTGAACGTGCCCGGGCCTTTACTGCAGATCTTATATTTATATCTATGGCTATGCGTTCTGCTTACGGTCTTTTTTCATTCTTGGTTTCTTTTTAAATAATAATGCGCAATGTTTAGATCATCCGTTATTATATCCATTATTATATTTTCTATAATAAGTAAGACAATAAGTAAGATAAATAATGCGTATCCCCATATTTTTCAACCCTAGCGTTTTCTCTCATCATCCTCTCTTTTTATGTGGCGACCCGCTACAAAATAAATGCAAATACGCTGAGTCTACAATGAATAAATAGATATACATGATAATCTATATCATCTGAGAAAGAGGGAGTCGATCGATCATTTCTTTAATAGCGAATAAGTGATTTCATTCCATTTGTCGTGCTAGCACTAATCTTAATTCGAAGAAAGCTTAATAGAGTCGAACATATAAACACAGGTGGCATACCAAAATGTAACAAATTTATTGAAATTTGACATTAAATTATGAATATACATTATTTGGACAAATTTTTTCAACAACCAATCAAGAGCGTCAGATCACTACGTTTGCATGGGCGACCGCGTTTGCGTTTAAACGTGTCCGGGCCTTAAATGTTGAATAATTCTTTTATGATTCTCACGCTTTTTTTTCATTCGATTGATTGGTAAAATTATTTAAACTAATGATATAGTCTGAAAGAGTGAGAGGTTGAAATAGAAGGCAGGATGTATTTTTTTTAATTCGGATTTATTGATCGAATAACTCAAACTAATGATATACTCCAAAACAATGGTAACTTTGAGAAGAGAGCAGAACGTTTATTCTTTGATTCAGATTTATTGATCAAATACTTATACTAATGACATGTTCTAAAACAGTGCAAACTTAAAATACAAGGCACAATGTTCATTTCTTCATTTTTATTGATTAAATTACTCATACTCTGAAACAATGAGAACTTAATATAAGAGGCGCAATGCTATTTTTCAATAAGGAATCAAATCATGTAATCAATTGATTACTCGATTACTCATGATATACTTGAAAACAATGAAAACTCAAAATAGAAGGCAGAATACTCTTTTCAATGGGAAGTTAAGTAATGCAATGAATTGAATTCCAAATTAGAAGGAGGAAATTCCCTGTTCATTTCCGAATCTGAACTTAAATTTATGTTCAATAGTTGAGATTCGTCGATTTCTGAGTTTAAATTAACATTTAGGTGTCAAAAGTTGATAAGTTGACTGTTAAGTTGATAAATTAGTATCTGTTTGATTCAATAAACGTTGTACCTTCGAAGTCTGATGGATGATTGTTTGCTCTTACAAAATGGAAGGCATTATGCTTTTTTTTCATGGAGAGTTATTGATTTAACTGATCAAACTAATGATATACTCTCGAACAATGAAAACTCAAAATAGAAGGCACAATGCTTCCGTTCATTAAGTTATTAATTAAATTGCTCAAACTAATGATATACGTGAAAACGATGAAGACTCATTATGGAAAGCATAGTGCTTCTTTTCGCTAGAATTATTGATCGAATTGATCAAAGCAGTTATATAATCTGAAACAATGGGAACTCATAATAGAGGGCACAAAACGTTGTCTCATGGAGAGTTATTGATTAATAACCCATAGGGTACTCCGCAGAGACTACCCGTTCAACCGATTTTTCATCTGACAGCTGTCATGAATCGCTGTTAACTTCCGAAAGTCTATGGTTGAACGAAGAGTATCTGCGGGGTAACCTACAGACATTGGGGTAACCCACGTTTATGCAACCGGGCATAAATGACTCAAACCAACGATAAACTTAGAAACAATGAAAACTCAAAATAAAAGGCACAACGCTTTCCTTCATTGAGTTATTGATTGAATGAATTACTCAAACTAAGGATATACTCTCAAACAATGAAATCTCAAAATAGAGGCTACAATGCTCTTCTTCATTGAGAGTTATTAATTAATGACTCGTACTAATGATACACTCTCGAATAATGAAACTCAAAATAGAGAGGACGATGCTTTTTCTCATTGAGAGTTATCAATTGAATGACTCGTACTAATGATATACTCAAGAACAGTGAAAACTCAAAATAGAGGGCATGATGCTTTTAATGGGGAGCAGTCACGTTTCCTCTCCCACCTCTACCTCTACCTCCGCCCCTGCTTCTGCCTTCGCCTATGACGTCGCCGTCGCCTAAGACTTCGCGTTCCCCTGTGCCTGCATTGCCATCTTGTTTTGGTCTTATATGTTACTACGTCCCGGTTGGGGCATGTTGATGTCGTGGACCTGTTGCTCTGCCAATGTTTGCACCACACTGTCGATTTTCACAAAAAATATTATAGTATCGGGCAGTATCAAACGCTAAGAGATCTGAATGAACACGACTGACAACTAAAATGGGCAATTATCGTTATATCAAAGAAAGATCAACATCCGTATGTAAAGGATCCATTAGTGGAGTGAAACGAGATAGCAAACTACGGCGAAACATGAAGTGAAGAATAAAAAGGTAATTATAATCATAGCAAGAATCTAAGTACGCAACATTTCGATCATACCATTGTTTTTCGGCTGACCTGCCTCTTCCTACCTCTACCCACCGTAGTAGTGTATAGTGCTAGCACTCGAGACTGCGGAGCGGGAGAACGTGAGTTCGAATCTCTGGCCGGTCGAGGAGGACCTGAGCGGCAGCCTGCAAAATTAGTAAGAGGGTCGTGCCGTTCAGGCGCTGAATTGACAGGCTAAGGATTAGATCTTGGTCCGGCTACACTTGGACAAGGTTCCTTTGGCAGTTTTACCTTGTCCCTCGTGCGTATGCTAGTGTTTCTATATCCAACTGCCACAACCTGCTTACTCCTCTCACTCCTTACACTTTTCAAATATTGTAATTAAAATAATAATAAACGAATTTTCATTTTTTTCATTATTTCTTCCTCTTTAGCGACATCAGGTTCGTCATTCTGATTCGGAGGTAGATCTACGTCTGAAAGGAATCAAACCGTGCATTGTGCGTACCCATGTATCAATTTATGCATAAGTAAATACTTGAAGAAATGAAAAAAAAGAAAAGAAAATAGTTAGTTGAATAAATTTAAAAAAAGCAAAGAAAAACAATTTAGTGAATAATTGTAAAAAAAAAATAATAATAAGTTTTTAAATAAATAAAATAAACACAAATGATGATTAAAATACAAGACAAATATATCGAAATATACGAGCGATTGATATCCTACCGTTTACAAGTGGACCCAAGACCGAGTTGTTAGCCCGCACAGCCTCGGCCATTGTCACTGGATTATTTCGAGATGCTGAGGCAGAAAATTATAGCAATTGAGAAGAATTTTATCTCAATCCTTTCTTGAGCAAAGAAATAATATTATTATGTTGAGATTTAATACGTACGAAGTAGATTCTCCCGTCGGGCTTCCCTGAATTGCAGCGTCGACACGTGGTAATGGTCTGATTTCCGCTCCTTCCCAATTTACTGGAGGATATTCCACGTTAAATTCTGAATCCAAACTTAGTTTTATGTTCAATAGTTGAGGTTCGTCGATTTCTTGGTTTAAATTTACGTTCAGGAAATTGAACGTAGGCACGGGTATTCCCAAAAACACCACGATCAGTCCAAAACAATACCGTCATATAGTTTGTGAACTGGGATAGGCTTTCATGACCTAGTGCTGTGATTGGTGCTTTTATACGCCTGTTGCGCCCGTCAGGTAGCGCGACGATCGGACAAAGCGGTACCCAACTAGCGTATTCAAAACTGATATATTTCTACTGTATCTGTATGTCAGTAATGCACCAATCACAGAACGAGATGATTCCAGCGAGGCAGAGTTCAAACGAGGTAGACGAATCAGGAACGAGATTCGAGGAGAAACTGGGAATTTCTCTTCAAATTTTATTCCCGATTGGCTCACTCCATTCGACTTTGCGACATTCGTATAGTCATTGTCTTAAGACACATCGTGGTGGTTTGGGGAACCCCAGTGCCTACGTTCACTTCACCTTAGTCTCTGCATCGTGCTAGAAGGTGTTAGAGCTCTACGATTGTCCATCAGACCCAAAAGGTACAAGGTGTTTGAATTAAACGAATAATAATTGATCAACTTAATAGTCAACTTTAAAAACTTTCAGCACCGGAACATGAGTATTGTGAGTGAAGAAGAGGAGGATTTGGCACTACTAAACATTAATTTAACACCGGCTTCGCAGTTCAACCGCCAATACCCACCGGTCGTACTCGAAATACCACGTGTCGACGCTAGTGATAGTACGTATAAAATCTCAACATAATAATATTATTTCGTTGCTCAAGGAAGGATTGAAATAAAATTATTCTCAATTGCTGTAATTTTCTGCCTTAGCACCCCCAAACAATCCAGACCTAATGGCCAATGCTGCAAGGCAAAACGTGGTCTTGGATCCACTCGTCAACGGTAGGATATCAATCGCGCGTGTATTTTTTGCGATATATTTGTCTTGTATTTTGATCATCGTTTATATTTCTTTTTTTTTATTTATTTACCAAATTATATATATACAGGGTGTCCCATTTTAAAAAATGCAGCCGAATATCTCGGAAAGTATTGGTTGCAGAGAAAAATATTTCAGATCAAAGTTGTTTGGTTTCGAGGGGGACAGATTCTGATGATATTGGCTTTTTTGTAGGTGGAGGCGTTAAGGTGATATGAAGGTCAACTTTTGTTTTTTAAATGGAATCATGTATTTATTATTGATTCATCAGATCGGGCGTTAAATTTTACATCAAAAAGCACTGCTGAACTGATGTCCTAACATGAACGGTTCCGTAGATATTTCATTTTTCTCAAAATAAGTTTGTGAGCGTTCATGTTTCGGTTGATGTATGTAGCACCGTAGTTGATAAAGGTAAACAAACCAGGATTCTGAGAATATGAAAAACCGTATACGTAATGCCTGTAGAAGTATTCCGAGAATTGTCCTTCTCAAAACGGTTGAAAGTTTCGAAAATAGGCTGCAATTGTGTATCAACCAAGAAGGTAATGTGTTCGAGCATCTTGTCAATGCTTGAAGGTTGATCGTACATACATCAACCGAAACATGAACGCTCACAAACTTATTTTGAGAAAAATGAAACATCTACGGAACCGTTCATGTTAGGACATCAGTTCAGCAGTGCTTTTTGATGTAAAATTTAACGCCCGATCTGATGAATCAATAATAAATACATGATTCCATTTAAAAAACAAAAGTTGACCTTCATATCACCTTAACGCCTCCACCTACAAAAAAGCCAATATCATCAGAATCTGTCCCCCTCGAAACCAAACAACTTTGATCTGAAATATTTTTCTCTGCAACCAATACTTTCCGAGATATTCGGCTGCATTTTTTAAAATGGGACACCCTGTATATATATTTTTTTTTTCATTTATCCACCAAATTGTTTCTCTTTTCTTTTCTTTAATTGATTCACCTAATTATTTTTCTTTTCTTTTCTTTCATTTCTTCACTTATTTATTCATTAATTGATACATGGGTATGCTCAATGCACAATTTGATTCCTTTCAGATGTAGATCCGCACGAGGACGAACATGAACGCGATGAACATGAACACGATGAACATGAACACTATGAACATGAACACGATGACGAACATAATATCGTTCAAGAAGAAGAAGAGGGTCAACCGCAAAACAACGGTATGATTAAAATGTTGCGTACTCAGATTCTTGCTATGATTATATTTACCTTTTTTTTCTTCACTTCATGTTCCGCCGTAGTTTGCTATCTCGTTTCACACCCCCTAATGGATCCGTTACATACGGTTGTTGATCTTTCTTCGATATAACAATATTTGCCCATTTTTGTTGTTGGTCGTGTTCATTCAAATCTTTCAGCGTTTGATATTGCCCGAACTATAATATGTATTGTGGAAATTGACAGTGTGGTGCAAACCTTTTCAGAACGAGTGCCACGCCATCAACGCGCTGGCCGGGGCAGGTGGCCCGATTACTACCAACGTCAGCGCAACGTAGCGCATCTCTTACACATGTTGGCAAATCCCATTATGCCCCAACCAAGGAGGGTGAACAAGAAACCCATAGAGGGTGATCATAAAAAACCGGTACTTGGAGCCGACGCTGAAGCCAGAGGCAGGGGCCGGGGCAGAGGCCGAGGCAGAGGTGCACGTGACGGTGCCGCACCCTATTAACAGAACTGTACGTTCTATAATTTCACGTTTTTATTATTTCTAAGTTTATCGTCGATTTGAGTCATTTAATCAATAAGTCCCAATGAGACAGAGCATCGTGCCCTCTATTTTGAGTTTTCATTGTTTTAGATTATATAATCGATTTGATCAATTCAATCAATAATTCTCTTGAAAAAAAGCATTGTACTTTCTATTTCAAATTTTTGCATTATTTTTAAGTATATCGTTAGTTTAAATCATTTAATTAATTAATAACTCCATGAAGAAGAGCCTGTAGCCTTTATTTTGATTTTTCATTGTTTCAGATTATGTAACGGTTTGAGGGCCCAGGATTTTACATAACGTTTCATGTCAACGTGATCCTTCTCTTATCATTAACCTTTTTTATTATTATTTTTTGTTTGTTTGGTTTTTTTTTTTTTTGTTATTAAACAAATATTTTACGTTCGTAAAAAAATGAAAATTACTTAGATCGGCAATTACTTATTTGTTGGAACGTCAAGGAGAACAATACACGGAGAAAACTTTATTGGAGAGAATCCCATACTACGTATAGTAATTTTGGACTATACTTTCAATATGACGATCGTTCCGATACTTGTACTACATAATCTTCCATGAATATAAGAGACATTCCTATATCATGGTGACGTTTGGTAAAAGTATAAGAACGATCGTCATATTGAAAGTATGGTCCAAAATTAGTATACGTAGTATGGGAATCTCTCCAATAAAATTTTCTCCGTGTATTGTTTTCCTTGACGTTCTAACAAATAAGTAATTGCTGATTTTTTTTAAGCATTATAATCTAAAAGCGTAGGCATAATGCTTAATAAAAAAAATCAAAATTACTTATTTGTTGGAACGTCAAGGAGTACAATACACGGAGAAAACTTTATTGGAGCAATTCCCATACTACGTATAGTAATTTTGGACCATACTTTCAATATGACGATCGTTCCGATACTTGTACTACATAATCTTCCATGAATATAAGAGACATTCCTATATTCATGGTGACATTTGGTAAAAGTAAAAGAACGATCGTCATATTGAAAGTATGGTCCAAAATTAGTATACGTAGTATGGGAATCTCTCCAATAAAATTTTCTCCGTGTATTTTTCTCCTTGACGTTCTAACAAATAAGTGATTGCTGATTTTTTAAGCATTATGCCTCCGCTTTTAGATTTTAGTTGTTTCAAAGTATACCTACCTGTGTATATAATGTATGTATAAGAATAGTTGTTTCAAAGTATACCTACCTGTGTATATAATGTATGTATAAGAATAAAATTATAATGAAAAAAAAACATTGTGCCTCCTTTTTTGAGTTTTAATTGTTCCAGAGTTTATCATTATAGTTCAAGTTGTTCGATTAATGAATATGAATGGATTTCAATAATTGGACTAAATATACGAGAATATATTCCTTTATTTATTTGATTTCTGCACAATTGGTTGTCATGTTAGAGATTAAAACAATTTGGCATGTTACGTCATGGTCCACGAGGTTTGTGACTTCCATTCAACCAATCGCTTGGATATCACGAAGCGAAAGAAATTATAAAAATGATGTATCCCCACCACGCCGTTCAGCTCACATTGATTATAAAGACTCATTGAGTCTCGTGCGGCGATTGGTACCTATATAATCAGACGAACCGGGTACTCAGAAACTTAAGTTAATCATATCTCAGCTTTCCTATCACTAATTCAATTGAAGTTTGTCTCAAATAAAGGGCTCTCCGTGCCTACATTCTGAGATAATTGTTTCAATCCCCGGGATATCGCGAAGAGGAAGAAATTAGGAATATACTGTCTCCCCACCCCACTGGTTAGCTCCCGTTCGAGTATATAGACTCGTTGAGTCTCGCGCGGCGTTTACCTTATATGATATATAACGAAAAAATAATTTAAAAAAAATTTGAAAAAAAAATTTGGAGTCCGTGGTACGTTGGCGGGCCAATGTTTGAATATCTATCAGATGACATTGACATGGTTCGCGATCGATATTTTATATTTCTTTTTCTACAAAAGGCCCCCCAAGTACCACTACCTCCAAATTTTTTTTTCAAATTTTTTTTAAATTATTTTTTCGTTATAAATATTTTTTGATAAATGTTGACATCTTCAATTTCTTCATCTGAATTGTTTTTTCAACCCATAATCATAAGCCAATAGAGTGAGCGAGCGCAGCGAGCGAACGAGTATAACGTTATTTAGTTTGAACAAATTTTTCAATTCAAAACTTTTACCATTCTACAGGTACTTGGCAGTTGTATCTGATTTCAATGCTTTTGTATGTTGATAATCATCAACCAATCGAGTGAGCGAGCACAACCTTTGATTATTTTTTGGTGGAGTGATCTACACATTAATGGACTTGGCGGAAGGTTTTTGCACCGAAGGTGCTTTTTGGGGTTGATTTCACTACTTTTTGTAAAATTTTGCTTGACCATATAATAATTGTGCTCGCTCGCTACGCTCGCTCGGTTGTTTTGTGCTATTCCATACCGCCCGAAGTCCCTCGATAAGCAGGAACGTCAACAGCAACGAGCACGCGTGTGCTCTTAATTTTCCCCAAGTCTCAAATTTGTAGAGTGACGCGTAATGTACTTTCATAGCGTTTACAAATTGTTCCGCCACAATAATTTTTTATACCTACAACATCTAACCCTGCGTGCAGCCCTCATCCTGTCTCATCTGGGCCTGGGACCGGCAATGGCGGAGTTACTTGCACACAGGGTTATAGTTGCTGCTCATGACTAAATATACAGGGTGTCCTATTTTAAAAAATGCAGCCGAATATCTCGGAAAGTATTGGTTGCAGAGAAAAATATTTCAGATCAAAGTTGTTTGGTTTCGAGGGGGACAGATTCTGATGATATTGGCTTTTTTGTAGGTGGAGGCATTAAGGTGATATGAAGGTCAACTTTTGTTTTTTAAATGGAATCATGTATTTATTATTGATTCATCAGATCGGGCGTTAAATTTTACATCAAAAAGCACTGCTGAACTGATGTCCTAACATGAACGGTTCCGTAGATGTTTCATTTTTCTCAAAATAAGTTTGTGAGCGTTCATGTTTCGGTTGATGTATGTACGATCAACCTTTAAGCATTGACAAGATGCTCGAACACATTACCTTCTTGGTTGATACACAATTGCAGCCTATTTTCGAAACTTTCAACCGTTTTGAGAAGGACAATTCTCGGAATACTTCTACAGGCATTACGTATACGGTTTTTCATATTCTCAGAATCCTGGTTTGTTTACCTTCATCAACTACGGTGCTACATACATCAACCGAAACATGAACGCTCACAAACTTATTTTGAGAAAAATGAAATATCTACGGAACCGTTCATGTTAGGACATCAGTTCAGCAGTGCTTTTTGATGTAAAATTTAACGCCCGATCTGATGAATCAATAATAAATACATGATTCCATTTAAAAAACAAAAGTTGACCTTCATATCACCTTAACGCCTCCACCTACAAAAAAGCCAATATCATCAGAATCTGTCCCCCTCGAAACCAAACAACTTTGATCTGAAATATTTTTCTCTGCAACCAATACTTTCCGAGATATTCGGCTGCATTTTTTAAAATGGGACACCCTGTATATAAATATCAGATATATGTATTGCAACCTCTGCAAAAAGAACATGTACGCGTCCCGGACTCATAACGTCAACTTCCAATTCGGGTCTGAACAGAAGGTATCAAAATATTTGAAATTGAGCCTATTCATGCAAGACTAGCGTAGAGCATAAAATGGAAGTTTATGAAGTCAAACACTCGCATTCTGCACTCTTCGTCCGACTCTTGCCGTTTCTCCTATCGAATCATACTATACCGATACTTTGCAACCCAAGCGTTTTCTTTCATCATCCTTACGTCTTATACGGCAACCCGCTACAAAATTAAACAATCCATACGAAAGATTTTTCTTCAATAATTCCATTCATGAATGATTATACGCTGAGTCTACAAATAATAAATAAATATCAATCAGAATCTCTATCATCTGAGAAAGAGGAAGTCGATCGATCATTTCTTTAATATTGAATAAGTATTTTTATTCTCACCATTTGTCGTGATAGCACTAATCTGAATTTGATTGAGCTTCTGAGCGGAGAATCTAAGCTAATTGTAAAACATGGATTAAAAAATCATCTTCACCGAAGGTCATGGCATTACGTTGACGTGGAGTGTAGAATAAAGCCTATCGTAGTCCAACACACAACGTCGACTTACAGTCTCGTTTGGACTAGAGGATACCGAGATAAAATATAGAATTCGTTGAAATCCTACACATAACGGTGGCTCGCAGTTTACGTCCGAGCATACGAGCCTCTAGAAATGAGCCTCACATCGAGCTTGAAGTGGAATTTGTTGCAATCCAACGCTTGAACTCGGCTTCGTTGGTCTGGCTCCTTGCCGTTCCTTATATCAAATCATGCTATCCTGATATTTTTCAACTTCAACATTTTTTCTTGATTTTCTATTGTCAGACTTTCTCAGGCGGTGACTTGCTAGAAAATTGAATCCCCAAAACACCGTTTCCTCCGATAATTGCATTCATGAATGGAAATAAGCCAAATCTACAATGTATAAGTGAATAAAATTTAGAGGTAATAGTCAGTTAATAGTCATCAAACAGTCTTGTGTCATACAAGGCAAGCCTAATCGTAAAATTATCCGTTCACAATTATTATTCTACTTATCACTATGAATTTTACACGTCAGTCGATTCGCATAACCTCAAAAGCTCAAGATCGTAGGATTTAAGATAATTAACCTATCGAAACATTTTTGTTGGTGGCTATCACTTGAATGTACTTGGTGTGAGGTTTTCGCACCTAAGTGGCTTTTGGGAGGTATTCGCTAGTTTTTGCACGTTCAAATTTTGCATTAAGCATTGCTCGTACTTTCTTTTATTTCGTTTATTTGGATTTAAAAATATGAAATGACAACACGCGTCTGCTAGTGTAGCAGACGGTTTCTGTCTGCGATACTGGCGCTATCTACGTCGGAACTATCTCGTATACTGACGTCACTCTATACAACTTTTGTGTGGTTTCCCGTCTAGTGATTTTATATAGGAATGGTTTGAATGTGAATCTTGGTCTGATGACGACGACGACGACTAAAGAAAAAAATTGTACGATGAAACGGGGTATCAGAATTTGTAGTTAATCATATCTCAGCACTCCGGACACCGATTTAATCGATCTAAGGCTTAAATGAAAGCTTTTCATACCCACACCCTAGTTTAAATTAGTTTCAATTCGTGTATATTGTGAGGTGACAGAAAACGAAGATACTAGTTCGCGGTATAGGTTAGGGTAGCTGCCTCTCGGGTATATAGACTCGTTGAGTCTCGCGCTTGAAAAAATTTTTTTTTAATGTAGGGGAGAGCGGGGTAAAGCCGGACACTTTTATATTTTGCACCGTCTAGGCCAAAATAATTTTTTAAATATGAAAACAGAGATATCTTCTGAAAATACATAGTTTATTCTTCAATAATCTGAAACATAACATTAACATTTTTTTTGTGAAAGGCAACATAAATATTTTAATGGTTGATTGCGCGATGGGGTAACTTCGGACAACAGCGGGTAATACCGGACACCCCGTGGGGCAATGCTGGCCATGTATTTGGGTTTGAGTTTTAGCTATTTCCCTTGCACTTGAAGCATTTAAAAGTACTGGACCCGGAGTTCTTTCCCGCGCATCGTTCGTGGCACCATTCCTCGCAAGTACCACACTGAATCCAGTCTTCCTTTGGAGGATGAACAAATATTTCGTTACAAGTAATGCAACTCCAACTATTCATATTTTCATCTTGGGACGATTTCAATCGCAGAGCTGCTGTGGACTTCTTTGCTTTGTCTTCTTTGCTAGTTGATTTTTTGTTTTTCGATTTCAATTCTGCTCCTTTTTTTTTTGATTGCTTGCCTTTCATCTTGATTGATTCATTTCTGTTCTTCGCCTCTTCGTTTATCCTCTTTATTGCTGCGGTCATTTTTCGTAATTCTTCGTTTTTCTTATCTCGCTTTACTTCTCTTTCTTCCAATTGGACTTTCTTGGGTGATGACGTCAAAATTTCCGAGTGTCCCTTCCGTTTGTTGATGCGACTGCCACTAGCTGGAGCAGTTGTTTCAAACGGTAAAGCCAACAACTCCTCAATCACAGGTTCGACTGAGGATTTCGATGTAGTGCTGGTCTCAATAACAGATTCTGCGCCTGATACAGCGGTTGAGGTACTTGCATTGCTTGTTTGAGCTGTCCCAAAAACCAAACTAGGCATGAAATCTCCATCCGGAAAAATATTTCGATTGAAGGGTACAATTCCGGCAGCTCGGAAACCATTCACGGCTTTCTCCAGACTGACTATCCTCTGATAAGCCTTTTTGAATATATCGGCGACCTGGTACTGTGTAATAGCTTTACGTGTGAGCTTCATTTGCTGGTCACATTCGGAGTTGTAGGCTTTCTTCAACGGCCCAAATATCGTTAGATCTAAGGGTTGCATCTTGTGAGATGAATGTGGAGGAAGCGAAAGCATTATTACACCGTTATCTCTGCACAGGTTCCAAGCCTCTAGTGTGCTGTGGCTACCATGATTGTCTAGAATCAACAGTACCTTCGCAGTGGTAGATGCTCCAGAGATCGAGATGAAGTGTTTCAACCAATCTATGAAAATCGTCTCGTTACTCCAGCCGGAATCAGTCACTGCGTATATTGAGCAGGGTGGTGCTCCATTCATGAGTAAATCGTTTCGCTTTTTTCTCTTGAAAACAAACATAGGCGGTATGTACGATCCTATGGCACTGATGCAAGCTATTACGGTAGTAATAACTCCCCTCTCGCCACTAACAATTTTTCCGACCTGTTTCTGTCCCCTCGGGCTTATTATTTTACCTGGAGTTTGCACCGTAGAAATTCCTGTTTCATCGACATTATATACCCTCGAAGGAGGGATATGATATTCAACAAGAATTTTCTCCAGGTTGTCGAAGAACAACTGTACTTCCTCTTTGTTAAAACCTTTTGCTCTATTTATGCTTGTAGCCTCAGGTTTGCGTGTGCTGAGATTTGGCCATCGAGTCAAAAATCCTTTCAACCAATCTTTACCTGCCATCATAGTATCGCGATTAAAAGTATGAGGAATATTTTTTAGTTCGGCGAATTGGAAAGCAAGTTTTCGTAAATCGATCGGCGTTAACCCATAAAAGCAGTCACTCATTTTGATAGCATAATCTGCTAATTGTTTCTCCATTTCGTGTGTCAAAACGGATTTTCTGCCAGTAAGGGGCTCCTTAAAACTTCCATTTGTTATACGGTCGCTCAACGTCGATTTCGGAATACCGAATTCGCGAGCTGCTGTTCTCAAAGACATTCGGCCTTCTGAAACTTCCGTCACCGCCCTGTTCAAAACAGCAGGTTCCCACGAGCTTCTCTCCGTCTTCCGTACGTAGTGCCGCACCATTTTACTGTGCAATTGGAGTAGTTACATTTTACTTTGCGCTGAAGATTAACTGGACACGATTTTAACAATCACATAGGGATAGGGTATCGGGGGTAATGCCGGACACCAGGAGGAATTGTGTCCGGAATTGCCCCATACTACAGTTTGACAATAACCTCAAAATAAAGTTTTCGAAATGAAGTAAATTGATTAGACTTACATAGCGTTCGAAAGATTACACCAAGCTCTTTAGCTCAGCGTATTCAGATGCTCCCTATCTAGTACGGTCTGATAGCTAGACGTTAATATATAACCACTGAAAATTAAATCTCTACCAGTGAATCGTGATACCCATCAAACAAAAGCTTCTCAGGCACTATTCTCGATGTCAGCCATTACACCATGTCAAATGATGTACGTACCACGTGACAAATGATTTTCAACTTGTAACCCGGACTTGAGAAATCGTGTCCGGCATTACCCGCCGTCCGGCATTACCCCGCTCTCCCCTACTTGGCGCGAGACTCTACCGAGTCTCTTTATGAGTGTGTGAGTGTGGGTGAGCTGTCCGTATAAACGTGGTTGAATGATAATTATATGAGATTTGATGAGACTGGTGTGAGAGCGTCTGAATTATATTAATTCACTTGAGAGGTGAGTTTACTGAGATTATATTAATCGCATGAGTAGTCTGGTCAGAGTTTTACTAGAACAATTATGATATGAAAGGCACAGCAGCACGTGTCGTGATTGCGAAAACTGAAAAGTAATGGCCGGCGACGAGCCGGCGACACGGGGCGTCTTCATCGGTCGCTGGTGAGCGGGCAGGTTCGCATCGAGCGACCATGGCAGGTGGCGCTGTCTTTGAGAATACTAATTCTCAAACATTTCCGCCGGCCATCAGCAACTGCGTTGATGATGATTTAGGTACTCTGTGGTGGGGTCACAGGTAACAGTGCGAGCTTGGTGATTGGTCTGGTGAGTGTGGTGGTTGCGGTCTTGAGAGACACCACTCGTGTGAGTCCATCCTTTCCTGGGAGTAGTGCGAGTACTCGAGCCATGGGCCATTTTCCAGGTGGTAGGCGCTCATCTGTGAGCAGAACCAGGGAGCCCGTCTGGATATTGTTTTGAGGGTGATGCCACTTTGAAATGGCTTGCAGTCGCTGCAAGTATTGAGTGGACCACGTGTGCCAAAATTGCTGTACTCTCTGTTGGATAAATTGCCAACGAGACAGCCGGTTGGTGGAAACGTCCAGTAGAGAAGGCTCGGGAACTGCATTCACTGCTGTTCCGATAAGGAAATGACCTGGTGTGAGTGCTGAGATGTCTTCTGGGTCGTCGCTGAGAGGTTCGAGTGGTCGTGAATTGAGAATCGCTTCTATTTGCACGAGAAGTGTCGAGGTCTCCTCATAGGTGAGCGATGTGTCTCCGACCGTTCTTCTGATGTGAAACTTAAGCGATTTTACTACAGCTTCCCACTTTCCACCCATATGTGGGGCTGCAGGTGGGTTGAAATGCCACTGAGTTTGTTCTTGAGCTAGTAGTAATGAGATTTTCCGTTGTTCTGTTGAGCTTCGTGCGAAGCATTGCTTGAGTTGCGCGTCAGCGCCCAAGAAGTTGGTTCCGCAATCTGAATAGAGTGCCGTGGGAATTCCTCTTCTTGAGGTGAAGCGCTTGTATGTTGCGATGAAGCCTTCGGCGGTGTAGTCAGACACCACTTCTAGGTGAGTGGCCGAGGATGCGAAGCAAACGAATACGCAGATCCAAGCCTTATACGTTTTTGAGCCGCGACCCTTCCAGGTTTTGAGCGTGAGCGGTCCGGCATAGTCAATTCCGGTATGAGAGAAGGGGCGTGAGGGTGTGACTCGAGCTAGAGGTAGTTGGCCCATTAACTGTTGAGCACGGATCCCTCTTTGTCGAGCACACACCACACACCTGAGCACGTGTGACTTTACTGGGGCTCTACCTCCGATGATCCAGTAGAGCTGTCTGATGAATGTTAAGGTCACCTGAGTGCCTCCATGCATCGTCTGGTTGTGAGCGTGAGCGATGATGAGTTCTGAGAGCCTTGACGTGCGAGGGAGGATTGCTGGATGTTTGCTGTTGTATGAGAGTGTAGCGTTATCTAAACGTCCACCTACTCTGAGTACACCATCCTTGTCGATGAATGCGGTGAGTTTACAGAGTGGATTTGAGAGTGGTAGCTGCAACCGTCTTCGTAGCAGGGCGAGTTCGTCTTGGAAGTAGACTGATTGGGTGATTTTAACCCAGAAGAGTCTCGAGGTTTCTAAGTCAGTTGAAGTAATGACAGCAGCTGGTAATGAGTCAAGCTTCCGTGAGAGTCTTTTGGTGAACTTGTCACACAGAGAGGTAATTCGGAAGAGTTTAGTGAGAGATGAGAATCTGTGAATTAGGTCCCATTCGGGCTCCTCGGATGAGTGTTTTGCATGCAGTGAGACACCGGCACGAGCTTCTTGTGCGCACAAGCTGTTAAGTACCGGGTCTGGTTGAGTCGGCCATGAGTCTTCGGGTTGAGCCATCCATGGTGGTCCCGTCCACCATAGTGGGTGTTGTTCGAGCTGATCTGTGGTTATACCACGCGATGCACAGTCAGCTGGATTTGAGATGCCTGGGGTGTGCCTCCAGTGAGCTCTTTCGGTGAGTTCTTGGATTTTAGTCACTCGGTTTTGGACATAATCCTTCCACCTTGAGGGATGAGCTTTGATCCATGAGAGTGTCACGTGAGAGTCCGTCCACAAATGTATGTTCGTTATGTTCATGTTTAAAGTAGCGTAAACATGATTGGTGAGCGTGGAGAGTAGCAGCGCTGCTGTGAGCTCTAACCGCGGGATGGTTAGGCGTTTGAGAGGTGCGACCTTCGTTTTTGAGCAAATGAGTGAAACGTTGGCGCCAGTGGACGGTGAGTGGACAACTAAATACACGACAGCTGCTATCGCTAGTTGCGACGCATCAGCAAATCCATGTAGTTCAACGGTAGTATTGGGAAGCGTGTTGAACCAACGTGGGATGGAGAGCCTGGCCAGGCTGGTAAGATCCTGTCTGATGCTGAGCCACTGTGAGATCAGTTGCTGAGGAAGTGAGTCGTCCCAGCTGAGTTTATGCAGCCAGAGGTCCTGCAGAAACATTTTCGCTCTGATTACAACTGGGGCTGCGAAGCCGAGGGGATCAAAGAGTTGTGCTACTTCTGACAGTATGAGGCGTTTTGAGAATCTGTTTGAGTGCGTTGATGAGATGGTTGAGAAGTTGAACGTATCTTGGTGTGGTGACCATCGTATTCCAAGAATTTTTGTGTCGCAGTCATCGAATGATATCGCCGATGAGATGCAACGTTCCGATGACATGGCCTCCAAGAGCCGTTTTGACGTTGAGTGCCATTTGGCTAGCGGGAATCCGCCGGCATAGCAGAGTTGGGTGAGTTCTTGAGCAGTCTGAATGAGTTTATCGACAGAGTCAGAGCCTCCGAAGATGTCGTCGACGTAGCGGCCGTGAGTGATGGGCTCAACTGCTAGAGGGTACTTACTGCCTTCATCCTTTGCAAGTTGAATCAACGTTCTTACAGCCAAGAATGGAGCTGCCCTTGTCCCATATGTGACAGTGGTGAGTTGGTAATGAGCTTCCAATCCCTGTTCATCGACCCAGAGAATCCGTTGAAGATCCCAGTCCTCAGGATGTAATTTGATCTGACGATACATCTTTGTGATGTCTGTTGCAAAGAGGTGTTTGTGTCGGCGGATCCAGATGAGGAGGTCAAATATGTTGAGCATCTGGTTTGGACCCGTGTGCATCAGATCATTTAGAGAACACCCGGTGGATGTTGCACTTGAGCCATTGAATACCACCCTGAGCTTCGTGGTTGAGCTGTCTGGCTTGAGAACTCCATGATGAGGCAAATAGTAATGTGGTTGACTACTCAATGAGTTGTCGTCAAGCTTGATCATGTGAAGGCATTGTTCGTACTCACGCATGAACTGGGTGTAGAGTTCGTTGTATTGGCTATCTCGGCCAAGCCGTTTGAGTAGTCGCTCAAGGCAGTAGTGAGCTGTTCGGTATGAGTCTCCCAATGCAGTTGGTGAGGATTTGAGGGGTAGTCTGACGACGTACCTGCCTTCGTTATCCCTTGAGTGAGTAGCCTCAAAGTGTTGTTGACATTCCTGCTCTTCTGGTGTGAGGTGAATGTTGTTTACCGTCGGAGGTTCGTCCTGCAGCCAAAACCTGGTCAACAAATCTTGTAAGGGAGAATGAATTGATTGTGAGATGCCATGATTTGCCACCTTAGGTCTAGTAACAGGTACGTTGACTGGGCCAATGACTAGCCATCCAAATATTGATAGTTGAGCTATAGGAGCGGTTGGTGAGTGTCTGATTATATTAGGCTTTATGATCTGTCCATAGAAATCAGCTCCGATAATGATGTCTATTGGCCAAGGAATGAGAAACTCTGGGTCAGCAAGATTCAACCCTTTAAGATGTGGCCAATCCCGGTCATGAGTAGTCTCGCAGGTAGGCAGAACGGTTGTTACCGTTGGGAGAACATGAGCTTGTATGGTAACTGAGAGTGGTCTGTACCTTGAGTGTAGGGTGAGAGTAACCACACCCTTTGTTTGCGAGGTCTTCTTTCCACCAACTCCATAGATATCTAACCTTGAGTGCCTTCGTTTGAGATCCATCTGGTTAGTGAGGCTCTCTGAGATGAATGATATTTCGGAACCGGGGTCGATGAGTGTTCGAGCAGGGATTGATGAGGTCGTTGAGCGGACTGAGGTTGTTGCTGTTGCCAGCAAGGTGAGTTGGCTGTGTTCGATGAGTAGTCTGAGTGGTGAATGGTCGTCCGTGTTGACGGCTGAGCCTTGGCTTCATGCCGCTGACGACAATGCTGAGTTTGCCGCTGATGGCGCGTCTTGAGTTGTCTGCGATGATGAGGTTGTGCCGAAAATTTGCGACAGATCAGCACCATGCAGCATTGTATGGTGAGAGCCGTTGCAGGTCTTGCAATGCCTTTTGTTGTTGCACTTTCTAACGTTGTGCCTACCCAGGCTATTGCAGCACAAGCTCTTGTCCTTGACAATTTGCACTCTTTGCTCTGATGAGTGGGCTCGGTACTGTGGGCACATTACAATGAAGTGGTCTTGTCCACAGCAGTCACAAGGGTAAGTTGAGCGATGCTGAGATGTCTGAGATGCCTGTCGCGTAGCTTGGGTGGCCGGTTGAGTTGAGCGGGCTTGTGGCTGCTGTGTGGCATGGTGGGAACTAGTACGTTTAGGTACTGCACCCTTTCCCTGAGCTGTCTGAGATGGCGATGAGTTGGATTCAATGCTTTCCAATGTTCGCGCACGAGCGAGGAGGAATTCAGTGAGCTGACCGAGAGTGGGGAATTCGTTGTCTGATGGGGAATTTTCCCATCTCTCGCGAGTGTCCGAATCGAGTAGTCCTGATACGAGCGTCACCATGAGGCAATCGTTGTTGCTCTCTTCTGTGAAGGTTTGGAGAGCCTAAGTGGTCATGTTGATGAGATTGACCATCTTTATGAGCGAGCTTGGATGCCTTTTCTGCATGGGCTTGAGTGCGAGGATTCTCTCGAGATGAGATTTCATGATCAATCGTTTGTTCTCGTATCTCGCGTTGAGTAGTAGCCATGCAGTATCGTAGGCAGACGGCGTAGGGACGATGTTGACGATGATCTCCGAGGCATCGCCTTCTACTGCACCCTTCAAATATTGGAATTTCTGTGTGAAAATCTTGGGTGAAGGTCGTATAGAAGAAAAAACATCAGTTGACGTTTCGGTCTTGATGAGGACCCTCCTCAGAAGCGAAAATATATTAATCTAAAAAGTTATACAGATACTAAGAGTAATTCCAAAAGTAAAACTAAACCTATAGACAAGTGTGTAGGTTATTAGAAAGAAGTCATAAATAATAATTCCTACCTTAAAACATAATAGGCGGTAACAGTTTGAAATCGCGTAGCGAAACGGACCACAATGCGGTAACGGCTTAACAGATACAGCTAGGCTGGATAAGCGGTATAAAGGCTATCAAAAGAGCCCACTTCTCCATTATAACAGTTAGAGAGCGATTTGAATAGCGGCAAGGCAGAACCGTGTCCGTAGTAGGCATAGACCAGATGAAAACTAGAAGGGACTCTCTGTGGCGGAAAGACAAGCCGGAGTTAGATCAATCGTGAGAGTAGGATCGACGTTAGAATCAATAGTGAGACAGACGGTAAGGAAGAGTCTCTTACTTGATGACAGAAGAATATATAGTACTTAGATGTTCTACATCTTGTCTCAGATTGACCGCGGAAGGGTGGCTAACTATGTTACACATTTCAAGTAATAGGCGTCTGTGGTATCGGGGTTCTTCTTCCAATATATCCAACCTATCATAATTAAAAGAGTGATCGCATTCTGTGGTATGTCTAGTGAGAGCGGTATGTCTTTCATCTGATTCCTTGATGTTGTTTTTGTGTTCTTCAATTCTAGATCTAACTTGTCTACCAGTTTGTCCAATATAGACACCATTGCAATCGTTGCAAGGTATTTTGTAAATTACATTTGAACGATTATCCAGCGGTAAAGTGTCTTTGCCCGAATCAAAAATGAAACTCAAATCGTTCATACTATTACCTACAAATCTGATGTTGTACTTGTGGAAAGTTTTGTTGAGAGATTCAAAAAGGCCAGCTACATAGGGGATAGATACGAACTTGGATTGAGGTGTATTCAGGTCTGGTGTTGTATCACCATTGTTGTTGTGGTCTGACCTACTCAAGACCCAGCATCTCTTTTTGATATGGAAATCCAACAGATGAGCGGGATACTCGTTCAAACGTAAAACTTGGCATATAAGGTCAAGGTTCTTTTTGCGGTATTCAGGTTCAGATAGTCTAATAGCGCGATCGACTAAATTGGTGATCGTGCCAATCTTGTACGACATAGGGTGGTGTGATGTAAAATTCAAATACCGTTGTGACCACGTTGCTTTATGGTACCAGTCAGTTTTTATAACTGAATTGTTATTGATGACGTTGACGTCCAGAAAACTAATATGGCCATGGTGTTCAGTTTCACATGTAAATTGAAGTCTCGGATGGTAGTTATTGAAGATGTGCAACAAGTGAATAATAGAATCCTTGGGGGCGGCGGTAAGGATGTCATCAACATAGCGGTAAAAGAACGGAAGGTCGAAATCTAATTGTCTAATGCATGATTGCTCTAAATCATCCATGACTATGTCGGACAAGATTGGAGATAGCGGGGAACCCATAGGGAGTCCATGTTGTTGTGCAAAGATAGTGTCATTGAATTTAAATCTAGCAGCCTTAAAGCAAATGTTTAACGCACGAATAAGATCTACCTGAGGTATAGGTATGTTGTCCTTGATTTGAGGCCAGCGTTTGGTTATAGAATCTATCGCTAACTCTTGCGGGACGTTAGTAAAAAGCGATATCACATCAAAAGAAATTAGAATATAATTAGGTGGTAAGACTACGTTTCTGATTCTCTCGACCAGACTAAAGCTGTCCTTGACTCTAGATGCAGGCGGTATGGAACTACTGCTGATCCAATCATTCAACTTTCTTGCTAAGAAATAAGTCGGACTGTTGATGAAAGATACAATCACCCGCAAGGGGATGTCATCCTTGTGGATCTTAGGCAAACCGTAGGCTCTAGGTGGTACGCAGTCACGCTTGGCTATGGAGAACTTGCAAGCTTTAGTGATGAATTTTTTGTTTAACCAACCAGAGGCTAGAGATGAAATCTCGTCCTCTAGAGTTCTAGTTAAATCATACTTCACTACTTTATACGTGTTGGTGTCAGAAAGCTGTTCCATCATTTTCATCATATATACAGGTCTAGAAATCACTACTGTAGTATTGCCTTTATCAGCCTTAACAAACATTAGTTCAGGATGAGATAAGCGGAAGGTCCTGGTTTGAGCGATATTATCGCTTCTAATTTCTCTTGATGTGATATCGCTTTTTACTAACGTCCCGCAAGAGTTAGCGATAGATTCTATAACCAAACGCTGGCCTCAAATCAAGGACAACATACCTATACCTGAGGTAGATCTTATTCGTGCGTTAAACATTTGCTTTAAGGCTGCTAGATTTAAATTCAATGACACTATCTTTGCACAACAACATGGACTCCCTATGGGTTCCCCGCTATCTCCAATCTTGTCCGACATAGTCATGGATGATTTAGAGCAATCATGCATTAGACAATTAGATTTCGACCTTCCGTTCTTTTACCGCTATGTTGATGACATCCTTACCGCCGCCCCCAAGGATTCTATTATTCACTTGTTGCACATCTTCAATAACTACCATCCGAGACTTCAATTTACATGTGAAACTGAACACCATGGCCATATTAGTTTTCTGGACGTCAACGTCATCAATAACAATTCAGTTATAAAAACTGACTGGTACCATAAAGCGACGTGGTCACAACGGTATTTGAATTTTACATCACACCACCCTATGTCGTACAAGATTGGCACGATCACCAATTTAGTCGATCGCGCTATTAGACTATCTGAACCTGAATACCGCAAAAAGAACCTTGACCTTATATGCCAAGTTTTACGTTTGAACGAGTATCCCGCTCATCTGTTGGATTTCCATATCAAAAAGAGATGCTGGGTCTTGAGTAGGTCAGACCACAACAACAATGGTGATACAACACCAGACCTGAATACACCTCAATCCAAGTTCGTATCTATCCCCTATGTAGCTGGCCTTTTTGAATCTCTCAACAAAACTTTCCACAAGTACAACATCAGATTTGTAAGTAATAGTATGAACGATTTGAGTTTCATTTTTGATTCGGGCAAAGACACTTTACCGCTAGATAATCGTTCAAATGTAATTTACAAAATACCTTGCAACGATTGCAATGGTGTCTATATTGGACAAACTGGTAGACAAGTTAGATCTAGAATTAAAGAACACAAAAACAACATCAAGGAATCAGATGAAAGACATACCGCTCTCACTAGACATATCACAGAATGCGATCACTCTTTTAATTATGATAGGTTGGATATATTGGAAGAAGAACCCCGATACCACAGACGCCTATTACTTGAAATGTGTAACATAGTTAGCCACCCTTCCGCGGTCAATCTGAGACAAGATGTAGAACATCTAAGTACTATAAATCCTTCTGTCATCAAGTAAGAGACTCTTCCTTACCGTCTGTCTCACTATTGATTCTAACGTCGATCCTACTCTCACGATTGATCTAACTCCGGCTTGCCTTTCCGCCACAGAGAGTCCCTTCTAGTTTTCATCTGGTCTATGCCTACTACGGACACGGTTCTGCCTTGCCGCTATTCAAATCGCTCTCTAACTGTTATAATGGAGAAGAGGGCTCTTTTGATAGCCTTCATACCGCTTATCCAGCCTAGCTGTATCTGTTAAGCCGTTACCGCATTGTGGTCCGTTTCGCTACGCGATTTCAAACTGTTACCGCCTTTTATGTTTTAAGGTAGGAATTATTATTTATGACTTCTTTCTAATAACCTATACACTTGTCTATAGGTTTAGTTTTACTTTTGGGATTACTCTTAGTATCTGTATAACTTTTTAGATTAATAAATTTTCGCTTCTGAGGAGGGTCCTCATCAGGACCGAAACGTCAACTGATGTTTTTTCTTCTATACGACCTTCATCCAAGATTTTCACACATTAACTACAAGGTCAAATAAAAACTACTTCTTCATTGGAATTTCTCCAGATTGCTTATATCTGAGCGGTTGCCTATAACTGATAAAAACATCGCCTTGAAGTCTGGCCACTTACAACCCTCACCTGAGAAGGTCGGCACTGACAGCTCGGGTAGACGTGAGCGGACTCTCGATGTTCCGTCAGTTGAAGCATCTGGTTGAGTTGGCTGAGTGAGTTGATCCTTGAGACGTCCCAATTGGCGCTTGATCTTGAGCACTAGTTTTGACTCGCTAACGCTCACCTTGCGTGTGAAATATGAGTGGTCAAGATGAGCTGGCGGCCACTGAGACACTAGCCATGAGTGTTCAGACCTAAATGCTGAATGCAACTCTTCTAGTTGCTCCTGCATGATGTTGACTTCGGTGAGGGTGATTTCATCTGTAGGCTCGTTCAATTGAGCAAGCAGATCATCCATTGCGTCAGTGAGCTCGTTCTGAGCATGAACACGCAACAACAGCTCACCGCTGAGCATGGTGGACGATTGGCTCCTTGTTGTCATGCCTTGACCGTGAGAAGTTGATGCTGTCTGAGTAAAATCAGCAGGTGAGTTTCTGCCTGACGGTGGTGCTGTGCCTGACTCGCTAGCTGAGTCGGTGGCCTGCTTGTCCGTTAAGTCGTCACGCATAAGGGGCATCGTGATGAGGAGTAAGAGAGAACGTATATAGAGTTTTATGCGAGCGTGAGAGATACGGCACGATACAGGGTCTGAAACGAGCGCGAGTGAGACGGCACTACACAGGGTCTGACACGAGCGCGAGTGAGACGGCACTACACAGAGTCCACGAGCGCGAGTGAGACGGCACTACACAGAGTCTGACACGAGCGCGAGTGAGACGGCACTACACAGAGTCTGACACGAGCGCGAGTGAGACGGTACTACACAGAGTCCACACTGAGTTTATGCAGAAACCTTCACAAGTGTTCTATCCGGCTCGAAGGACCAAATGTTTGAGAAAGGTGCAAATAAATGAGAAGGGCATAGAACAAATGTAAAGTTAGGTTTTATTCAATTCACTACAGTCATTCGGTGTGTGTGTATAGTGGGTATGAGTGTATGAGTGTGTAAGTGTGGGTGAGCTGTCCGTATAAACGTGGTTGAATGATAATTATATGAGATTTGATGAGACTGGTGTGAGAGCGTCTGAATTATATTAATTCACTTGAGAGGTGAGTTTACTGAGATTATATTAATCGCATGAGTAGTCTGGTCAGAGTTTTACTAGAACAATTATGAGATGAAAGGCACAGCAGCACGTGTCGTGATCGCGAAAACTGAAAAGTAATGGCCGGCGACGAGCCGGCGACACGGGGCGTCTTCATCGGTCGCTGGTGAGCGGGCAGGTTCGCATCGAGCGACCATGGCAGGTGGCGCTGTCTTTGAGAATACTAATTCTCAAACAAACAGAGTAGCTTAAAAGCGAATAGCCTAGTTAGCGGCAGTCAGAGGAGTGGAGCACAAACTCAGGGAATGACCATATAGCGGTGAGTAATGTAAGCAGTGAAGAGCAAGGATCGGTGGGATGCAGTCCCATAAGTAAAGATAGCGTGCAATACAATAAAGAATAGAATTATGGCTGTGCTCCAATCAACTAGAGCCAGCAGGTTGCGCGACCGAAGGAAGGATGTAACCTGGTCAAACAGTAGCCGCTCGAGAACCCTTGAGAGGTCGCAGAGCAAGGAGATCGGCCGGAAGTCGGAACATGCCAGCGGCACACGAGTCTTAGGTACAGGGCACACAAGCAAAAACTTCCAAAGTGCCGGAAAGCTGCCGCTCCCGAGAGAGGAGTTGAACAATGACTCTAAAAATTTAGTCCTGGCAATAGTCCGTTTCATTGATAGTCTAACGAGGGCACGTATCTCGGAGGATTCTGAATATAATATTTTGGATTACCACTGGTTTCACCTGCAAAACAGCTTGTCACCAGAAGTACTCTACCATTTTATTATTTTCATGAAAATCACGGACATTAAAATTGAACTATGGAATAATGACCCAGAGAAGTTCTACGAAGAGGAAGAATTGCTCTGTTATCCCGATGGCCTTCGTGGCGAAGTCAGCGAGCTGGTTTTAAGAACCACCGCTATTTGACCGAGTCGGGACCGAGCGTTTCTGCTATCTGACGAAAGTAGGGGCCTCCTACTCCTTGTGGACGGTTTTCTGCGCAGCCAGTTCGCGCCACTCCGCTTCACTGACGGCCCCGATGTTAAGGGGAACGCTGCCGAATAGTGGGGGTTAAGCCCGTCAAATAGCAGAGGGCAAGTGTGGTCAAATAGCGGAGTTCGTGAAATAGCGGAGGTTCGAGTGTATGTAATACATGGCTGTTTACAAGCTAATGTCATGCCAAATCAAATAAGCATTTGAATATAATCAAAGTAGCTGATCATCTTATCGTTTTTTTTTTTTGTTTTTTTTTAATTTTGGTTTCAAAATTCATATCTTCCTGAAGATTGTTCATCCAACTGTTAACGACGGACCTCATGCATCAGGTAACACATATACCAGAGTACGTCCTGCTAGGCCATAACCGTTGCCCTTACCGAAATAATCAGATTGAAGTAAGGAGTTGAGAGCGTGAATCTATGGTTGAATAATGATTTGAATCACTAAGATATCGGACATAATCTGTTCATTTTTTGAGTGAATATATCTTTGAGTATGATTTATAATAACATACGAATATGATTTTTCATGAATCGCCGACATAATAACTGAAATATATTGTTTAACAACCCGATAATTCGAGTTCGGTTGCCAACACAGAGTTATTCTATATATGGGGAATTCCACGCCAACTCACCGAGCCCGTGACCCTGACCAATTTTGATTTTTCTGTTTTTTTTTTATATGATCGACCTTTCTCCAAAAACCACGAAAAAGGTGTTTTTTTTTTTTTATTTAGACCCTTTCTGTTTGATTGTTATTGAAGCTATCTCAAGAACGCCATTTTTTATATATTTCAAAAGATTCACAAAAATTTCTTGGAGTTTCACTAGTTTCTGGAGCGATTCAAACATTTCATTTCAACAATTTCAACGCAAGTTGTACGATTTTTTTGTTGAATTGAAATGTTTGAATCGCTCCAGAAACTAGAAAAACCGGGATCACATTCTCATTCTGGGCTTAAAATCATCGTTTCACTCCAAGGAATTTTTGTGAATTTTTTTAAAAAAATAGAAAATGGCGTTTTTGAGATAGCTTCAATATCGATTGAACAAAAAGGGTCTGAAAAAGAAAAAAAAAAAAAAACCTTTTTCGTGGTTTTTGGAGGGTCGGTGAGTTGGCGTGGAAATCCCCATATACGAGAATATCTGGTGACGTTGGCGGGGACTTATATGCCACTGAAATTTGTTGTCAATCTATTTCCTCCTTCTTATTCTGCAAATTAAGATTTACAATGTTATGTTCAGTTGGGAGCGATCCTCGATTGTCCACGACCTGCAGTTTAGAATACCTTGGTCATTGTGATACTCAAACAGATGGAGATTGAGACCATGATGCGAGCCAGTAACAATTATTCTGCAGTAATTCAAAACAGGTGGAAATTGCATGAAGCCTTTCTTTCAGCGTTTTGTCTCGTCAAAGATGTTATTGTCGAAAAAACAGAATGAGGGAACACTGCATTTTGATATTGCATTTTAATATTGGACATTTTCGATATGTACGATACCGATCTGTAATCAAATTATCTACCAACATTACCATTGGTGATGCTGCATCTGGTCAGAATGGATCGTGAATTCAAAATTTTTGGACAGAGGATGGAAATATTAATAAGAATATTAGAGATCTTCGATATGTGTGACACCGATCTTGAATCAAATTATCTACTGATATTACCATTGATCACGGACGCGCCAGAGAAAAACTAGGAAATCTCATATACGAGGTGGAGTTTGACGATGATCGGGTATGGAAACGGCACATGAACCAAATACGCGCAATCGGCCAGTAACACGCCTTCGAAAAGAAGCCTCGAACAACCTACGACGTAAGATACGAATAAACACGAGCAAAACCATATCCTCGCTAGGAAATCACGACAGTCGGGCCACTGGAGACCTAGATAAGTAAACTATTTGTACAGGGAACGGAGAGAACGCTGATCGGAATCTAGCGCCGGAAGCCCCCTGCACAGCAGAAAAAAAAAAAAAAAAAAAAAATAAAGCCGAAAGCGGGCTAGTAAAGAACAACGAAGGAATAAAGTCAGATCCCTTGAACTTGCGCAGATCGCTGAGGAATCGCAGGGAACCTGCACGGCTACAACACACGTAGGGTTATACACTATTGACAACGAGAGGGAGAGAGAGAGATATGCCTGCTATATATACGGCGTAAAGACACATTCAAATCCGACCGCCGGTAAGAGAACGAGAGTGCGCATGAAAGGGAAAAAGGGAAAAATGGAATAAAAGGGAGCAGCATCCGTCAAGTATAACAGAGCTCTGTTTGGATGAAACCCTGCCGGCATGATAAACACATTCAAGCTATCAATCACACACTCAGCCGTGTTTGCAGCGTTACGAACGTAATTTAGAGATTTCTTAAAAAAACAACAAAGGAAATCTATGAGACCGTATCGCAAGATGTATCCGCAACATACACAGCAAAATCACTAAATGATCTCAGAGATCTCTTGACGATGTGACGCAGTCAATAAATTAATACAAATTTAAAACTCGCTGACGAACGAACAGCGTGGTCAAGTCATCTGTGTTAATGTTGAATCGAGCAGAAATGAATACTTTCAAAACTCGGTGGAATTTCAAAACTGTAAGTACATTACGTCGCGATTTTGAAGAGTCATGACAGAAACATCCTGTTGATGTGTCTACTCGATAAAAACTGTGCTTCGCAAAATCAAATGTTTGATTTTTGGAAATATGAATGAAATATAAATGAAAAGTCTACACCCAGAGAAAAATCTGGTTAACTGCACTATAAATTATTGTTCGCTGAGAGGACAGTCCGAATTTATAGTCACTAGAACTTATCAAATTATGTTGTTCTGAACTATATATTTACCGTTCATTTTGACAAAAGTCGTATGGTCAATGTAGCAATATAGAGATCTGACCATGTATGTACAGTCGGTCAAACTATATTCATTTAGTCTGCGCTAAAGAAATAATTTGATTAATATTGACCATTTCTATCAAGTAAAACTAGTTGTAGATAGTTTTTTTTTAGTGCAGTTGACTCTGGGAGAAGTCGGAGTAATCATTTTATATGGTTATGATAAAAATCCAAAAACAGTTAAACTAGCTATTTTTAGATAAATCAATATGAAAATATATTGAATCATATATAATATATAAATATATATAAATATATATAAATATTTATATGTATATTTTTCATCACGTTTTGTAGACCGGCAGAGGAAGGTAATTTAAATTAAAATTCTATCGAAAGAATATTGGGGTTTTTCGATATGTATGATACCGATCTTGAATCACATTATCTACTGATATTACCATTGATCACGGACGTGACAGAGAAAAACTAGGAAATCTGATATACGAGGTGGAGCTGGACGATGATCGGGTATGGAAACGGCACATGAACCAAATACGCGCAATCGGCCAGTAACACGCCTTCGAAAAGAAGCCTCGAGCAACCCTACGACGTAAGATACGAATAAACACGAGCAAAACCATATCCTCGCTAGGAAATCACGACAGTCGGGCCACTGGAACCAACAGAGAACTATAGAAGTAAACTATTCGTACAGGGAACGGAGAGAGAGCTGACCGGAATCTAGCGCCCGAAGACCCCTGCACAACAGAAAAAAAATTGAAAAATGAAATTAAAGCCGAAAGCGGTCGGGTAAATAACAATGAAGGAATAAAGTCAGATCCCTTGAACTTGCGCAGATCGCTGAGGAATCGCAGGGAACCTGCACGGCTGCAATCACGGTCGCCACCTCAGGCCGACTTCTGAGCCGGAGATTGGCAGGCGGAAGGGGGGGGGGGGGGGGGGGGGGGGGTAAAAATGGAAATTTCAACGCTTTTTATTAGAAATCACAATAAAACTACTTAGAAACGTTTGTACGGTTGATCGACTAGTTATAAATACGCAAGATTTTCACTACAAGTAAATTACAAGTAACTCCACGAAGCGAACGAAAATTATGATCAATTTTGGTTATTAGCTTTGAATTTGAAAATATATTTTGAATTTCCTGATACACTTTTCAACAAAGGAGTCTGGTCTGGATGACAAATAATGGGTCATACGTTTCACCCGGAGATTTAGTTTTTAACCCGGAACCCGGAGTAAAGTAACCAAAACCCGGAGTCTCCGGGTCAAACCCGGAGTGGTGGCAACCCTGGCTGCAATACACGTAGGGTTATACACTTTTCGAACGAGAGAGAGAGAGAGAGAGAGAGAGATATGCCTGCTATATATACGGCGTAAAGACACATTCAAATCCGACCGCCGGTAAGAGAACGAGGATGCGCAGGCGTCGCAGCGCTGCGAGATATACGCCATTAGACATAACCCGAGCAGAAATTTCACGACGGCGCGATATTGGTCCAACGCTGCAGCTGCTCGAAAAATCTTGGCCCGCGATTGCTATTCAATTTTGGTCCGTGATTGAAATGTAACGCTGTTCCGTATTGGCCCGATAACACCGAAAGAAAGTCGGACCAAGCTTGGGTGCCGGCACCGGACCAAGATTCGATGTTACGGTGGCCCAATATTGCCTGACGTGCTTGGGTAAATGGTGCGTTTCTGATTCGGGCAGATATTGGCATCCATCCACGGCCCTATATAGTCTTGCGTTATTGGGCCAGTATATCATGCCCCGTATTTATTTTATAGAATTTATAAATAGGTGTTTTGAGGCCAGTCTTGTTCCGAGATTCCGGGCCGTGGTATGACCGTTGCATAGGCTGCTGGTTCAAGTTCGACTTCGGACCAAGATTGTCAACCACGGTATAACTTCCGCAACGGCTGCTAGCTCAAGTTCGACCTCGGACCGAGATTGTCAACCACGGTATAACTTCTGCAGCGGTTTCCAGCCAGAGGCCAATGTTGGGTGCTTATCCGACGTTGGCGACTAACCGCCGCAATGATTGCCAGCCAATGGCCAATATTGGGTGTACATCCGACGTTGACGACTGACCACTCCAACGGTTGCGCCGCGATGGCCAATATTGGGTGAACATACTACGTGGATATATTTGAACGATCTATTGGCAACCAATATGGAGCCAGCACTGGCCCAATCTAGTGCAACAACATGTAGCCGTTGTCGCGGTTCATGATATTGTGCCGAACTCGGGCCAGCTGGAATTGACAATGCAAAGCCGTTACATTGGAACATTAGAATGCCAATATTGGTTCGACGTTGGTACGTTCAATAAGAACAACCGCGGTTCATCAATTTCTGCACGGAATGGCGATTGATCCGCAACCAACGTTGGGTGGATGTCTCGTGTCGAGCCACGGCCGACGTATCGGGGGTCATTCTGGATCCGATATTGGACAGATATCGGACGCCGATGTTCAACCGCTGTCCCGGGGGTTCAATCGGAACGAACGTCGGATGGATATCTCATGCCGAGGTACACCCGCTGTATTCGGTGCCAATCTGATACCAATATTTGGCCGAGGTAGTGGGCCAGGGTAAAACCATTAAATTAATTTTCGATATTGGGACAGGGTCGGGCCGCTAAAAACTTTCGATATTAGGCCGTCACATCGGGATGCCGATATCGTTTTCACGTTGGCCCGTTCTATAAGAACCGCCGCCGTGCTAGGATTTCTGCTCGGGAAGTCAGATATACGAGTCACCTAGGTCACAGCGTGTGAAGAGACACCAACGAATAAAGTTATAAACGATTTATTGAACCCAAGGTCAGGGCTAGCGTTCTATTCCGCACCTTATTTGTATTTTCTTAATTTATTTCGGCCGACGATGATAATGACTATGGTGAATATCGTAGATTCTAAAACCGAATTAAGCCAAAAAAAAAATCTACGACTATATTCCATGGGGAATACTTCATTGAACTGTTTTGAATTTAAATTTATAATCAACACTTTTTTGTTGATTTTTTTGTTATTTTAATTTTTTGTGTTTTTTTGCAAATTTGTCGTTGTGACATCGATACTGTAAGACTTACTGAAATATGTGAAAAAAAAGAGATACTTTGACGAACTGCTTTCTAACTTGGAGAGTGAATTCATATTCATATTCTACACGTTTCGTAGCATGATAAACGGGGTCGACAAAAGGAAAGAAAAAGTAATAAGCCTGTACTCCCTGATAGTACAAGTTTCCAAAAATCCATCTAAAATTTGGGCAACACAAATCGAACGATATTCCTGGGTAATGCGAGTGCTTTTCGGCTATTTAGATTTGGAATAAAAAAACACGAATGCTAAACAACTTTTTGGCCTGTATTATATACGAAACTGTACATAAAACTACAGAATTGACTAATTGTTTACGTGAATTAAAACAGATTACTATCCAATGAATATGAAGAATCTAGTGCAATGGAATCTTGAACATTCTGACGTGGTCGCATCCTTCCAAACGTTGGCACGCTATTTACCGACTCTGAAATCTGTAACGCTTTTCGATTATGTGATACACCTCACAATCGGCAATGTCGAATATCTCTAGGAGAATAGTTCAACTGTATACTCTACTGCCTACTTTGACGAAATCTCAACAGCAAATCTGATTCGCAAGCATCTCTGCAAATTTTGTACAAGCATTTCATGACTACGTAATCAAAATATCACGGTAAGACCAGGACCCGACGAGAGACCCCTGCACTAGAGCAGCAAAGCACCCAATAGCAACGAAATTTGAATCCGACCATGCCTAAAGAACTGAATAACTTACACCAGATGACAATCGAGCTAACGGAGCAGGACATAGTAAGCGAATCGTGGCATACTACAAGCCCAACCCTATTATCATCAGAAGACCACCAGGTGTTCGACAGCCTAGCTATAAAATCAGCAGCCAGAGGTTGCGCCAGCGGAGGATTGATTATTGCAAGAAACAAAAAATACCATAAAAATATACGGAGGACATATACAAGACCGACGAGTGCATCTCTGTCATAACTGAGCATAGGAACAGGAAAATAATCTTCGTATCTAAACCAAATAAATAAACAAAACACTAATAATAACAGGCACATAGACCCTGAGCAATTACCATGAATTATTCACAATAAAAACCAGATATTCAACGCGAGAGGACGAGACCTCATAGAGTTAACATTAAGGTACTAAGCTCATTGTTATTATTGTTGAGAGAATCATAAATTCAGACTCATCCCGACATCTGTGAGCCATCAGGTGAACTGAGTGGTCGAGTGGGGGTGACTAAGCAGAGCGGTCAGCGCTTCCGGAAAAGGCTGACGAGAGTGTAAAAGTACGATCCATCAGATGTAGACTAAGAAGAGTATTAATAAAGATTGTCTAGTTATAATAAATGTGTGTATAATCTTTGGCCCGATACCCCTACTTTAACATGGTAGCAGAGGTCCGTGGTTATAACAACTAAAAGAGTTATAAACAAGTAAGTCCGTGATTAAAAAGAAAGACGAACACATGGCCATTTTGAGGTTATGCCAACACGCGGTGAGTTGCAGGACATAAAGGAAATCGTATTTAAAAGAGAAGAAATCAACGCAGAAGAAGAAGCGAGCACACGCGAGTATGTAAAAAAAATACTGCTAAGAGAATTACAGGGAGTTTGTTGTTTGCTAAAATTCGTTTATCGAGAAAAAAGTGAAAAAGTCAAAATGAGCGACGAAAGTATGAAAATCCAGGTTTTTGATGGAACAGACTATAGTATCTGGAAGAAGAGAATTCTGATGTTTTTAAAGTTCAAAAAGTGTCATCAAGTAGCAAAAAGGAAGAAAAGTCAAGCAGATGCAGCAGACACGTGGGAAGATAACAACCTAAAAGCAATGAATTACATATACTGTGCAATATCAAATGATCAAATGGAGTTCGTCGGAGAAGAGGAGACTGCCTTCGGTATAATGGAAAAATTTGATGAATTGTACCTAAAAAAGTCGACAGCGCTGCAAATTTGTGTGCGGAATAGGATTGAGAGTATGAAGCTGAAAGACTTTGAAGATTCAAGTTTATTTTTCTCGGAATTCGAGAAGTTAGTAAACGAGCTGAGAAACGCTGGGGCAACTATAGGTGAGAAGGAAAAACTGAACTACATGCTGCGCGCACTACCAGACTCACTAAGCTATATTGGAGATCTGATTGATGCAGTTAAAGAGTCAGATCAGACTTGTGAATTCCTAAAGAGTAAGATAAAAATGTGGGAGATACGAGAAAAAGGAGAGCATAATCAATGTCGCACAAAATCAAGCGCATTCATAGTGGAAAAAAGATCTCGGGGAGGAAGAAGCGGTCCGTGGCGAGGAAGTGGAAGCCACCATGACAATTACCAACGCTCAGATAACGTAAGAGGCCGAGGTGGACGAGGCTTTAACGGCAGAGAGTACAGCGGACGAGACTACGCACGAGGTTTCAACGGCGGAGAGTCTGGCAGTCGAGGTTTCAGTCGACGAGGCCAAGGAGGCGGCCGGCCCAACGGACACCGTGGAGGAAGAGGTTATGGTTGGCCACATCGAAACGACGAGGTTCGACGCTACGATGCAGGTTATGGCAATCGAAGCCACGAAAATCAATCAGGTTCATTCAATACTGAAGTACAGGTCAGGTCAGAAAACAAATGTATGACTGTTGAGTCAGCTGGACGCGATGATTGTAAAATTAATTGGATCCTGGATAGTGTGTGCACGGATCATATAATTAATAACCTTTCATATTTTTCAGAATATATTGAATTGAAAACACCCGTTGATGTAAAGGTGGCTGATGGTAGATATTTGAAAGCGACAAAGATAGGCAAAGTCTATACATACTTTATTGTGCAGGGAGCCAGGAAAGGTATTGAAATTAAAAATGTTTATTTTGTAAAAGAAATGGATAGGAATCTGTTAAGTTATGGTAGAGTAACATTGAACAATAAGATCTTCTCAGTAATAGATACGTCTGAAATTTACAATGAAAAACATCAACTTATCGCGATTGCAAAGAAAGAAAATAACCTGTACAAGATGAGTAGCTTTGTCGATAACGTTGAAATCAATACGATAATTAAGAAAAGTCAGAAAGTATCTCTAAAAGAGAGATTTCACAGAATGCTAGGACATGTGAACTTCAATTATTTAGAGAAAATGAGTAGAGATAGATTGGTAGAAGGAATGCCGTTAGAATTAGAGAGAGAATACTTGAAATGCAGTACGTGTGTCGAAAACAAGATGCATAACTTGCCGTTTGAAAATAATCGAACTAAAGCAAAAGAAGTCTTGGAGATAGTGCATACCGATGTGAATGGTCCTCAACCAACAGCAGGCTCTAATGGGGAAAACTATTTTGTGACATTTATCGATGAGTATAGTAAAGCAGCGATAGTTTACACAATTAAATCAAAGACCGAAGTCTATGATTGCTTCATCGATTACCTAAATAAAGTTGAGAATATAACTGGAAAGAAAATTAAAAAGTTAAGGTGTGATGGAGGAAAAGAATATTTAAATAGAAATATGTTCGGTTTAGCAAGAGAAAAAGGGATCAGTATAGAGCCATGCCCTCCATATGTGCACGAACTCAACGGCACAGCAGAACGTTATAATAGATCGGTTATGAATACAGCGAGATGTTTACTGGCAGAAGCAAAAGTACATGTAAGATATTGGCCAGAAATAATTAGAACAGCAGTGTATCTGAAGAATAGAACCCTGGCTAACACAGCAGAAAACAAAACCCCATATGAAATTTTAACTGGCGAGAAACCAAACATCAAAAATTTACGTATGTATGGGAGTAGGGTATATGTGAGAGTGCCTGAACAAAAGAGAAAATCTAAATGGGACAGGAAAGCAGACTTAGGAATACTGTTAGGTTACGAAAATAATGGCTATCGAGTCTTGATAAATAACAAGGTCACAGTAGCGAGACATGTTGATATAGTTGAGGAAAATGTTAAGGTGATAGGATTAGGCTCTGAAGATAGTAATGATGAAACGAACTCTGAAAGGGACTCGAGTGATAATGAAAAGGAGATTGAAAGAGGAATGTCTGGAGAGCAAAGTGTGGAGAATGACAACCCGGAAAAGGAGAAGTCTGAAAATAATGAGAGAGAGGTGACTGAGGAAAGGTTAGCTGATGAAAAAATGGGTAGTAAATGCGCAGAAAATGAAAAGATTAGGGACCAGGTAGTTGAATTGAGAAAATCAAATAGAGATAAGAAAAAGCCAGATAGATATGGTATCGATGTTGCTCAGTCATGTATATATGCAAACTGTGTGAGTACAGTAAGTCCAAGGAATTATAAAGAAGCCGTAGAAAGTGAGGAATCAGAAAAGGGGTCCAAGCAATGGATAATGAGATGTATGTTTTAATGAAAAATAATACTCTAGGGTCAGTGGAAAGGCCGAAGGATAAAAAGGTCTTAGGCTTAAAATGGGTGTATAACAATAAATCCGATGGTAGAAAGAAAGCAAGGATCGTGGTGTTAGGATACTAACAAAGAGAGATAATAGATGATATATATTCGCCTGTGGCGAAAATGCAGACATTAAAATTGCTACTGGCATATTGTTGCGAGAATGGCCTAAGCATCGCGCAGATGGACGTAGAGGCAGCTTTCCTTAATGGAACTCTGAAGTCTGAAGTGTATGTAGAGCAACCCGAAGGTTACGATGATGGGACTGGAAAAGTATACAAGTTACAAAAATCACTGTATGGGCTGGGTGAAAGCCCACGAGCCTGGTATGAGTGCTTGAATGGTTTCCTGGAAAGCGTAGGTTTTAAAAGGAGTGAAAATGATAGTTGTCTATACATACTCGATAATGACGAAGAAATAGTGTACGTAATAATTTTTGTAGACGATTTGCTGATATGTGGTAAACACATTGAAAATATCAATGGGATTAAAGATAGTCTAGCAAAGCGATTCGAAATGAAAGACCTTGGCGCTGTGAAAACCTATTTAGGTATCAACATTAATTATGATTGTAACCGAGGCGTGATGACACTAGATCAGAAGGACTATATCGAGTAATTAGCTTATAAATATAATGTTGAAAATGCTAAACTATACAGTACTCCAATGGAGCAAAATTTAAAATTGGTGCCAGCGCAATCGAATAGTGATAATGTTAAATATAGGAACTTGATTGGCGCCCTGTTGTATGTAAGCTCAGCGACAAGATTTGATGTTAATTATAGTGTAAATTACTTAAGTAGGTACCAGAAAGGTTACGATGAATCCCATTATAAGTATGCCTTAAGGATACTGAAATACCTGTACCTGACTAGAGACCTGAGACTAACCTATAGAAAATGTAAAACCAAAGACACTGTAGATTGTTATGTAGATGCCGATTGGGCAGGTGACTCAGTTGACCGAAAGTCCACCACGGGCTATGTCATTCGAGTCTATGGACATGTTGTCTACTGGAAATCGAGAAAACAAGGAAGTGTTACGAAATCGTCGACAGCTGCTGAATATGTCGCGTTGTCTGAGGCAGTTAGCGAACTGAAAGCAGTAATGAATCTATTGAAAGAGTTCAAAGTAGAGATAACTGAGCCGATAAAAGTATACGAAGACAATTCAGGAGCAGTGGCGATTGCGAAATATGGCAATTTCACAAAAAACTCTAAGCACATCGAAGTGCACTACCATTTCGTTCATGAATGCTATGCAAGAAAAATTATAGACGTAATTAAAGTAGAGTCCGAAAACAATGTGGCGGATATGTTCACAAAAGCGCTTGGTAGAAATAAGTTTGAGAAATTTAGAAATTTGTTAAATCTGGTATAAAAGGAAAAGAAGGATGAGTGTGAATTTAAGGAGGGGTGTTGAGAGAATCATAAATTCAGACTCATCCCGACATCTGTGAGCCATCAGGTGAACTGAGTGGTCGAGTGGGGGTGACTAAGCAGAGCGGTCAGCGCTTCCGGAAAAGGCTGACGAGAGTGTAAAAGTACGATCCATCAGATGTAGACTAAGAAGAGTATTAATAAAGATTGTCTAGTTATAATAAATGTGTGTATAATCTTTGGCCCGATATCCCTACTTTAACAATTATCTAACCATCTGCCGGTGAAAGTCAGTTCGAAGTTGATTTTGGAGTACAATAACAGCATGCCGGTTAAGTCTATTAAATGTACAACATGTAAAACTTAGAAGCGGTAATCGAGGTAAGCCTAGGTACAGTAGGGTGGCCGTTAGAACGTGAAAAAACATGAATTTCCCGTGCCGCCCCCCAAATCGACTCCAAATGAATCAAGACTCATCCTGTAATTTTTTAAGATTTTTATTTTAACGCTTGACTCTTGGCCACAGAGGATAAACTTCTCCATTTGAAATACACGGGGTCTTTTCAGTTATTATTTCACTGTGGGTCTAATTATGGACGTAAAGATCTGAAATTCTCACAGATTGGTCTACGGAAATGCTGCTATGTGGAAAAAAGTAGCCACCCCCCTGCCCTCAAGATTGTTTATGAGTCATCCCATGCCAATGTGATGGTTATTTTTTTGCCAATTTCATGAGTTTAGATTTATTTGGAGTCGATTTGGGGGACGGCCCGTAAATTTTGTTCCTAACGACAAGCCTAAGGTACAGATGGCATGGCCTTCAACATAGTAAATTCAATCAAAGTTGTAGCCACAAGCCCAAAAATGGTTTGACGAAGAATGCGATAAATACAAAATCTTAACATGTAATTTTTAAAATGTGTATCACGAAAGAGTGATAAAGTATAAAGTATTCCGCCCATTGAGACTTTTGATCAGAACGACCGTATCTCGAAAGTGTTTCGACATTTTTCAAATCCACCGGAAGCCAATTCCCATAAGATTAGTGCAGGGCTCTCTATGTAATTAGGCAATCGTGGAATAAATCTAATCTAATCTCATCTGGCAATGCTGTGAGTATTCTTGAATAAAAAATTCATTATAGATTGCTTGACGAAATTGAACATAAGAATTGATTTAAGTTTTACCAGCGTCATACCAAAGCTTAGCTCTACCTTTCATAGCAGTTTAAGTCCAAACCAGTTTCGCAATTTCAGGTACATTTTTAATATCAATATTTTTATGTCGGTGCCTGATAAAAATACTGGAGGGTTCCATCTTTGAATTGTGGTATTTTGATATCAATGTTATTTATGTGCCATCGCAAAAAACACTCACCTCCACCCACAGTTTACGTGGACTGTATAGGCCTAGCTGTGTTGATTTTTTAGGATAACATTATTCTCGAGTCGTCTGCAGCCTGTGCTTTTAGACTAAGGATTATGCTCCGGACTTTGTGAATCATTCTGGCGTGATACATCACTTGATGAACAGTAGAACTATGATTCTTTGTCGTGTGGATCTATCGTAGTCAATGAATCTGAGTATAAAAACGAAAATCTGAATCGTGACAATCAGATATATTCTTTAATTTTATAATAAAGTAGGACGGGCAATTCAATACCTTCAGATACATGTGCCGACAGAGCTGTCAGTGATTAGCCGGCGCGTACAAAAAAAAAAAAATGTTCATCCGAATTTTTCATGATTACAGTAAAAATAAATGATCATTATTCACCTTGTTTTCCATTTCTAATAGAAATATCCCCAGATTCACTTCTAATGATCGAATCGTTCATTATTTTCACAGCAGATTTAGATGATGCATTTGATAATCCGGCAGTGGCAATAACGTAATTGTTATTTAGATCGTCTCGTTGCAGGCTCACTCAGCTTTTTTCCAATCCTTTTACCTGTGTTTTTTGTCACAGATCTATTACGTTTCTTTCAACTGACCTATCCGAGCTATACATTTCGTCAGAGTCTGTTGCAACATTTTTAATTTTATTACCCACGGTCCTGGTGCGATCACATGATTTGGACGGTCGTTAATCCGTTGGATAATGATTTACTGTTAGTATTGGACAACATTGTGCTGATATCCAATCGTGATTTATACGTTTCCTCATTCTTTTCAGATTTTGCCCTTCCTCGAGATTCTCAGTCAGTGGTGAAAGCCCGACTTTCAAGTACACGTAATTTGTTCGTATCTTCATTGTATGTTGATATGAAAAAGAATAAAAAAAAGTCACAAATGTCTCACGCACAACAAAACAATGCATCATGTATATATGTACCCCCGAATTTTTTCAAGGGTACCCCCTGAAAAGTTTCAGTACGATGAAAACAGATATTTTCCGTTCTGGCTCATGGGAGCATTGAAATCCGAAATAAGGGTGAAAAAGTATAGATCTTGATAAACTAAGATGAATACATTGAAAATCATGCCAGCTGTAATTTTTTTGGAAATTAGGTGAAAATCACTCGCCAAGTGGGAAATATCTTTTTTACTCGTACTCATTCTCTTCAGATGATGCACCTGAAAAAAGGGGGGGTCGGATTATTTCGAACCACCCAAATTATCGCGCTTCAGATAACCGAATCATTTTTTTAATCACCTTTGAACTCTATGGGATATTGTGGCCAACTTTCGGGAGATGGTGCGCATCGTTCGATGAGTTCCTTAGTCAAAGTAAGATCCTCGCCGAAATAGTACCATGCCAAGATTGATAGGTTAGGTTTAGCGTAAGGTTGTAATCTATTAAGTATCACAGTCACAGAAATAGTCTCGTTATACATTTACTGACAACGGTTGTAAATTAATATGATATTCAAAATTATCATACAAGCAAACAATCTGACAATGGTTGCGCGTGGTTAACGGGCTATGACTATTGCGGTGCGCGTCCGCAAGGAAGACGGACGTTGCGACGTTGCCCTTCGTTACTCGCGTGGCTGCGCGCCAACACCGGCGCGGCCGAACCCTGCAACACGTGTTTCAGACAAACTCGCCGGTTCTGAGCCAGCATATTGACGAGTAAAATAATTTATTAATAATTGTGTGTGAAAAAGTGTAATCCGACGATAATTCCGTACAAGCAAGACTACGAGGTACGTACTACATGCACACGTAAGCAATATGTATTGTAACTTTCTGCATATGTTTCACCAGCTGAAAGCTGGTGAAATTATGCTAGTTCGCGTGAGTTCTTTGTCACGGGTTATGATATTTGGAGCTCCTCTGGGAAAAGTTGAAAAAACCCTTAATTTACCCTAATGCAGACTCGGATAGATTTTTCACTACCAGAGCTGCTTCCCTACGGATCTGGGATATGTCAAATTCCCCAGACAGCGATAGGTGCTATAGAGCTACCGTGCTGTTGAATTTGACTCACCGATACCGTTTTAATCAGATCTGGGATATGTCTCACTCACCAGACGAAGGTAGGTGCTATAGAGCTACCGTTGCTGGTGAGATCAACGCACCGATACTGATATCTAGCTAATGATTTTAAGTTGACTGAAAATTAAAGAAATTATTAAAAGAAAACAATTTATAAGAAAATAGAAACAAAGATCAGATTCCTGATAAATTGATGGTCATTAGACCGTTCTCTATTTACTTAACAAAAAGAAATATTGTTCTATAGAACCTTGTTTTAACAAAAATCGTAATACAAAAGAAAAATAATAGAAATGAAAATGTTAACATAAAATAAAATGTGAGTTTTTCGAATCTTTGAAACCTAACCTAACTTATTTCTATCGCGCGCTGCACCATGTGCCGGACTATGTGATTGTTTTCTGTTTGCTGAATTTATTGTTTTAATAGTGCCGCTTTGGCTAAACTATTCAATTTGATTGATTCTACTCGATGGTATAATTCCCGCTTTGGAAATTATCCAAAAAAAAATAATTATTAAATTTTTACTTGTGGCCGCTTTGGCTCTTGCTATGCTCAAATAAGAGGTTATAATTGTGAAGCTAAATGGATATGTGAGACGGTACGCCGCTATGGCATGAGTCCGCTCATGAGGCGTGTGACGGTCGCCTTTTATATTCGTAATGACGTCACATCTGATGTTCTTGCTATGCGTGAGCTAGCTTGCGCGCTACTGCGCTGCTCTATACAGTGACATGTTGGCGTGTGCGTGTATTGCCTATGGCTTATACTAAGGATACGTTACATTGCCCTCTTTTTATCAACGGGTGTGCGGTTGTGAGCTTCTTCTGTGATGCACCGGCAAGTAAGTTGATAAAACCTTAAGATCTTGTGCAGGTTGCGCCTTATTTTCTTTTTATAGTTGTTACATCCAAGTATTAAATTGTCATGTCCGAGAAAAGTTTTTTGTTATGTCCGAGGTTTTTTGGTTATGTCATGTCCGAGTTTTCTTTTTTGTTTTAGTCCCTATCCATTGCCAGAGGATCATCGATGTCGAATTCCCCCATGAAATCCGGTAGCTCGTCCTCCAAAGATAATAAAATAGGCACAGGGATATCGAGAGAAAGATCTGAAGTTAAATCATCTGGACCCAGGATCGGTAAGTCGAAGTCACTGGCAAAGGACAGCGGTGATGGAATGTGCAGTCGGGCCCCGAGATCTTCATCTGCTGCATCGGTCTCGACCTTTGGTACCCCGAAATTGATTGGAGGTTGATGTTTTATCTCGGCGTCCAGATCAATAGCAGCCAATGCTATTGGTCCAAACGTCCTGAACATCTCGACTTTATGTTTGTGTGCAGCCTTTTCCTCCTCCGTCCTCTCCTTCATATCGATCCTTGCCAATTTCCATGTAATGTTGTTTGGGTTTTCCTCGTGTAACTTTTCCTTCTTCCTCTTTACCTCTTCCTCCTTTCCTTCTTCTCGTGCTGTTTTTATAGCTGGGGTACTCCCCTTAGCTACCTTCTTCGATTTTTCTTTTTTTGTTTGCGTACCCCTTCCGGTTCTATGTATCCCGTTTCCATTAATAAAACGTCCGGATGGACTTAGCGTTTTATATAAATTATTGTTAGCGTCGTGACAATCTATGTCTCCTTCCACTACTTGTATACTCTTTTCTGGCATCGTTGAATAACCGTATTTCGAGAAATCCATTGCGAGTACTGTACTCGAATTCTAATTTCGTCATGATTTATATATTCCTAGTAATCCTCTTTAGCGGATTATCTCAATACTTTTATTCTTATTTCTAGTCTAAATTCCGGCTAATCACAAGGTATTTTCAATCGTTGATTCAAACTGATTCTAAATATAGTTTCATCATATTTACATGGAAACGTCCCCTTTCTAATCCTGTCTTTATATTCTCTAGGATGTATGTAGCCTCTCCTATTTGTTGGCTTATAATATAGGGTCCTTCATATAATGGAAAGAATTTAGCCATCTTTTTATTACCACTGTCCGACACATTTAGTGCTCTTATTAAAACCTTATCACCTACCTTAAATCTAGATAATTTGTGGCTAGAATTAAACCTATCGGCTCTTCTTTTACCGTTTTTCTTTATATTCTTTTCCACTAAGTGGAGTTTGACATCATATGGAATATCTTTAATTTTTGGATTAATCCAATCTGCCCAAAATCTGGTTGGTCTACTTTTTAATTGGACCTCGCAAGGAGCGAATCCAGTACCATCATGGCACACTTCATTTATACAAGTTTCAATAACTCTAATCCAGTTAATCCACTGTGTATGATTGTCTGTCAGGAAGGTACGAAAAAATCTACCAATTTCCCTATTTACTCGTTCGACAATATTTCCTTGAGGATGCCTGATTGACGAGAAAATTAATATAATGTTTTCATCTTTTAGTTTATTTATCCATTGGGATGAAGTGAATTGTGTGCCATGATCGCACTGGATTCGCTTCGGCTTCCCTAATTCTGGAATATAATCCCTGAAAATGCAAGTAATTGTGGACTGCGCGTTCGCCGACCTCAAAGGATACAGCTTGACGTATTTGCTAAATGCATCGATCGTTACCAGGAGCCATTTATAGTTACCTTTACTGGCTGGTAGTGGTCCTAAAAAATCTATGGACACCAGATCCCCTACTCCTTTCGGAACTATGTTTTGCATTGTTGCATATGAATAACGGTTTGGCACCTTACATCGTTGACACTTGTCGCATTTCGCAATTATTTGTCGCACTCTTTTTGCTAATTTTGGATAATAAAAACCCTCTCTAAGTAGTTTATGACATTTCGATGCACCTACGTGGCCGTATGCCTCGTGACACTCGTCTATAAGATCTTTGAGCAAACCCTCGGGTATGTAAGCTTTATAATCGCCCTCTGGATTTTTATGATATAAAATGTTATTCTCTACGATGAGGTTTTTATTTCTATTTAAACTTTCTGGTTGCATTAACTCGCAAACCTTTTTATCCTGCTTTTGAAATTTCCAAAAGACTTTTAAATTTTCTTTTAAATCATTTTTTATTTCTTTTGCTAATGCTGCTACGTTAAATTCTACAATTTCAGATGCTACTTCTTTTATTTCAGGTGGATTTCTGCTAAGGATGTCAGCAACTATATTTTCCGTTCCTTTGATATGCTCAATTTCAAAATTGTATGCTTGGATAAACAGAGCCCATCGAGCTAGCCTGGAGCTTATAAGTTTACATGAAAACAAAAAGGTTAAAGCGTGATGATCTGTGCGTACTGTTAGTTTTGCACCTATGATATATGATCTGAATTTTCCTAAAGCAAAAACTATAGCCATTAACTCTTTCTCGCTTGTAAAATAATTAAGCTCTGCCCCTTTCATGGTTCTGCTTGCCAATCCCACAATTTGCTTCTCGTTCTCGTCAGACACCTGATATAAAACTGCGCCTACTGCAAAATTGCTAGCATCGCACTCTAAATAGTAACGTTTGCTTGGATCGGGGTGATGCAATATCATTTTTTCACAAAAAATGTCCTTAACTAGATTAAACTGTCTGTTCATTTCCTCGGTCCAATCCCACTTGGCACCTTTTCTTATCAAAGCTAATAAGGGAAACGTTGCGTCTGAGTAGTCTTTTGTAAATTTATTATAATAATTTGTAAGGCCTAAAAATCCTTTTAACTGTTTTACGTTTTTCGGCGTTGGAAAATGTTTAATCGCCTCGATTTTCTCTGGTTGAGGTCTAATACCTGTCTTTGTTATTTTATGACCTAAAAAGTCTACTTCTTCTCGAAAGAATTTCGATTTTTTAAAGTTTATCGTCATGTTATATTTCCTAAAAGTCTCGAATAAAACTTTAAGGTGGGCCAAGTGAGATTGGACAGAGTCAGAACAGCACAGGATGTCGTCTACGAAATTTATCGTAAACTGCTCTGTATTTTTTAAAACTAGATCTAATGCTCTGACTAGGCTCGCCAAACTCGTATTTAACCCATATGGTGTGACAGTAAAATGGTACGTTTTGCCCTCATGCATAAATGCAGTATATTTTCGTGAATCGCGATGGAGTGGAATTTGCCAGAAACTAGCAGTCAGGTCGAGACTTGACATGTAGGTATTGTTATTACACCTCTGAAATAAGACCTCAGTTGATTGAGCACAATCATGGTCAGGTATTATTAGCTTATTTATGAAACGTGCATCGAGCACCAATCGGATTTCTCCAGATTTTTTTTCCACGACTACTAAAGGATTAACGTATTCGCTATAAGATCTTTCAATTACGCCAATTTTTAGCATTTTTTCTATTTCGAGATTTACCTTTTCCCTATGGATCATTGGGATCGGGTAGGATCGTCTGACAAAAGGCCTATCTTCATAGATTTTTATCTTATGCTCATAAATTGCTACTCGACCGGGTATTTTACTAAAAATGTCGTTATACTCGTTTAATAGGTCGGAAAAAATCTCTATTTCAGCTTTGTTTAATACCTGACATTCAGTGAGTTTCTCTTCAACCTCATCACTGGTCAAATTATATTGTGTCATGTCGTCTTCCTGGTTTGCTATTTCGTCTTCTACAAAATCAATATTAGCTATCTGATCAGTTTGCAATATATCGGTTTTATATAACTCCACCGAGCAGTACCCTGGTGACAATTCTAATCTTAGCCTTTCTGTTCTTAAGTCAAGATCGGCTTTCCATTTATGGAGTGTGTCTATCCCAATAATAACTTCCCTCCTTAGACCGCTAATAATGAGGAAATTAATTTTATCAAACAATTCATTTACTTTAACTTTGGCAAATATTTGTTCCTTTATTCTCGTTGGCTTGCCCCCTATTACTCCAAAAATCTGAGTATTTACGACAGGTAGCCGCTCACATTTTGAAAGAGAAATTTTATTTCGATCATAAAAATCTTGTGAAATACAACTTATTTGGCTGCCTGTATCTATAAGAGCTTGCACTGTAATATTTTCAATAATTAAACGAATCTCTGGACATTGTTTGTTAACCTTTTCTACCTCCTCATCCTCAGCTAATAAGTAATTTGCTGGGTCTTCGAATAAATTATCATTTTGAATTGGCTTTTTTATATTTGCCGCGGAGATAATTAGATCACGCTGTGTCGGAACTGTAATATCCAGTTTCGGCACAGCGCCATCTAGTTTTCCGGACTTGATTCTAATATCGTATCGATTTCTGTTTCATCGATCTTACTTTCCGTGATACATTGGACTTTAGCATTTGTCCAATTTTCTGACTTGTTGTGGACATAATCGCTTTGTCCAGGTCGACGTTGCGTATCAGGTTTGTCTGATGAGTCGCGATTCTGGAATGGCTTTGATCCCTGGTTATTATTTGTTCGCCATGAAAGAGGTTTGTTTTTCTCTTCGTAAACTCGGCTAGTCGATGGACCCTGTTTATTAAACATTAATTGATTTGCTGATCTACGTGAGGCGTTAGATCGGCCCCCTGTCTGCATTTCATCTAAAAATGTAAGAAGTGCATCTATTTCCGAGATATTCCGGCATCTAGCAGCCTCAACCACGTGCTCATCAAAATGTCTAATAAGTGATCGTACTATTTCTTCCTCAGGCACTCGAGGATTTAATCCTGCGGCAGCAGCGAATTTACGGTTGGCATATTCCGACCAAGTGATTTTAGAGTCTACGATGTAAAAGCCAAACTCTAAATCTTTTCTAATCTCTCTTTGGATTTCGACACCCCAGAACCTAGCAGTGAATTTTGACTTAAATGCATCCCAGTCATTTATGACGTCGCGACGCGCAGTCCACCAGTCCTTGGCATCTCCGGTGAGACTTTGACCTAGCAATTGAAGTCTTAAATCCTCATCGGCTCCTAAAAATGTGAAATATTCTTCGATTTCTCTAATGTACACCATGGGTTTTTCCCAGGCTTTTCCCGAATATGTGGGTAATTTTAATTGCTTTGTAATAAATCTAAGTGGGTCTTGACTACTACTACCAATGGGACCTGTCGCTCTAGTTTTTAATCTTTTTAAGTCTGCGTCTAACCCTATTTTTAGACTTTCGTGTTTATGATTTATATCCTTTATCTTTTCATTTATGATTCGATCTCTCTCTTTAATTTTACTATTCAAGACTTCGAGATCACTATCATGTTCTGTTCTTATAGTTGATTCTACTCTACTTATTTTATCGTTGCAATTACTAAAATCAGTGTCCCATTTATCTAACACTATATTGACTTTGGTTTCCATGTCGTCAATTCTTTTTTTGCTTTTAGCAGTTGTCTCGTCTAACTTCTTACTGATTTTATTCTCAAATACTACTTGCGCTTCTATATTAGTCATATGGAAATTGTTAATTGTTCTTTCCATTTGAGCAAATCTATTTTCCATTTTCTTTTCCATCCGCTCATTGGTCTTTTCTAGAGAAAGCAAGGTAGCTGCTATTGCTGCTAAAGACTCATTGTGATCACGGCTTGGACTCTCAACGTGACTTAATATGCTGTTATTTGCCGTAGAAGTATCTGACTCATGGAAACCAGTGTCTCTATTCGTTGGTCCGGGCTGACCTACAATTTTATCGCCCTGTTTATCAGGAACCTGATCCTTTCCCTCCATTTTCCTATATTTTTGATGCTTTGTATGAAATAAATGAAGCTAAGAAATGATTTTAAGTGAATTTGACTTTGTAGTCCTGAAATTGCCCCAAAACAAGTGAATTTAAGTTTAACAATGAATCTACTATGAATTTATGAAATTAAATGAATTTAATTTTATTAGAGGAGCCCCACGTTGGGCGCCAAATGTAACTTTCTGCATATGTTTCACCAGCTGAAAGCTGGTGAAATTATGCTAGTTCGCGTGAGTTCTTTGTCACGGGTTATGATATTTGGAGCTCCTCTGGGAAAAGTTGAAAAAACCCTTAATTTACCCTAATGCAGACTCGGATAGATTTTTCACTACCAGAGCTGCTTCCCTACGGATCTGGGATATGTCAAATTCCCCAGACAGCGATAGGTGCTATAGAGCTACCGTGCTGTTGAATTTGACTCACCGATACCGTTTTAATCAGATCTGGGATATGTCTCACTCACCAGACGAAGGTAGGTGCTATAGAGCTACCGTTGCTGGTGAGATCAACGCACCGATACTGATATCTAGCTAATGATTTTAAGTTGACTGAAAATTAAAGAAATTATTAAAAGAAAACAATTTATAAGAAAATAGAAACAAAGATCAGATTCCTGATAAATTGATGGTCATTAGACCGTTCTCTATTTACTTAACAAAAAGAAATATTGTTCTATAGAACCTTGTTTTAACAAAAATCGTAATACAAAAGAAAAATAATAGAAATGAAAATGTTAACATAAAATAAAATGTGAGTTTTTCGAATCTTTGAAACCTAACCTAACTTATTTCTATCGCGCGCTGCACCATGTGCCGGACTATGTGATTGTTTTCTGTTTGCTGAATTTATTGTTTTAATAGTGCCGCTTTGGCTAAACTATTCAATTTGATTGATTCTACTCGATGGTATAATTCCCGCTTTGGAAATTATCCAAAAAAAAATAATTATTAAATTTTTACTTGTGGCCGCTTTGGCTCTTGCTATGCTCAAATAAGAGGTTATAATTGTGAAGCTAAATGGATATGTGAGACGGTACGCCGCTATGGCATGAGTCCGCTCATGAGGCGTGTGACGGTCGCCTTTTATATTCGTAATGACGTCACATCTGATGTTCTTGCTATGCGTGAGCTAGCTTGCGCGCTACTGCGCTGCTCTATACAGTGACATGTTGGCGTGTGCGTGTATTGCCTATGGCTTATACTAAGGATACGTTACAGTATAAATATTCATAGATATTGTGTTGGGACATCAGCTTTCATATCCTTAGTCTCAACTTTTTAAAAAATTTTATCATAATTATTTGTTTTATTTCTTTTTATTATATCCCAATAACGGTTTTCGCTCGATAACTCCCCTGCTGGAAGTTAACGGATAGAATCTTTATTCACTTGAATCACTTTGGATCCTTTGGATAGAAAGGGATTAAGATAATTAATCTAACCCTATCAACGGTCTATCTTTGCGAATCTCTTGCTATCTTCTTTTGAGTCCAAACTAGGGCCTATCCTTTCCAATCCCTAATTTCCTATCTAATGATATCCATCGCCAATCCACGTGAATCTTCTTCCATCTGATTTGAATCAAAACTAGGGCCTATCCTTTTCAATCTCTAATTTCCTTTCTAATCCTTTCCACCGCCAATCTACGTGAATCTTCCTCTATCTGATTTAGATCCAAACTAGAGCCCATCCTTTTTAATCTCTGATTTCTTATCTAATCTTATCCACAGCTTATCTATCTGAATCCCTCTGATGGTCCGCTCAAAATAAGAATCGCGCCTATCTTTGCATATTCCCAATTTCTTATCCACTCCCAACTATCTGAATCTCATTCGATGCCTATTTAAATTCAAAGTCCCGCCTATCCGTTTGTATCCCTATTTTCGGTTCCACTTCTATCCACAGTCCATCTATCTAAATCTCTCTGATGGTCTGTTCAAATGCAAAGTCCCGTCTATCATTTTGTACCCTCAATTTCGTATTCACTACTATCCACAGCCTTTCCATCTCATTCCCATTCAATGCCTATTTGAATTCGAAGTCCCGACAATCCGTTTGTATCCTTAATTTCGCATTCACTTTTATCCACAACCTATCTATCTAAATCCCACTGACGGTCTGTTCAAATTCAATCTCCCGCCAATCCGTTTGTATCCCTAATTTCGTATCCACTTCTATCTACGACGGGCTACGACTATTACGGTGCGCGTCCGCAAGGAAGACGGAGTTGCGACGTTGCCGTTCGTTACTCGCGTGGCTGCGCGCCAACACCGGCGCGGCCGAACCCTGCAACACGTGTTTAAATATAAATAAATATAAATAATATATGTATAAATATTCATAGATATTGTGTTGGGACATCAGCTTTCATATCCTTAGTCTCAACTTTTTACAAATTTTTATTTTCATTTCTTTCATAATGATGATATATTTTCTCCGTGGGACAATTAATATATTTTAACCCCCATTTTTTATACAATTTTTTTTTTCTCATGATAACGATTGATTAAAACCATGTCTGGAATGCAATGACCGGTAATACATTTCCAAAAAAAAAAATACATCCCCAACAACGTGTGCAAATTATTACAGAATGTTCGGAGACCTCAAGTGAAATGGGTGTCTGAGTTGACAGAGACTACTTCATATATAACAGTGTTATACAGTATTTTATTGTAATTTCAATTTTATTTTAAATTTATTCATTCGGGTGATTATTCCTTCTACTACGCTGATAATAATACATTGCTACTCAGAACAGGGTGTCTTCTCTTCTTCTTTAATAAACAGCACTGCTATACGTAAATCCAGTGAATGAACGATATGAAAATGAGATGTTATTTCATTAAAAATGTTTCTTTATAATACTAACTATAACTACGTACCGATTTATTTGATACCTACTGTTTATTCGGATTGGTCTGCTCATTTACTGGATCGAAGGCTGTTTATTGACTGGGTCCAAGTGTTCAATTACTGGTGAAATTGCCATTTCAGTTTCGGATAGGTTCTTTCATATGGATTTCTGTTTGGACAACACGTTTCAACAAGCGATCCCAGATATTTAGGATACGATGTGTCGAATAGAACTCGTTTTGTAAGGCAACAACCATCTAGTATAAAGAAAACCTTCCTTAAAACTGACCGTACGCTTAATCGTTCATTCACTGGTGCACTCACCCTACTGCAAGTTTTAATATTCTGTCGATGAAAACAGGTGGAATGACTAATTTTATGAGTGCCAATATAATACTAATGCTGTGGAGGACAGCATTGGACGCGGCAATGCGTGGCATAATAAGGGGCTCAAGGGTGGGAAGTACTGAAATTTGAGGATAAAATTTCAAAAAAATCGATTTTTGTTTTTATTTTTACGGAAAGTGTTCTTTGAACCCTTATCTTCACGTACACAAATCCTTGAACCGAAAAAAAATTTATTAAGCTCAATAAAGCGTATAATGCGTATCAGCGTTCCAGCAGAAGTTTTCAATTTCCCTATATTTCGGTTATTGCTTTTTTAATCTGTGGAAAAAAAGTAACTTCAGATGCAGTTTTCCATCAAGCTACAACACTCAAGTGATTTACGTGAGGTAAAAAAATTATAATAATAAAAAATAATTATTTTCAAATCACTGCTACACTCTGAGAAAACATTCTAGTGACTCAGTTTTTTACAGTTAATTAGTGCTATTTTGATACATGGTAAATGATTTTTCCAGATTTAGAAAAAACTATGAAACTAATCAACCGTAAAAGAACTAAGTCACTAGAATGTTTTCACAGAGCGTAGCAGTGATTTGGAAAAAATCCTTTTCAAGGTGTGTATACCCCCATAAGACAACAACTCCAAAATGTGTTTTTCTACGATTGGAAATCATATTGAAGTTTTTGGTCACACACTTCACCAGAGATGAGCATTCAAATTTATATAGCGAATCAATATTCTTCCAAATGTTTGTATTCATTTTACAAAACCAGATTTACAAGTTATCAACCGCATGATTCGCTGCCCGCAGGACAAATTCCCTATATATATATGTTGAATTTTCTTCAAGTTGCTATAACTTATATCTTGAATTTCTTTAACTTTGTGAATAATTAAAAATAAAAAAAATTCAAAGCGATTTATCTCTGAACTAGGTTTCTGGCAGTTGAAAAAGTCCAATGGGTCTGAGTTTTTGTCGAAAGCGCTTCAAATTTTCATGGTACGTTTCTACACACACTAGCTACAAACCCACGTCAGATTTTGTAAATCGAGACAAAATTACGGATTTGAGAAAAAATAATTGAAAATATATCGTTTTTTTTTCATCAAAAAAAATGTCAAAGTCGAAGTATCGTAGCTATTTCTGAAAACCGATGTGGGTTTGTGTCTCACGCATCTTAAAATATGTGTGTGCAAGCCCAGCAAGATTCAAGAATAACTCAGACGCATGGGAGGTTTTCGAATAAAGCCTATTTCAGAAGCATTACGAGGAGTAACTCTGTACTTCGTGGAATACCTTTTACACAATAATTATTGATAAAGCGCAAAGAGCTGCAATATCATAGCTCAGGGAAAGATAGCTTCGAATTGTATAAAACTCATGAGTGAACTTCTAGCACAATAACCCTAAATGAATAACCTCTCAAATCACTACACTCATTCAAGCTAGTTCTACTCCAAAAGATAAGCAAGAAACTGTTCAGACTCACAGAACTTGTTGAAAATAGTGTCACAAAGGAAGCAACAAAGTGAAATTTGAAGAGCAATTCCTCTTCTAATCATTCCGTCATTTGATTAATTACAATATTACAAATAATCTAGGGAATACTATTAAAATTTTGCTGCGTTACTTATTTCGTAACACAAGTTCAGAGTTCTCTAAGTTTGAGGCTCTTCGGGTAACCTTTATACCACAGCAAACCTTTCGAAGTCGCAATCATAGGCTCCGGGGGACTTCATCGTAGAGACTGCAGCATCATCGGAGGTTCAATAGTTCATCGGGCCAGCTCGAACGCGTATAATGATTACAACTGTAAAGAAAGTGGTCGTGCCAACGTCAGAATTGTGACAGTTGAATCGAAAATTTTTACTGCATAAAATTTCAAAATAGATTTTTCTCTACCTAGGTTTTCAGTTAGTTTGCGTAGGATTCTAAGAGTATCGGTACACCGAGTCAATCGAGTTGGTTCTTTGCTTTGGACAATACTCTTACGGTTAACTCTGCGAATGTTTTATAAAACAGTGCCGTCGCAGGATAATCGACGACATCTGGCTCGATTAGCATTCCAATTTCTCGACTTTCGGTATTCCTGATCTAACGAAGCTGAAAGATCCAACGAAGCTGACAGATCCAATCTGTCCGAAGCACCGCCGTCTGAAATGCACTCGAATTTGATAAAACTGTTTCTACGAAGCGCGCGAACACGATTTAGATTTCACATTGGCAAAAATTAAAACACAATCAAATAGTGTGACTTCAACACTATGTAAGTTGACAAATTCCAATGTTACACGAGCCGAACGAACTTGATTGTTGCACCCAGCATATTCTTCCTTTCTGACTTCGGCAATGACTGAGCTGTCGTGTGAGAAGAAAAGCTTTACAAGTAGACCAGTACTACAGTGATGAAAGACGAGGAGGCTTCGAGGAGGCGTACGGATACCTAAAGTTAGTCGGCCGGTGGCAGCATTTCAGCGCTGAGTACGAGGTGCTCTGTCAGCTTCTGAACTGCTCAGCCAGGCGGTGCTGCGAACTTCGTCATCTATGAAACCTTGCCCAGGATCACTCTTGGCATAGCGATGCGCATCAATGTCCAGTTTCTGTGAGTAAATAATATTTTCTCTTTGCAACGCCAACTGTAAAATGTAAATTTAGATAGAACCCACAGCATGGCACACGAATTCGAGCGACTATTTATTCGTCACTACTATTTCCGCATGCCCTTCAATCACATCTATTCGATGACTCTATGATTATATTGACCTATTCTGGCATTTTATCGTTATTTACATTTTCAAGAACAAATTATCACGTGCGATAATTGTGATTCACTTACCTCGGGGTAAAATCGGCCTTCCTTCGAGCTTAGTTTATCAGGAAAGCAGTTTACCTCGTTGATGTTCGGTTGTGGTCCAACGCTTTATTGGCACCAATGCCAGGCGCTCGCCGAGAAAAACTTTTGGTCATATAAATATATAATATATTATAATATAATTTCATAAATCAAAGACGACGAAAAGTATTTTTATTATGAAGTTACGCTTATCTCGGGCAAGACCGAGATGCGGTAATTTCATCACTATACACTTTGGTGTACCGGGACCTCGCGAATGTGAACGGTTCGGGGCCTAATCCAGCCTAATCTCGCAGACAGGGTCGTCGCATCGGATTTTCGTGAGCGCGGTTCTACGGTCAGCGAGAGCCACTCTCCCCGACACGCGACGTCAATGGTAAACTGAGGCGCCGGGCCAGTGTTTCTATGCGCGCGCAGGCTCAAGGTTCCGCTATAGGCCGCGAAATTTGTTTTATGGTTGGCGTGTATTCGTAGATTGTCCATTGTTGTTCGAGAACTTAACGACAAGGCGCGAAGAAAAAAAAAAAAGAAAAAAGAAGACGAGGAAAGGAATTTAATCGCAGTAAGTACAATACATTTTTGCTAAATTGTACCTCAAGGTGATCCGTTTTTCATCTTCAATGTTCAATCCCATTCCTACTCCAAAAAATTTGCGAAAGTGAAGCAAAACAACTCGTAGAACCCGAATAAGCTCCATTATTATTTTCCGTCACAAGACCGTAGAAAAAATATTATATCGCTTCCAGAGCTTTCCTTTATCATTTTTCACAAATTTTTTTATCGTTACTGTATTACTTAATAATTGGTATTGGAAGTACGAAGACATCAGTCAAGTACGAATAGGAGCACAGTCCTAGGAGTAACTGCTCATTATTGTACTATCCCTATTCCTCGTCTCTCGGCGTCGCTGAATCGTCTATACTTCGTACATGAGCAAGTCTGTCTGCCAATTCTAGACATCGGATCCGGCCTCACCCCCTCAGATATTCTCGCAAATTTTTGGAGCTGGAAGTTCTCATCGAAAAACAGCGTCCCTAATCTTGTCAAATTTTTATCCCGTATATAATGGTGAAGTAAAACAACTCGTGGAACCCAAATAAGCTCTAAAAATATTGTTGTTTGTCATTTTTCCAAAACTTTTCTGGTAACGAATATGGGCACTTTTAGGTCCTCGGATTAACTGCTCATTATTGTACTATCCCCACTCATCGGTGCCTCTCGCCGTCGCGGAATCAGTTACTCTGTGTATGAACATGGAAAACAAGCCAATAGACGCGTAGCCATGCGACGTTATATGAATATGCTTTTGTGCATCAGGGAAGTTTCAGGGGAATTTCTCTCTTCTTCACTTTTACATTACCTATGCGAGGTGCCTTCGAACAATTGCGAAGTATTATGCATGACAAGATTCCGGAGTATCGAAATAAAATAATATCAAACTCCAGTACAGAGACGGATGACTCTGATTACTTTCTCAACGATTATTCTCTGAATATCTTCGTCCACGCTCATCATTTTGCCGTCACAATATAAGGTCGTCCACGACTTCTTTTGTTATTTTACATTCCAGTAGTTTGGGGAAGAATAATTTGGACGTATTTTTTCCTTTTTCGTTTAAACAAAAATGGCAGTATGTACAACGAATTGAAAACTACTAGTTTATGACGTCACCCATGTAAGCTTTATCTATGAGGTATTCTGCCCCAAGTAAGACCGGTCCGGTTCCTCACCCTTATCAATATTTTTCATAATTTATTCTTGTTATCAGCAACCCAAAAGGAACCTATAGGTGAATTTTTTTGTATTTTTTTTTCGGAATACTTTCCGAGTTGGAAATTGTGAATTTTTCTAATAAAATAATTTCGAATTAAACCTAGAAATAATGATTAACAATGATATTTTTTTAGAAAACTACAAGTTCTGACAATCATTTTAATGTGTTTGTTTTTTCTGATTCGAACAACCCGGGCTGAGTTATAATTAATTGAAGATTACTTCACTAGAAAAATTCACAATTTCCAACTCGGTTCGTATTCCAAAAAAAAATTTGAAATAATTCACCTAGGTTTCTTTTGGATTGCTGATAACAAAAATAAATTATTAAAAATATTGATTAGGGTGAGCAACCGTACCGGTCTCACTTGGGGCAGAATACCTCCTATACATATATATTTCAAAATCAGAGAAATTCAATTGCCTATAACATTCGCAATTTTAATTGGAAAAAAAAATGTTCTCACTATTTTGAGTTATTTTTCACTTCATGCGCCCCAAAAAGTGAAACAAAATTTTTTTTTGGACGACCCCATTCGAAAAATCTGTAGTTTACTGTCCCGCCAATCCGTTTGTATCCCTAACATCGCATTTACCTCTATACACAGTCTATCTATCTGAATCCCTCTGATAGTCTGTTCGAATTCAAAGTCCCGCCAATCCGTTTGTATCCCTTATTTCGTATCCACTTCTATCCACAGCCTATCTATCTGAATCACTGGCCAAACAGTACTACATGAAGGTACTGGCTTGTCCGTCGTAATTCGATGATTTGAACAAATAAACTGAATCACTGATTGAATTAGTGAAATTTTAACTGTTTCATACCTAGAGAGTACATTGGATTTTTTAACTACGTATTACCGTAAATTGTTTCAACACTTTAAGATATGGCGGCTGAGGATGGCCGTGTTGTTGTTTACCGACGAATCCAGAGGGAATTACAACTGCCAAACGACCATTTTCGGCTTGGAGAAAACTGTGTTCGTTGTTTGTTATGTACAACGGCATTGGTCGTATTGAAGAGATACACATTCCAGCGTCACCTAGGATCCGCTAAACACCAAGCGGCTCTTCAGATACGGAATCAACCAGTTTTCCCGAATCCACAACATCTGACAAACTTGAACAGTCGACACTCTCCGTTTTTTAAAGACTTCACAAGCGCATGCATAAAATCAGATATTTGTTTCGACAAAGTTTGTCAACCTGCTTTTGCCACCTTTCTCCAAACTCATACACAACACACAATCCCAGATGCAACAACAATGAGCAAAACTTATGTGCCCATTATATATAACGAAACTTTAACGGCTAGACGAGAAGAAATAGGAGATTGTCCTATTTGGGTTTCAGTGGACGAAACAATAGACTCTAAGCGTCGCTGCGTCACTAACGTTATTATCGGTGCATTATATCAAGACCGAGCTTCCACTGGACGGCAGATTAGATGTGGAGAAGTTGTGAGAGCAAACGCTGCAAACATGGCTGCGTATGTGATTGACAGCTTGAATAAGTTTGAGCCGGCAGGATTTGAGCCAAACAGAGTTCTGCTATACTTGACGGATGCTGCTCCGTACATGAAGGCGTCTGCAGGAATTCTCGCACAAACATACCCGAAACTCGTAAACGTGACATGTTTGGCACACGCATGTCACAATGTAGCTGAAAAAATAAGAGAGTGTTATGAGGAGATTAATGATGTCGTCGCTAGCGCCAAAGAAGTTTTCTCTAAATCTAAAACGCGTGCTGAAATCTTCAAAGCTGCGCTTCCAAATGTACCTCTACCACCAAGACCGGTGACGACACGATGGGGCACGTGGATCCAAGCTTGCCAGTATTATTGTTTACACTACAACGAGGTGAAAGCAGTTTTCATGGGCCTCGAAGAGAACAGTGAAGCTGTGAGAAATTTGAAAGCATGTTTGGGAAGAGATGAAAACCTCGGAGAGTTGGAAGACATTGCTGCCAAATTTTCGTGTCTAGTTTCAAGTATCAAGCAACTACAAAAGAGAGGATGTAGTCTAGCTCAAACGTGCGAAAGGATTGCTGAATTGAAACAAGAATTCCAAGAAGATCTGGAGATTCATCACGAAATCCGGGATAAAATTGTTCAGGTTTTCGGCGACAACGATGGATTCACGGCGATGATTAACATAAACAACTGTATAATCAATGGCAGAATGCAAAATTTGCCGGATAATTGGATTGATGATGACGCCCTCAGTATGAAATATGCACCGTTTACTCGCGCAGATGTGGAAAGATCGTTTAGCATATATAAAGCGTACTATAGAACGAATGGGCAAAGTATGACATTCCAATCACTGTGTCAGCATATTGTAATTAACTACAACAAAGACATGGGACGCGAGAATGAGAATATAGAAGTGGATTCTGATGAAGATGAATGAAAGTTTTTCCCTTCAACGACGAGTTTTCCACAAATTACCAGCAAGATAGTTACACGTAAAAAAAACTGTTACGGTCACGCGAGGGAGATGACCTGTTTTCAAACTACTCCTGATTTTCCCATCTTCTATGTTATTCTCATTTAGTCTTCTAATTCTTTAATATTATCAGATATTATTATCGTGATATTACAAATATGATAAATTTACGATAAAAGACATTTTTTGTGGAAAAGTTTTTTGTCATTCTACATTTAATTACCGCTTTTTTACTCGAAAATTGGCGGAAAAAAAAAAGTATTCATTTTTCGATTTTTTCAACTTAAAATTGATTTCGGCACGCTTTCCCATCAAACTAAGAATCTGAAAAAAAAATTACACAGTGTTTTTGGGTCACTATCTGTCGATTGAGGGGGTGGCAAATATATGTTAGAAATTAACGACTACCCTACTATACCAGGAAGAAATCTTGATAGTATACAGTCGACTGCCATCGATTGCGCATGCGCCAAATAATTTATTTCCATTGGTCGGTAAGGTCGTCCCGCAGCAGTATTATGACGTAGTCGGCCGCGGGACGATCTTACCGACCAATGAAAATAAATTATTTGGCGCATGCGCAATCGACTGTATACTATCAAGATTTCTTCCCGGTACATATATTACAAGTGATTTTTGTTCTGTAGGTTGCGAGTTGACGAAAAATTAGTAATAGGCCGCTGGCGATATTTACTGCGATACTTCTTCATCAAGTAAAGGATTATGAAAACAAAGGTAAACTTGTGTCTCTCTAGTGTCTAACTTCTGCCTTCTACCTCTAGCATCTAACTTGTTTTCGCCGGCCGTCGTCGTACGTCGTCTGCCTGTGCCTGGCCTCTGTATTTCTTCCTTGCGTGTCCGCCCTTCTCTTGCCTACCTTTCTTCTGCTTACTTGCGTGTTCTCTTCCTCTCTAGTGAACCGGTCACGTGGTCACCGTTTGTTTACGTTCACTTATTTTTCTCTATTGCCTCAGTTTCTCTCACTTTTGCCACCTACTCGCTTTTTGTGCTTATGCACTTGCCGTTCACGCACTCTCTGCACTTCTTCTTTCGCCTTTTCTCTTACACTGTCTCTGTTCTTTGAACTATTTACACTCTCGTTGGAAAACTATTCTTCCTATTTTTGCAGAATTTTAAAAAATAATCAATTCTGTTATTTTTTTGGGGGGGCCCCAGTGCCGTATTTGTTGTAAAGAATAATATGGAGTAACAATGGAGAAGTGCACAAATAATGACAGAGTACACTCAAATTTCATTTAAACCGTAATTCTGACTTGGAGGTGAACAAGCGGAAAGTTTTCAGACACGATTTTCATCGCAAATTTTCAGAATCTTCCGAAAAAAAACTCCAATTTACAAAAATCGATGGGCAACATCGTGGAATTAACATTTCAAGTTTTATTTTTTGAATTTCGCGCTCAAAATGTCAAGTGAGACGAAAATGATCATTTTCGAAACTTTCCGATCGACTACCGTATTTTTAATCTCGTTTTAACGGGATGTGATAGCCAGGGGTCGATAAGGTAGGGGGGTGTTTTTACCAATTTTTTTTGTTTTACTCGGCATTTCGCGACGAAGGCACAGAATGGATTTTCGCAGAGGCATTCGACGTATTATATGGTGAAGTATTGCCGTAGACGAATAAAGGTATTGAAATCGAAAAATAGTTTGTTTTCGTAAATTACAATCTGTAAAACAGGGTAAAAAAATGGCCGGTCGGGGCTCGACTCTCATATGCTGACCTTATTATTCAAGTTCGCGCGGTATCCAGCACTGAAATGTATAGCGACGTCAATTCTACGACCTCGCACGAACCGAATGATCCGTTTATTTATGAATATTACTTGAAAATGGGAGCGTGATTTGCAATGCTGCATTTCGTCGACTTCGACCGAGTCAAAGCGGGTCTTGACAGTTAGCGCGAGGGAAGAAAGGGACAGAAGACTGTGGGGTGAACTTCATACCGGTCAACATTGAACACGTTCAGTGTATGTAACTGTCAAAAACCGCTTTGACTCGGTCGAAGTCGACGAAATGCAGCATTGCAAATCACGCTCCCATTTTCAAGTAATATTCATAAATAAACGGATCATTCGGTTCGTGCGAGGTCGTAGAATTGACGTCGCTATACATTTCAGTGCTGGATACCGCGCGAACTTGAATAATAAGGTCAGCATATGAGAGTCGAGCCCCGACCGGCCATTTTTTTACCCTGTTTTACAGATTGTAATTTACGAAAACAAACTATTTTTCGATTTCAATACGTTTATTCGTCTACGGCAATACTTCACCATATAATACGTCGAATGCCTCTGCGAAAATCCATTCTGTGCCTTCGTCGCGAAATGCCGAGTAAAACAAAAAAAATTGGTAAAAACACCCCCCTACTTTATCGACCCCTGGCTATCACATCCCGTTAAGGCATTTTATTAATCATTCAATTATATTGGAAAATTTCGCAGCAAAATCTAGTAATTACGGAAACCCCCATTAACTGAAGTCAGCGATCTTTCATACTTTGTGAATCTCTTCGTTGACACCTAAATAATACAAAGAAATAATTCAAAAAAAAAAAAAATTTGGAGGCCGGATTTGCGTACAGGATTTGGGAGAATAGCCAATATACCTCTGCTGTGATAAGGCAGGCGTACGAGGGTGTACAGTAGGGTGCTTCAGAAAAAAAATTCAATTTTTTTTTTCAACTCTTACCCTCCCAAATGCTTGAGGTGGATAAGAAAAAAGTCCCCCCGAAAGTCGGTCGCTGTGGCTCAACTCTAAAAGGTCGCTATTTTCATTTTAGTTTCCTATTCATTTAATATGGGGATTTTCGTTTTTTTATTTAAACTGAAATTACACCTATTCATTTCAATTTTGTTCAAATAACCATTGCATATTCAGAAAGCTGGTTGTTCAAGCTTTCCAAACCTATATAATAAAAGTCGACTATCTCAATTAGAACATGAAATAAAGTCATTTAAAATCTCTAGATTTTAAAATTTCTAGATTTCCAATGACTCAGTTTAATCTTCTGATTGGGGTATTCGACTTTTATTATATAGGTCTGGAAAGCTTAAAAAACCAGCTTCCTGGATATACAATGGTAATTTCCAAAAAATTAGAATGAATAGGTGTAATTTCAGTTTGAATAAAAAAACGAAAATTCTCATGTTAAATGAATGGGAAACTAAAATGAAAATAGCGACCTCTTAGAGTTGAGCTACAGCGGCTGACGTTCGGGAGGACTTTTCTCTCATCCATCTTAAGCATTTGGAAGGGTAAGAGTTGAAAATAAAAATTAAAAAATTTTTATGAAGCACCCTAGTGTTACAGTAATGTTCATTGATGAGTTCCCAGTGGCTAACTGTTTTTTCGGACTTTTTCGGATACCATCAATAAAATAATATTATATTACTTTTATAAGGGGTCAGAATTATTATTATTATAATTTCGGCTATCGGCACATCAAATACGACTAGAATGGAGTCTCGTTTCCGAAAAATTCAGAAAAAAACAGTTAGCCACTGAGAACCCATTAATGAACATTACTGTACCTTTACAATTGAGACACGGCAAATAAAACGAAATAAAACGTGTATATCGGTAAATTTCTTTTATTAAATTAAAAATTTATGACGAGGTGGCATCCACCCTTGCCTCCCCTGCCACCCCAGCTATCACTCCAGCTACCCTTCCCGCCCCCCTTCTTCCCCTTGTCCTTCTTTCCCTCGTCCTTCTTTCCCTCGTCCTTCTTTCCCTCGTCCTTTCCCTTGTCCTTCTTTCCCTCTTCCTTTCCCTCGTCCCTCTTCCTGGCTCAACCCCTCGCGGTGTTGGAGCCGGGCGGACCAGTGGCAAACTTCCGGGCGCGCCAGTTCCAGCTGTAAGAGATATTATTTTCAATAATGGTAGAACAACCGCGGAAACCGAAAACCAATCAACCAAAAAACTTCTTAACAACAATTTTCAAACGAGCGATCTGATTTTTTCCGCGGCGCTCCATTCTTTCGAATTATTGTTTAATCATCATACATGGAAGTTGAGGATATTTCTATAAAAATCTGTAATCTTTACAGTAGGTATGTAATGGAATTTTGCAGTACAATCATGTATTGAAATAATGAATCTTCAGTGTACGTCCCTTCCCGAGATTCACAACCTCAACCGCCAACAAAAAATTTTCAAAGTTGAAGGGGTCCTTGAGTCGACAGAGTTTTAGTAGAGCTCATTTTACGGCTGAAATCCGAGTCCAATTGCATCGTTTTTGCACATAGGGCTTTATGTCGTATAAGGGAGGAGCCGAGCAGAATCGCATTTTAGTCGATAAATGTGCTCCTATAAAATTCTGTCGGATTGGTGCACTGCCGTGTACGCGATAAAAAAATTTGTCGCACAGTTGGTTGCATACTCACAGCTCATCCCGCTCCTGCCGCCGCTGCTGCCTCGGGGTTGACCTGCTTCTATCGCTCGACTGTAAGTGGGTGAAATATTATCATGAAATCTTTGCAATCGTGACATTTAGTAAATAATTGCAATAACCACGTACACTGCTCAAATCATGGAGAACCTTGAGAGCTTGTGTTCCGAAACAAATATACCAGTTGTGATGGATGAAACTGTAATTATAATACAGTTTCATCCATTAGTATACTAATGATGAAGAATGTGATCAGCGACTCCAGAGAATTGGTTTTCCATTAGAACTTCAATAATATGTTGACTCTAGAAGTGATATCTTTCAATCGAATCGAAAATGGCTGAGGATGTTGAAATTCTGGTTTTAGAATATTTGAAACCAAAAATGTATTATTTTGATTATTCCTATCTCGTAGTACTGCCAGCAAACTATATTGCCGGGAAGATTTATAACTATACAAATATGTGATGAAAGTACAGTATTCCTAACCACTGATACGAAACAAAGAATTTAGAAACAAGAAATGTAAAAGTGCTGAGAGTTCAGAGTCAGAGACAGGTCGAGTTGGTTTGATCCGTCAACAATATTAAGCGTTGCAATAATATAATGGTGTAGAGCGTACTCTACTCTTGCCACAAGCAAACTAACTGGCAACCAAAGAACGACTATAAGCATGGATGTCTGTTTGTATTATATAGGATTTTTTGATTTGTCGGATTGTCTTGGCCTTTTAAGTTTTGGTTTAAAAAATTAAGTAAAATATGACCTAATATGTACCCTATCTCTGTTTCCGCGCGGCTCGCTCTCCCTCCGCGCCTGTCTCTCCTGCTTTTCTTTGTTCTCTTTCTCTCTTTTTCTCTCCTCTTTTTTACGCTCTTCTGTCTCCTTCGCTGCTCTCTCCTTCGCTGCTCTTTCCTTCGCTGCTCTCTCCTTCGTTGCTCTATCCTTCGCTGCTCTCTCCGTCTCCTCTCTCTTCTTCAGTGGCGTAGCCAGGATGGGGCAGGGGTGGGCACGGCCCCCCCCCCCAGAAGTCCCGGTGCCCACCCCAGAAGAAAACCGATAGTACTTAAATTTAAATAATCGATTAAGATTATCGATAATATAATCATTTATGTGACGAATTGTTTTTTTTTTTGTCAAGGCAGGCCCTCCTAGGACCCCCCCAGCAAAAAAAGCTGGCCACGCCACTGCTCTTCTTCTCCTCTCTCTCCTTCTCCTCTCTCTTCTCGGCTCTCTCTCTTTTTTCTTTGTCCTGCTCCTCCTTTTCTTTCTCCCATTCCTTGCGCATCGTGCGCATCGCGGCTAGATCCGCCCGCTCTAGCACGCGCTCCTCCTGCAGCACTCGCATCTCCTCCCGCAGTTTTGCGAGCTGCTCCCGCAACTCTTGTTCTCCCATTGTCTGATTTATGGTGGCCACGGTGAGGAAAGAACGGGAAATGTGAGGGAAAAACAAAAAATTGGTCAGGGATTCCTGGAAATGTAGTACTGTTTGGCCAGTGATTCAGATAGATAGGCTGTAGATAGAAGTGGATACGAAATAAGGGATACAAACGGATTGGCGGGACTTTGAATTCGAACAGACTATCAGAGGGATTCAGATAGATAGACTGTGTATAGAGGTAAATGCGATGTTAGGGATACAAACGGATTGGCGGGACAGTAAACTACAGATTTTTCGAATGGGGTCGTCCAAAAAAAAATTTTGTTTTACTTTTTGGGACGCATGAAGTGAAAAATAACTTGGGGCGCATGAAGTGAAAAATAACTCAAAATAGTGAGAACATTTTTTTTTCCAATTAAAATTGCGAATGTTATAGGCAATTGAATTTCTCTGATTTTGAAATATATATGTATAGGAGGTATTCTGCCCCAAGTGAGACCGGTACGGTTGCTCACCCTAATCAATATTTTTAATAATTTATTTTTGTTATCAGCAATCCAAAAGAAACCTAGGTGAATTATTTCAAATTTTTTTTTGGAATACGAACCGAGTTGGAAATTGTGAATTTTTCTAGTGAAGTAATCTTCAATTAATTATAACTCAGCCCGGGTTGTTCGAATCAGAAAAAACAAACACATTAAAATGATTGTCAGAACTTGTAGTTTTCTAAAAAAATATCATTGTTAATCATTATTTCTAGGTTTAATTCGAAATTATTTTATTAGAAAAATTCACAATTTCCAACTCGGAAAGTATTCCGAAAAAAAAATACAAAAAAATTCACCTATAGGTTCCTTTTGGGTTGCTGATAACAAGAATAAATTATGAAAAATATTGATAAGGGTGAGGAACCGGACCGGTCTTACTTGGGGCAGAATACCTCATAGATAAAGCTTACATGGGTGACGTCATAAACTAGTAGTTTTCAATTCGTTGTACATACTGCCATTTTTGTTTAAACGAAAAAGGAAAAAATACGTCCAAATTATTCTTCCCCAAACTACTGGAATGTAAAATAACAAAAAAAGTCGTGGACGACCTTATATTGTGACGGCAAAATGATGAGCGTGGACGAAGATATTGAGAGAATAATCGTTGAGAAAGTAATCAGAGTCATCCGTCTCTGTACTGGAGTTTGACATTATTTTATTTCGATACTCCGAAATCTTGTCATGCATAATACTTCGCAATTGTTCGAAGGCACCTCGCATAGGTAATGTAAAAGTGAAGAAGAGAGAAATTCCCCTGAAACTTCCCTGATGCCGTTTCAGGAGTGGCGCGTGAATTTTTGAATCACATTGCAATGATGCGCAGCAGAGGTTGATCGGTCGCGCGTAGCGCTGCGTCCATGAGCGACGAGGGCACTTCGAAAAACTCTTATGAGTAAATAGCTAATGTTCATGATGGCGATTCGGAAGAATGATTGTTTGCTTTCATGCACACGTCATCATCTCAAATTAATGTGATGTGTTCTTAATGTCACTGGCTCGCCGGCACTGCTTCGGACTAGAACGCGTTGCCGAATTGGGGTTTATATTAGGCGTACGTGTGATTATTAATTTTACTAATATTGTATTATTATGACGACTCTTGATTTTTGACTCAACCGATGTATTAGATTATTTCCTCCATTGGTGATTATTCAAATCAAATTCTGAAATTATTCTGCATTTTATCCAACGATCAGGTACAATGAATTGCATTTTATAATTGTATTTCATTCGGATATTAATCACGCCTTTTTTGACATGAAAAAATAGTTCAGATTTGCTTGTCAATCAATGAACTCAGTTTTTAGAAATCGAGTTTCTTCATCTTTCCGTTTAGCGGAATACCTGCACGTCATAAATCATTGGTCTGACGACCTGGATAACGAACGCTACGGAGCGGACGACCTGGGTATTGTAAGTCATCAGTTTGACCACCTGCACAGCGTAAACTACGTGGCGAAAGTCCCGGAACACGAAAATCAACAACCCGATGACAACGATAGTGAAAACTACGAAGCGGACGACCTGGGCAACGTAAGTCATCAGTTTGACTACCTGGACAACGTAAACTATGGGGCGAAAGTCCCGGAGGACGGAAATCAACAACCCGATGACAACAAAGAGTGAAAGCTACGAACCGGATGACCTGAGCAACGTAATTCACCAGTTTGACCACCTGGACAACGTAAACTACGGGGCGAAGGTCCTAATACGAAGCAAAAGACCTGGGAAATGTAAATCACCAGTTTGACCACCTGGACAACGTAAACTACGGGGCGAAGGTCCTGGAGCATAAAAATCAACAACCCGATGACAATGAGAGTGAAAACTACGAAGCAAAAGACCTGGGGAATGTGAATGATCAGTTTGACCACCTGGACAACGTAAACTACGGGGCAAGAGTCCTGGAGTACGGAAATCACGAGCCTGGCGACCTGGATAACGAACGCTACGAAGCAAAAGACCTGGGGAATGTCAATCACCAGTTCGACCACCTGGACAACGTCAACTACGGGGTGAACGACGTAGGGCACGAGATTGACCGACCGGGCGACGTAACGAATAAAAATTACGAAATAAAAAACCGGAATTTCAGGCAAAGTTCATACGACACGGGCACTATCAGTTTGACAGAATTGCTACGAGACTGAGCACGTCACTTAACGGCCGTATTATTGGTTAGACTAAACCTTCTATAACTCAGCAACGACGGCACCCTGGAAGTTTTTGATAAGGAACTTTATTCTTAGATTTCGACAAGGAATCTGCATGTGAAATCTTTTCCGCGACTTGGGAATCACGCTGTATATAATTATTAGGGTGGCAATATTTTTCCGCCTTTTTTTGTTTTTTCGAGCTCACATGAAAATTTGTTAGTTTGATCCATTTTGAGAGCCCCCTCCAAATTTTAGCTAAATTAAAAATTTTGTAGAGGTCGCTCAAGAATTTTGAAAATGTCGAAATTCAATGAAATCGATTTATTTTTTAAAATCCAATCTGTTCTGGGTGGATCGTAGAGAAACATACTGAAATTGCAATCAAAAATATTAATATCTAAAGGTCGCTCAAGAATTGAACAAAAATTTTTTTATGAATTTTCAATGGTCTTGAGCGACCTCTAAATCTCAATATTAAGACTTGATCCTTTCACAACTACTTATTTGTAGTAAAATGATTAAATTCCGATAGTGAGCATCGTGGAAATCAAAAAAGTATGATAAAAAAGAAAAAATACTCAGAAATTCCATTTTTATTTGGGTTTTTTTTTTTTTTTTTTTTTACATTCTACACTTGCTAACTAATCCAATCTTTTCTAGGTGGATTGTAGAGGAACATTACGGAATTTCAAGTAAAAATAATAATATTTGAAGGCCTAAACCATTGAAAGTTTATTGGAATTTTTTTTGTTTAATTCTTGAGCGACCTTTAGATATTAATATTTTTGATTGAAATTTCAGTATGTTTCTCTACAATCCACCTAGAACAGATTGGATTAGTGAGCAAGTGAAGAATATTTTTAAAAAATAATCGATTTCGTTGAATTTCGACATTTTCAAAATTCTTGAGCGACCTCTACAAAATTTTTAATTTAGCTGAAATTTGGAGAGGGCTCTCAAAATGGATCAAACTAACAAATTTTCATGTGAGCTCGAAAAAACAAAAAAAAGCGGAAAAATATTGCCACCCTAATAATTATATATAATTATGTATGATTATATATAGATTATATATGAAAAATGGCCCTATATAAATATATATAAATTATATATAAATTATATATAAGTTATATAAGTTATATATATATATATATATATATTTATTAGGGTGTCCGTTAAAAAACCCAATTTTGAATTGGACTAGACGCACCCCCTACAATGATTGAAAAAAAAATAAAAAAATTTTTAACGCAATTTAATCCTTCTGTCTCAATTGGAAAGCGTGCCTAAGCGTCCAAATGATTTTCCATTTGAATAACATCGACTTTTGTCATTTTTTTTCGATTCCAATTTTTTACGTAGTTAACGGGATGTGATAGCCAGGGGTCGATAAAGTAGGGGGGTGTTTTTACCAATTTTTTTTGTTTTACTCGGCATTTCGCGACGAAAGCACAGAATGGATTTTCGCAGAGGCATTCGACGTATTATATGGTGAAGTATTGCCGTAGACGAATAAACGTATTGAAATCGAAAAATAGTTTGTTTTCGTAAATTACAATCTGTAAAATAGGGTAAAAAAATGGCCGCTCGGGGCTCGACTCTCATATGCTGACCTTATTATTCAAGTTCGCGCGGTATCCAGCACTGAAATGTATAGCGACGTCAATTCTACGACCTCGCACGAACCGAATGATCCGTTTATTTATGAATATTACTTGAAAATGGGAGCGTGATTTGCAATGCTGCATTTCGTCGACTTCGACCGAGTCAAAGCGGTGTTTGACAGTTACATACACTGAACGTGTTCAATGTTGACCGGTATGAAGTTCACCCCACAGTCTTCTGTCTCTTTCTTCCCTCGCGCTAACTGTCAAGACCCGCTTTGACTCGGTCGAAGTCGACGAAATGCAGCATTGCAACTCACGCTCCCATTTTCAAGTAATATTCATAAATAAACGGATCATTTGGTTCGTGCGAGGTCGTAGAATTGACGCCGCTATACATTTCAGTGCTGGATACCGCGCGAACTTGAATAATAAGGTCAGCATATAAGAGTCGAGCCCCGAGCGGCCATTTTTTTACCCTATTTTACAGATTGTAATTTACGAAAACAAACTATTTTTCGATTTCAATACGTTTATTCGTCTACGGCAATACTTCACCATATAATACGTCGAATGCCTCTGCGAAAATCCATTCTGTGCCTTCGTCGCGAAATGCCGAGTAAAACAAAAAAAATTGGTAAAAACACCCCCCTACTTTATCGACCCCTGGCTATCACATCCCGTTAATAGAAGGGAAAAACATTCGTTAATTCTTACAAATCTATTGTAGATATTTTCACGGCGATTGATGAACCGTGACGTGCAACACGAGTCTGATGGAATCAGTACTTTCTTGCCCATTGCGTTATTGAAAGAATCAGTTTTTCATTTCATTTGAAAATTTATTTTTCCGTACATACGAGACAATTGGCAAGGAGAATTTTTTTCGATATACTTTCACTTATATGACGGAGATTTCAACTATCGTATGATTTTTTCGACCTTCTTTTGGCTACGTAAAAAATTGGAATTGAAAAAAAATGACAAAAATGAATGTTATTCAAATGCGAAATTATTTGGACACTTAGGCACGCCTACCAATGGAGAAAGAAGGATCAAATTGCGCTCAAAAATTTTCTCATTTTTTTTTCAATCATTGTAGGGGGTGCGTCTGGTCCGATTCAAAATTGGGTTTTATAACGGACACCCTATTATTTATATATATTCATATATGAACTTTTTATATATGAATATATACAAATATATATATATATATATATATATATGTCAGGTGGCAGTTTTTGGGACATTTTTTTAGGTAAATTATCTTAGGGCTTATTTAGTGGATTAAGCCACTCTGAGACTAATTCTGGAAGAATTTTTGAATTTCATGGATTCTGTCATGAGATATATTGGAAAGCATATGCACTGACAGATTTCAGGACTCTTATACAATCGGTTGCTTTCGGAACATTGTTACATCGAACAGTATTTCGTCAGTTTTAAGGACTTCGTACAATTGGTTGCTTTCGGGACATCGTATATTGAACAGTATTCTGTCAACTTTCAGGACTCCTGTACAATCAGTTGCTTTCGGGACATAGTATATTGAGTGGTGTTTTGTCAGATTTCAGGACACTCGTGAGATCGGTTGCTTTCGGGACATAGTATATATTGAACGGTGTCTTGTCAAATTTCAGGACTCCCGTACAATCAGTTTCTTTCGGGACATAGAATATCAAATGGTGTTTTGTCAGATTTCAGGACTCTCGTGGGATCGGTTGCTTTCGGGACACGTTATATCAAATGGTGTTTTTTCAGTTTGAAAGCATTTGATTTCATCGTTACTGAACTTCAGGAGCTAATCCAGTGAACCAAGAAATTTAATATCGATAGGTAATTCAAGTATTGCAGACTGTTCATGAGTGGCTGTGTAATTGTGGCTATGACAAACTAGAATTCGGAATTATTACAAATACAGGGAATGCTAGTTTCATAGGGTGTCATTCAAATCTTTAGACTTTTCATATTATACTGCCGATGAAATAGCATCTTTACAGATGAGATATACAATCGCTCGTATGTTTCGAATCGAAAACGCCGTTATGATCCTTCGCTCGGATGTTATGTTCGGCTTATCGGTGGATTCCAGGACACGTTTAATTTCAGATATTTATCGGAATCATTGCGACCTGTATGACGACAGCTGTCCCACGCAAGTTCGTATGATTGTGTCCAGTCTCGCTCATAACGAATCCAGCCTCTGATACTCTCGTCTTTCAAAATTCCGCTCATTCATACACTCAGCTCTCATGTTCCGCCTATCGGTTGATTCGAGGACAACTTCGATTCCCGTGACTTTTTAATATTATCGTGAAACGTCTGATGATATATTACGCCTGATGAAGCTACGCATGATTACATCTAGTCTTAAGGTGCTAGTTCGTGGGCAGTTAACTGCAGCAGCAGTCTAGTAATTCCTCAGAGGTTTCTATTAAAATAACTAGAAATCACTAGATTTTTCGTGATTCTACTAGGAAAATCTAGTAATTTACTATAAACTGCTGCTGCAGTTAACTGCCCATGAAACAGCATCTTTACAGATGAGATATACAATCGCTCGTATGTTTCGAATCGAAAACGCCGTTATGATCATTCGCTCGGATGTTCTGTTCGGCTTAGGGGAAAGTCGGTTAAATTGGACCAGTTTTACAATTATTGAATTATCATGTAATTAACAATTTTTTTTTATTTCAAACAATAATACATAAAATAGTTGAATCCTTCACGAACATGTTCCCATATGGCATTTTTTATTAAACTCTCGATAATATACTTTAAAACTAATATTCCCCGACCCCTGTTAAAGTCCAATTTACAGGACCGGTCTGGTTAATTGGACCGCATGGTCTGTAAATTGGACCTATCCCGAGAAAAAATGATTAGATATATTCGGATATAATTATATCTAATCATCCAGGTATGATTATATCCGAAAATTGGCCCGATATAATTGTACACTGAGAAAAATAACAGCAATAATATTGCTCGGGCTGCAATAAATTATTGCTGCATACCAGCCTGCAATAATCATTGCTGACGCTGTACTATAAATATTGCAAACTTGTACAGCAATAATTTATTGCTAACGTAGCCAACAAGGTATTTGATCATCGTTTTCAGCTATGTTGTATCTTCAAATGTGTATTGCTGAAAAGCCTTTATATAAATATTGTATACTATTACAGCAATGTGGTATTGCAGTAAAAAGCAGCAATAAATTCAACTAGTAATTCTAGCAACGTGTCATCGTGAATTCTATATTGCTCCAAATTGAAGCGATAAATTATAATGATTATTCTAGCAACGTGGTATTGTGAATTACATATTGCTACAGCGGGTAGTAATACGTGTAGCTCATAATTTCAGCAACGTGTTATCGTGAATTATACTATATATATTGCTCCAAATTGGACCAATAAATCTGAATGATACACTGAAAGGACAATATAATTGACCATACAAAATATTTCTTTCCATAGGGGCAATCGAATGTTTCATTGATTTATATATGAATATCATTCAGCACAACTCAAAATTGGTTGACTCCAGCTAACATTAGTTTGTACTGAATGATATCTGAATGAAACAATTAAATATTCATTAGCACCTATGGGGGCGTTCATTAATCACGTGATCCATTTTAGCCCATTTTCGACCCCCCCCCCCCCATGTGATCGATCGTGATATTTTCAAGTACCCCCCCCCCCCCTCCCGTCTCGAGTCTCACGTGATTAATGAAAGCCCCCTATATGGAAAGAAATATTTCGTAGAGTCAATTATATTACCTCATAATTCAATATTCGTTGAGTCAACTTGTCATTTATGGGGCATTCCACGCCAACTCGACCAGTGTTAAACCCCGACTATCTCCTCAAAATCATGCAGTCATGTTTTTTTTCCAACATTCTACTCGGTAAAAAACGCAACCTGAATTTTTTTCAAATTTTTTTATCAAACCGTTCATTTTTTACAAAATATTTGAAGTCGATTGCGAATGCCCATTTTCAAAAATCTGAGAAAATTCTCAAAAATCCAGTGAATGACACAAAATACCCCCCGATAAGGAAAACGTGGGCCGAATTGTTTGTGTGTGTGTGTGTGTGTGTAATATAGCAAAAATGGTTTTAGAGGACATAGATGAGTGTGGAACTTCTACAATATCACACGCAGCAGAACATGGATAGGGTGTAGGTACATGCAAAGGATATGTGTATAATCCATAAAAATTAGACATGTTTGTGTTTTCTTTTGTTATTTTTATTCATAAATACTATTATTCCTATGTTGCACACATATAGGATACAACTCAGAATATAGGTATTCTAGATGTGATGACATACAATGTGTGTATGCATAAGTATATGTACTAGACTGTGTCAAAAGCACTTTTTTTGTTATTTTTTCGATTAAATATATCTCACAAATTTCTTCAATATGAAAAACAAATTTTCCTAAAGTTTGAGCTCAATATCTCTAAAATTGAGCTGGCGCAAAGGGGGGGTCCCCTTTCCCATCTAAAACACATGGGAAAAAAAATTTTTTTTTTAGTTTTAGAACAACTATATGAATAAATTTTTTTTTTTATTTTGTCACACACTACCTTATAGGAAATTCAATTCTCTACAAAATTGTTTCTATGCATTTTTTCTCTAAACTCAACAGAAACAAAGTTACATAGCGCTGAATAGGAGGAAAAAAAGAAATTATTGAATTAATCACAGAAAAAATGTTGTTTCTGTTGAGTTTAGAGAAAAAATGCATGAAAACAATTTTGTAGAGAATTGAATTTCCTATAAGGTAGTGTGTAACAAAATGAAAAAAAAATTTTATTCATATAGTTATTCTAAAACTAAAAAAAAAAAAAATTTCCCATGTATTTTAGATGGAAAAGGGGACCCCCCTTTGCGCCAGCTCAATTTTACAGATATCGAGCTCAAACTTTAGGAGAATTTGTTTTTCATATTGAAGAAATTGTTGAGATATATTTAATCGAAAAAAAAACGAAAAAAGTGCTTTTGACACAGTCTAATATGTACTATATATTTCGAATCTTACTTATACATTGAGAAGATAATTGCACACAAATATATTACGAATATCGATGGCCTAATTCTCAAACGTCGTAACCCACAAATGAAAAATTTTCTGAGAGAGAGTGAAAATAAGTCAAAAACGTCAAAAAAAAAAGTCCAAAGAGACGAAAAAATCAATTTCTGAAATTTTGTGGCTTACGACATTTGAGAATTAGGCCAACGATATGATGAATTTTCAATAATCAGACCCTGAAACTTATATATGGGGCATTCCATGCCAACTCGACCTGCCGCCAACCCTCACCATCTTCGATTTTGCTCTAGAATTAGAATAATGTTGAGGGTGTCGAAAAATGAACTTCCGAATTATTTCAGATTTTTTCGATCACTGGTCTAGAAGTTGCCTTACATTTATACTAATTTATATCTCAACATATTCAAGTCCTAGAAAAAAATCAATTGAACAAACAATCTTTTAAATATTCTTAAATAGAAGAAAACATTTTTTGGTAAATTTTTTAGCTACCAGAAATGCATTTTTTCGCGCAAATAGTATAAAATGAAGATTTTATCGGCGATGGACATGATCGATTTTCATGAAATTTTTATCACAAATTCCTTGTCAAATTACGAACATTTTGACACATTGCGGAAAGTGGGGAGATTTCTAGTTTGGATGCTACAATCCATTGAATGTCGAGAAACCGCAGCTAAAGCCAGCTACGCGACTGATTTAAGTTAGTTTCTCGACATTCAATCGATTGTAGCATCCAAACTAGAAATTTCCCCACTTTCCGCAATGTGTCAAAATGTTCGTAATTTGACAAGGAATTTGTGATAAAAATTTCATGAAAATCGATCATGTCCATCGCCGACAAAATCTTAATTTTATACTATTTTCGCGAAAAAATGCATTTCTGATAGCTGAAAAATTTACCAAAAAATGTTTTCTTTTATTTAAGAATATTTCAAAGATTTTTTGTTCAATTGATTTTTTTGTAGGACTTGAATATGTCGAGATATAAATTAGTATAAATATAAGGCAACTTCTAGACCAGTGATCGAAATAATCTGAAATAATTCGGAAGTTCATTTTCCGACACCCTGAACATTATTCTAATTCTAGAGCAAAATCGAAGATGGTGAGGGTTGGCGGAAGGTCGAATTGGCATGGAATGCCCCATATATATATATATTGTACGTTTCTCAGACTTATGGTGAATTATAAAATAAAAGCTTTAGTAATATTGTACTATACACACATATACTATGTGTATATTAAGGTGATTCAAAAAAAAAAAAAAAAAATTCTCACTAACAGGCTCAAAAGTTTCATTTAGGTATAAAATGATGCCTGTTAAAATATGAGCTCTTAATATTAATATTAAGTTACTTCCGGTCTAGACACCGTATAGATAAGTGCGGAAAGTATACAGTGGACGCAAAAAGTGAAAAAGTACGGTCAATCATAAACGGAAGGCAAGAAGCGACGGAGAAAGAGAAAAAAAGAAGAAAAAGGGAAAGGAGAACAAAGAAGGGTAAGTGGAAAAAGATTGAAATAAGTAAAAAAACGGAGAAAAGAAGGGAAACATAACCTAGAAGAAAAGGAGCAAGGGGACAGAGAGAAGCGCAAGGCGCAGACGCGAAGAGGCGCGCGCAGGCAGGAAGGAGAGAGGAGCAAGGCGCAAGACCGAGGGGCGCGCGCAGGTACTACGCGAATAGAGAGAGCGTATGGAAAGGCAGGAAGGAGAGTGGGAGGAGAGCGACGAAGAACAGGCGGAGGAGTGGGGAACCCCACGTGGATCGCAGGAGCTGAGAGAGACGAGGAAGAGGGGGAGGCCGACAAAGGCAGAGAGCTGGGTAAGGGAGAGATCCTCGTCGGACGGATCGTTGCTGGAAAGTTTTAGAAAGAGAAAAGCAGAGGGAGGAGAACTAGAAAGAAGTATAAAGAAAAGCAGTCTGGCATCAGAAGAAAGAAAGAAAAGGGAGGAAGACATGGAAGGAGGGAGGATGGAAACGGCCGGAGGAGGAGCAGGGAGTAATGAAGCGAAATGGGTAGAACTGATTACAATGAGGATGTCGGAATCGATGGCAGGAGTAGCAGAGGAGTTGAGACGGATGAGAGAAGAAATAGGAGAAGGAAGAAGAGAGATGAGAGAGGAGCAAACTAAGATGAAGAGGGAGATAGAAGAAGTAAAACGAAAGGGAGAAGAAGATAAAAGAAGGTTAGAGGCTCGGATAGAAAAACTAGAGGAGGAAAACAGGAGAAAGGAAACAGAAGAGGCAGGAAGGAAAGAGGAAGAGAGAAGAGAGGCAGAGGAAAGGCTGCGAAGGATAGTCAGCGAAACAAGAGAGAGAGAAGAAAGAGAAGGAAGAGAAAAAGAGAGAAGGATGAAAGAACTCGAGCAGGAATGGGAACGTAAAGAGAAACAGGAGAGAAGAAACAACTTTATACTGAGGGAAGAGGAGATAGAGGTAGACGAAAGGGCGGAGGAAATAGTAGGAAGGATAATGGAGCAGCTAACAGGGCAAAAGGAAGGGGTAAAGGAGATAGCGGAGATAGGAGGAAACAGGAGAGCAATCCTGGTGAGAATGATGAGCTGGACGGACAAGAGGAGAGTGACGGTGGAAAGGAGTAGACTAAAGGGGAGAAAGGTATATATAGACGAGGACCTAACGAAGAAAGAAAGAGAAATACAGAGTGGTCTATGGGAAAAAGCCAAAGAAGAAAGAGAGAGAGGACAAAGAGCTTCGGTAGGATATAAGAAATTGAGGATAGGAGACACCACGTGGGAGTGGAAAGAGGAGAGAGGGGAACTAGTACAGGTAGACCACAACAGAGGAGAAAGTGGAAGAGGAAGGGGGAGAGGAAGGGGGGGTAGAGCAAACTAGGAAGCAGAAGAAGAAAAAGGGGCAAAGATAATATTCTGGAATGTAGCGGGGCTGAAAGGAAAAGATGAAGAATTCTGGGAATATGTGAAGAGGTTTGATGTAATAGGACTAACAGAGACATGGATGGAGACAGAAGAGTGGGAAAGGTGGAAGAAGAAGATGCCGAAAGGTTGGATATGGAAATGTCAAGGAGCAGTAAGAACGGAAAGGAAGGGAAGAGCAAAAGGAGGAATGATTACAGGAGTAAGGACAGAAATAGATGACGAAACAGAGGAAGAAGGAGAGGAGAAGGAAGTAGAGGGGATTCAAGAAAGGAAAGCGAGAATAAGAGGAAGAAGGTGGAGAGTAATAACGATATACAATAGAGGAGGGGAGGGAGAAAAACTGAACAGACTGGAAGAAGTAATAGGCGAAGAAGAAGACGAAGGCAAAATGGTGATAGGCGGGGACTTCAATGCAAGGATCGGCGAGAAAGGAAAAAGAGAAGAACAAGAAGGAAAGGGAGGAGAAAAAAGAGAAGCAAAAGACAAAGGAAGGAATAAGGAGGGGGACGGATTAATCGAAATGATAGAAAGAAGAGGATGGACGGTGCTGAACGGAAACATGAAGGGAGACGAGGACGGGGAGATAACGTATAGAAGGAGCGGAGTAGAAACAACGATAGATTATGGGATAGTGAATGAAAGGACGTGGGAGGACATAGAGAGCATAGAGGTAGAGAGGAGGACAGAGTCAGACCACCAACCTATAGTAGTAAGAGTAGGGGGAGCAGAAAGAGATAAAGAAGAGGGAAGGGAGGAGGAAATAGAAAGACAGGCGTGGGGAAAGAAAGAAGCAGAGGAATTTAGAAAGAAAACAGAAGAGATAGTATGGGAAGAGGAAGGAATAGAAGAAGCATGGAAGGAAATGACAGAGAAAGTAAGAGAACATACGACGAGAAGGAAGACAAGGAAGAACTGGAGTATAGGTAAGAAGGAGTCGTGGGATGGAGAATGCAGGAGGCAAAAGAAAGAACTGCAGAAAACATGGAGAGAAGTAGGAAGGAAAAGAGGCAATAGAGACAGAGAGATGGAGAGGTACAGAGAGGAAAGAAAGAAATACAAGGACACATGCAAAAGAAAGGAAGAAGAATGGAGAGAGGCGGAGAATAAAAGGATAAACGACCTGAGGGACGAGGGGGACATATGGAGGTATATAAACAAAGAAAGGAAAAAGAAGACAGGAATAAGTGATAAGATAACAATGGAAGAGTGGACAGATCACTTCAGGCAACTACTAGGAGGAAGAGAGGAGAAAGAAAGAGAAAGAGAAGAGGAGGAGGCCGAAAAAGAAGGAGAAAGAAGAGGAGGAGGAAGAAGAAACGGAGACGGAGAGAGAGAGGGGAGAAGAGAGAGAGAAGAAGAGGAGGAAAGAGAGATAAAAGAGGAGGTAAAGAAGATAATAAGCAGAATCAAAAGAGGAAAAGCAGAAGGAGGAGACGGTATAAAGAACGAAGCATGGATGGCAGGAGGGAACGGACTGAAAAACAGACTAGCGGAGATAGTATGGAGAACGTGGAAAGGAGAAGGATACATAGACGAATGGAGGAAAGGGATAGTGATACCGATACATAAGAAAGGAAACACAGAAGATGTGAAGAACTACAGGGGGGTGACGTTGACACAGACAGCGTATAAAATATATACTACGCTACTGAACGAGAAGATAATAAAGGAGTTAGAAGAGAAAGGAGGATTAGACGAAACGCAGATGGGCTTCAGGGCGGGAAGAGGAGGCATGGACAACATATACATAATAAAACACATAGTAGGAAGGAAACTGGAGGAAGAGAAAGGAAAGGTATATATGACGTTCGTAGATTTGAAGGCAGCATTTGACACACTAGACAGAGGGATATTATGGGGTACGATGAGAAAGAGAGGCATAGGAGAGGAGATGATAGAGAGAGTAAAAGAAATATATAAAGAGACGAGATGCAGAGTAAGAGTGGGGAAGGAGGTATCGGAGGTGTTCTGGGTGGACAAAGGAGTGAGACAGGGATGCCCGCTAAGCCCCACGCTATTTAACATATACATTGCGGATATGGAAGAGACGATGAGAAGGGGACAAGACGGGGGAGTGGTGGTAGGAAGAGAAAAGATATGGACACTGGGATACGCGGACGATGTGGTGCTAATAGCAGAAGACGGGAAGGGGATGGAAGAGATGATAAGTAGAGCAGACAGATACTTCAAAAGAAAGAAACTAGAAGTGAACAAGGAGAAAACAAAGATAATGATATGCAGTAAAGGCAAAGGAAGGAGGAGGAGGCAAAAGTGGAAGTGGGGGGAGAAGGAGATGGAGGAGGTAGATGAAATGAAATACCTAGGCTATACACTAAATAGAACGAACAATGAGAAGGCACACATAAAAGAAAGAATAGGAAAGGCAAGGAAGGCAATGGGAGGAATATGGGGGATAGGAGAGAGAAAGTTTAAGGAGGACATAAGATGGAGAATGAAGATGTTCGACTCGATAATAAAAGGAATTCTGATGTACGGAGCAGAGATATGGGGATGGGAACAGAGAGAAGAAGCAGAGAGGCTACAGGAGAGATACGTGAGATGGATACTAGGTTTGGAGAGGACGACGCCAGGGTATATAGTGAGAAAAGAGATGAAAATAGACAAGATAAGAGTAGGGGCAGGACAGAGGGCAATAAGGTACGAGGAGAAAGCGAGGAAAGACGAAAAGAGAAAGATACTGAAGGAGTGCATAAGAGAAAGGAGAAAGAAAGAAGAAAAAGGAAAGTACGATAGATGGGGAGAGGAAAGGAGAAGATACATGTGGAGATGCGGGATCGGAGAAAGAGAAGCAGAAGCGACCTGGGACAGAGGGGAGACGGTGGAGAAGAAAGCGGTAGAAAGAGACAGAGAAGTGCAAGAGCAAGAGAGAATGGACAGGATATGGAAGTCGAGAAGCGTACAGAGGTACAAAGAGATAAGAATAGTAGGAAGACCGAGGTACATGAAAGGAAAAAGGGGAACGAGAGGAGAAGAGGTGAAAACAGTAGCGCGGTTAAGGTGTGGAAATGAAGAAAGAGGAGGAAAATACTGGCTGAAGGAAGAAAAAAGGCTATGCAGAATGTGCAGGGAGGAGGAAGAAACGCTAGAGCACCTAACAGGGACATGCAGAGAAATGGACGGAGTGGAAGGCACGATACAGGAGATTCTAGACGACGAAGGAAAAGGAGTAAGATGGGGAAGAGAGCTGAAAGAGAGAAGGAGCAGCGTAGAAAAGAAGGAGAGAGAGCAGTGGGAATAAGCCAAAAGAAAGAAAAGAGAAAAGAAGAAGACAGGAAGAAAGGAGAAGAAACAGAAAATAGGGAGTCGGACATCGATAGACAGGTACCGGCGGGTATACAGAACGACGGCAAGTTACCGACAGAGCACGGCAGATAAGGTAGACAGAAGAGCAAAAGAAGAAAGACGGACAGGAAGCGACAGCTAGCGAGCGGAGAGAAACTAGGTAACACGAAACGACTACGGAAAGGCAAGGAGAGGGGAAAGAAAGCAGGCGCAACACGTGCAACGGCAAGCAGTAGCAAGACAAACACCCAAGCGTGAACACGTCGTGTAACAAAAGCAAGAAGAGAAAAGAAATAAGAACAAGATGGAGGAAATGAAAGAAGTGATGAACCAGGTGCTGAAGGAGATGAAGGAGGTGAAAGTGGAGATAAGGGAGCTGAGAGTAGAGGTCGGGGAATGGAGAAAGAAGGAGGACGAAAAAGAAAGGAGATACAGGAGGCCGGTGGAAAAAGAGCAGAGAGAAGAAAGAACGGAAACGGAAGAAACAGGGAGAGACGTTGTGGAGGAAGCAAGAGGGGTAGAGAGGCAGAAGACGGAGAGTACGACGGAAACGGAGGAAAAGGCAAAGGAGAGAAAGAGAAGAAATGTGGTGATAAAGGGGATATATGGGATAAAGGACTGGAGAGAGGTGGCGGCAAGGATAGTAAGAGAAGCGGCGGGAAGGAGGGTACAAATAGATAAGGAGTGGGAGAGTGGAACGGGGGCGGAGGACAAAGAAAGCGGGGTGACGGTGGTGAGGCTGTGGAGTGAAAGGGAGAAGGACGAGGTGTTGAGGGGAAAGGAGATAGTGGAGAAAGAATACGGGGTGATTCTGGAGGAGGATCTGACATTCAGGGAGAGAGAAGCGAGGAGAAGAAAAAGGGAAAGGGAAGCGGAGGAAGAGAGGAAGGAGAGATGGATGAAGTCAGAGTGGAGGAGACAAGACAGGAGAGAGAGAGAAAGAACATGGAAGGACGAAAGACTAATAGAAGAACAAGAAAAAAAGGAGAGAGAGGAAAGGCAAAGAAGGAGAGAAGAGAGGGAGAGAGAAGAGAAGGAGGAGGAAAGAAAGAGAGAGTTAAAAGAGAGAATGGAGAGGACAATAAGAGAGTGGAAAGAATTGAATGAAGAAAACGAAAAGAAGAAAGGAGAAAAGGAGAGGGGAGGAAAGGAGGGAGGAAGACAGTAAACAAGAAGCAAAGGAGAAAGGAGAAAGGAAAAGAAGGGAAGGAGAAAAAGCAGGAGAGAGAGACCACAACAAAGGAGTGAGAAGAGAAAAGAGATAAATAGAAATTTAAGTTTTGCTATATTAGGAAACGGCTACTTAGTCACCTCAGTAATGTATTATCCTTCTTATATTTGTTATCATTTCTATTTTAGTTTATTTTATTTTATTTTTGTTATCATTTGAGTTGGTGAGACCGGAAAGGAAGGTCATCAAAGTAGTAGTATGAGTTGAGGTTAATTTTATTTTTCTTTAGTTTTATACCCATGTGTTTATTTCATTTATATATATACATTAAGCCGAAAGAGGACAAGAAAAAATGTAAAAAATAGAAGTAAAAATTGTAACGCCGAGAGGCAAACAAGAGACAATAAATATTATTATATATTAATATTAAGTTGCTCCACATTGCACTTTTCGATTTTCCGTAAGAATAACATGGGATGAATTATTTTTGCTTCTTCTGATTTTCATAACTAGCAAATGATACGTCACACAAAGAATCTACAGACATATTTGTGTAGAGAATTAAATGAAAAAAAATAATTAAAAAATAATTAATTAATTAATTGATTAATCAATTAGTTACATTAAACTTTGACCTTGAATAACTTTTGAACGAGTAAACTTATTAGAAAATCACTCGGAACTTTTTTGTAGAGCGTTTAATTCTCTACAAAACTGTGCTTGTGGATTCTCTGTGTGACGTATCATTCGCTAGTTATAATAGTCAGATGAAGCAAAAATAATTTATCACATGTTAGTCTGATGGAAAATCGAAAAGTGCGATGTGCTCCATCTTAATATTAATAGCTCATATTTTAACAGGCATCATTTTATACTCAAATGAAACTTTTGAACCTCTTAGTAAGAAAAATGAGATTTTTTTTTCTTCTTCGAATCACCCTAATGTATATGTATGAATGTATGTATGTATATATATTAGGGTGTATCAAAAAAAATTCATATATTTTTTTTCTATGCACACTACAAAGGATCATAGTTTTGGTTCGAAAAAAAATCATTTACCGAAATTCCAGGGTAGTATCTTAATTCTACAGCTGGCGTATGTAGGGTTCCTTTTCTCACTTGAATAACGGGACAGTCAAGTAAAAATATGCGTTCAAACATCGTTTGTGGCAAAACTATTGACTTAACGGGAAAACTCTAATGACAATTTTATAGAAAATTTGATTTCTCACAAAAATGCTAAAAAAGAAAATGAGAAAACAAAATTGAAAAAAAAATGATACTTGTAAGGGCCATATATTAGTGAGGAATCGATCTCCATACAAAATCCTTATTTAGAGTTTCTTCGTAAAGCCAACAGTTTTGCCACGTGAGGCGTTTCTACGCAAATTTGTTATTTCCCTATGTTATTCAGATAGGAAAAAGCATCACGCATGCGCCAGCTATATAGAAGTAGGATACAAGCCTGAAATTTTGGGAGGATTTTTTTCTGTCAAAAAAATATGATTTTTCGTAGAGTGCAGAAGAAAAAAAAATATGAATTTTCGTGACATACCCCAATGAATACATAAAGATAAGACTTGGACTGAGCATATTTCAGAATTGTGCTCAAGCATTCAAACGATAATTGAAAACAAACGCATTAAAAATATATCATATTCTGAAAGATCAGACCCTTGTATTGATATCTTGTACGTTTCTTATACCTAGTAACCCGTGAAAAAATATTCTGATCAGACCATATCAGGCCTGATATAAACTGTCCATATCAGACCTGATATGGCCTGATATAAAAATTGGCCATATCAGACTATATATGCTTTGATATAAGTATATCAGACTACATATGACCTGATATGGGCATATCAGATTATATATAGTTAGATTTACATATCGGCCCAGAGAAGGAAAAAAAAAAAAAAACTCCCCGCCAGGGATCGATCCGTGAACCGTGCGCTCGCCAACACTGCCCGCTACCGACTGACCCAAGATCTGTTATTGAAATTATGTGCTTAAACGAATATGAAATATACAAATGTCATATATTCCAATTCTTATTGAACAAAATTCTACATCTGACGTATTAATTATCAATTTTATGGTAATTAAATGCAACAAACACGCAGTTATCATTAAATGATATTCTGTGTGAAATATAAATTGAGTTAGCGAAATTAAATTTATTAAATGAGCATTCAAGTAATTTGATGAATTCAGAGTTAATTTACATGAATGCTGATTATCAATTATGTTAATAAAAAAAAAAAAACATGACAAAAATGCACTAGTAATTTTTTTAATCTCCTGGAAGTGCATTTTTTCAAAGAAAAATTTTCTGTAACAATTATCAATTAAAACGATGTCAAAATTATTCAATATTTGGTAACTTCCATTTCCTTCATTAGAACCTGAAAATTAATCAAGTCATAAAAACAATCATGGAGAAACGTTCTTCTGTGATTTAATTTTTAAATTATATATTTACTTTTTCTATGATAATAAATATAAAGTATACCTTCAATGATCAACGCGTGACTTTTCATTTTTTTACAAATTTTGTATAACTATATAAAAGTTAAGTTTTAAAATCGATCAAGTTTACTTAATATTTTCGAATTGTAATATTTATTGAATGCATTTATTTACAAAGTGCACATTTTTGCGTCAAAATTAGAGAAAGAATATACACCTCAGTAAAAGATGACTTGACAATCATCGATTATCTGTCACCATTCACGTTCATATACTGTAAGTATTTATATGTAATGACAAAAAAACTATATGATTATATGGCAATAATCATTATATATTTTAATGTATAACAACGTATGGTTTTTTATACCGTGATATAAAGCCATGCGATACGCTGTTATATAAAGTTTAATATAGTTTTATATAATTATATAAACTTATATATATTTATACATATTTATACATATTTATATATAAATATATATAATTTTATATAAACATTATACATAACTATATGAAACTATATTTAATTATATAAACTTATACATAATTATTAATCATATATGATTATATTGTGACGTCCTGTTCTTAAGTCACAGGTACAAGTTAGCAGTAGATATCGTCCATCGAAACGCATGGAAGGTTGTGGAAATTGGTAGAAGGTCGTAGAAGCTTCTCGATCGCAGACGATGCGGTCGACGCGCGACTTTCAGAATAAATACACTTAAATTGGTTAAAATAGGATGAAAAGAGCTTGCGCCGGAATGAAGGCAATATCAAACTCCACCAATTAGCCAGAATCGGATCAAATCAAATGTAAAATTTAGATCGAACAATATAGAAGCTTCCAGAAGGATCAAGACGATTCCAGGAAGACCAGAATCACTATATAAGTCGCGTAAAAAGCTGCCAAAAGTCAGTCACGCAAGTACATCCGCGAAGTCAAGATCGGTCAATTAAAAGATAACTCCTGAAATCGTCTAGATTGTTGGTTAACTTATTTCTTAGCGTAGTAGAGTCATTTTCATAACTTAGAGTCATTTTCATAATTTAGAGTCATTTTATATAAATTCAGAGTCATTAATATCATTCTCAGTATATCTGATTTAAATTCAATTTTCTAAGGTGCAGAAAACTGTAATAGGAATTATCATAGATAATTTATATAATGTAAATATTTCCTTTTACCCAATTAGTTCATTTTACATTTGTCTATTTTAAGAAGTTTAGCCAAATGTATTAGACGCATTTATAATCTAATAAATAATAGCATAACACACCAGTTTGTGAAGTGAAAATAAAGTATTTTAGTTTCTGTTTATTATTGAAGTGCTGTGAAAGTGTCAGTTCTTATAACACCTGATAAACTAACAACATATATCCTAACACACGGCGGCGGTCGCGTTATATGGTAAGCAATACAACCTCTATTACAGGGAGCGTTTTCGTCTTGCAATATAACGCAATCAAGGCCAAACATTGGCTGGAGATCACTCATCTCGACGCCCAATAAGTGGCTGAAAGATAGTAGCGACTCCGCTGATCACCAGTATATATACTCATTACGAATCTTAATGAAAGATTCGTAATCGTAGTAATCCTAATCATTGTTGTTAATTATCCCTACATCACTTGGTATTCCTTTTCATTTCCTGACTCAATGAGCGGAAGGGAAATTGTATGAGGAAGCCAGGTATCATTTAGGTGGAGCTGCGACACAGAACGTCCGAAGACGACTGGAAGACGAGGAAGAAGACACCTACAGCTGACCGGCGGTGTGTGCACAACACGGCCGCAAGTGTGTAGGAAGTAAACACCACTAAGACCAACGTACCTCGACGATAGAGACATAGCCGTATATCGAACGTATAGAAATTAAAGGCCGATATTCCCATAACACGGGTCCTAAATCTAAATACAAAACCAGAGAATTGCATCGCGAACCTGGACCGTTACAATATATGATCATATAAAATTTATTGTTCCTATTTTTTTCTCGTAAAATCCGCTAAACCATTATATTAAAGTATTATTGCTCATACCAGAACTGATCAAGCCGTACCAAAGAACTGTATGTGAACATGTTAGACTAGATATGGCCGTATCTGTCTAGATCAGGCTAGAGACGAAAATTTTTATACAAAGGAAACACAAAAATAACTGTTACATATGCCCATATCAAGGCTTATCAAATTATATCAAGCCTGATCAGAAATATTTTTCCACAAGTACATCAAAATATACATATCCTATCAGGCTATATCAGGTCTTATCAAGTTATATCAGGGTTGATCAGAAATATTTTTCCACAAGTACATCAAAATATACATATCCTATCAGACTATATCAGGCCATATCAGGACATATAAAAAAATTATATATGAACTTATCAAGTCATATCAAGCTTGATATGGGCATATCAAGTTGATAAGGCTTGATCTGGCCTGATCTGGCCAATTTTCATATCAGGCCATATCAGGCCATATCAGGACCTATCAAAATTTATATATGGGCATATCAGATCATATCAGACCAGATATGGATATATAAAAAATTTTGATATAGCCTTATCAGGTCATATCAGGTCTGATCAGAATATTTTTTCACAGGAACAACTATACTATACAGCGGAGCGTGTACACGGAGAGAATTTTATTGGAGAGATTCCCATACTACGTATAGTAATTTTGGACCATACCCAGACAGCACAGAACTGAAAGTTTTCTAAAAGACGTCACATGGACGACGAATGCACCACTGTTTGACGTCTAAACGAGGTCCTAACTCTTAAGGACGTCTTAAAGACTCCAAAAGACGTCTTTGAGAGTTAGGACCACATTTAGACGTCAAAAAGTGGTGCATTCGTCGTCCGTGTGACGTATTTGAGACAACTTTCAGTTCTGTGCTGTCTGGGTACTTTCAATATGACGGTCGTTCCTATACTTTTACCAAATGTCGTCATGAATATAGGAATATCTTTCTTATTTTCATGTAAGATTATGTACAAGTATCGGAACGATCATCATATTGAAAGTATGGTCCTAAATTACTATACGTAGTATGGGAATCTCTCCAATAAAATTCTCTCCGTGTAATAATGTTACACAAATGGTAAAGATATAGTGTGCAATGACAATCCAAAAATGTGGTAGCAACGGAATGCTATAATGCGTACCTTCGGATATAATAAAGTTTAGCATCAGCAGCTGATACCAAGGAAAATGGAATAGGAAATAGCAATTCTTCGGCTGTTAAGTAGATGAACTCAACAGTTTTTTCTACCTCATATGCATGTAAATGTTCGTTGAAGGATACAGTCTCGTACTTAAGTAATCCAAAACAAACTTTCCCATGATGGTTTATAAGTATCTGTTGTATAACGCCAGGGGTCGGGTCCGTAGCGTCAATCATTACGGCTAAGTTTAATCGGTATTTTATGCCGTTAACCTCTACCCATTTCGTGTACGTATGTGTCATAAATTCAGGCGGTACGGATTCTTTTCTTGAATTTCGAAACTCTGTGATTGAGGGTCCGACTATCAAGCTATCAGAGAATCCTTTGTTTGCCAGAAGCTGTTCACAAAATTTCATTGACTCCCTCGATGCAATAGTGTGAATAATATTGACCCGCGAAGTAGTAGCAAATGCACTTTTTTTGCATTGTTGATGATACGCTTCAAATCGCATAGACCATAAATGAACGAGTGGGCCAGACATTTTAAAAATCTTCGGATAGTGTGTAGCGTGATGATTTTTGGCTTCAGATTGCCATCGGACAAGCTTGAATAAAGTTGGTTATGTTCACTAATTAATGTACTCAGAAGACCGTCACATTCCTTTTGGAGCATTGGAGCCATAATCAGCTCGAGGGTTTCCCGCAACTTCAAGTATAACAACCAGTACTCATTTTCCTGAGGGACGAAGTCTCCTACAAGCAATGATAAATATCGAACGAAACAAAGCATTTCTGTAGCTGACATTTTAATATTATTCAAGTTTTTAATAGATGGCGGTTTGTTACGCTTGTCTATAAAACCATAGTTGAACGTTGCCATTCTATAATTCAGGGTTTCCAGCGATAACAATTTTTCAATAGATATTAAGTGCATCAAAATCAGCTTAATATCGAATTTGCATATACCCTCTAGCCAGTCGTGCATGGCGCCGACTGCATAATTTTCAGTAATGTGAAAGTCTTCAAGTCGATGCCAAACGCAATTCTCTTTGACGCCAGTTTCGTAAACATTTATAGCGGACACATCTTCTTGGTAAGCATTGCGTGTTCGGAGTTTGGTAGGATCTTCTACAAAACTTGTCGATATTTCATTTTTGGTGATGTAACAGAAGCGGCAGGGATGATTTGCAGAAAAACTTTCTACAAGACCAAGGATAGAGTGTAAACCCAAGTTGTCTCCGATTAGTAGTGATAAGACGAAATACAGTCTTTTCTCACCATCTGGGGTAGAGACCGTGATTCCTTCATCTTGCAAGAACGCTAGTTCATCGATCAGTTTTTTGAAAATAGGTAAGTTTCCGTATTTTACACGGTGCTCGGCAATAAATAGTTGTACGAGAAAGATACTTTCTATCTTAGACTGAAATTTCGGAGGCAGACATGGAATTGAGCAATACACTGCTCCCAATTTTTTGAGACCGGCACGTGAACCCAATGGGTTGTTCACTTCAAATTCATCAAAGTAAATGAACACTGGCAATACAATTTTAGTTTGGTATTTCTGTGACTTTTTTTTCCATAGTTCGCCTTGCACAAAGTTTTGTAGAAGGTTGTCTCCATAGGATAATTCGTCCAAATACTTCATGGTTAGATGCAATACATTGGGCATCTCGAAAAAAGCTTTGAGGGTTTTACGGAGTGGAATAAATTTCATAACTTGATTGAGAGTCTCAACAGTTGTTTGATTATTTGACGTTCTTGCTGTTAATCTTTGACCGACAATCACATCTTCAGGATGAATATAATAGCCTATATCTGTAAAGTACTTCAATCGCAGATATTCAGTCGACAAAGATTTGAAAGGATTTTCAATCGTGTTAAACATATTTTCAAGGCAACTAATATTTTCGTGCGATTCGCCTAAAATGCGAAGCTGATCAAACACAACATCTTTGATGATGGACAATGGTTTGACCATTAGTTCTTGTACTTGTTCAATTATAGTTTGAATGATATTCCTGGGAATTTTAAGGTTACTGTAGGATGTAGTTATAAATTCTATGACATTTGACCATAGAATTTTCTCTAAGTCAGATTGTCTTTTTTGTGTAATATGAAAGTTATCATCATTTATATTAACATTGATAGATGGATTAGTACAATGTTTGTTCACGCCAATATTATCCTCTGACTGATGTGTATTATCATCGGAAATGTTTGTTTTCGTATCATTTTGAGCATTGCGGGAAACAGCTTCGACAGCTTTGGAGTAATGTTTTTTCCTGAAATGGCGTGTAAAACTATCTGGGTTGTCGAATACTCTGGTGCATTCAATTTCTGCACAGTACAGTATATTATCCGGAAATTCATGAAAAATTCTCATGTGAATAATCAGTGCCTTTATAGAATCAAAGTTATCCATACATTTAAAACACCGCGGCATTCTGGCTCAATTAGTTAAATCTATGAAGTTTGATTGTCATTGCACACGTATATTGGAGGTATGCCAAATGATTATTGAGACAAAGTTTGATTTTCGATGTCTGTAAAAAAAGCAAGAAGCCCGGAAGGTATCTGTCGATCTTCATCCCATTTGGTATCTATTTTATAAACTACTTTTTGCAGAAATAGCCACGCCTGTTCGGACCAGGCAGTGTATGACGCCGAAAGCGCAAAGAATGACTTGAAGCATATATCTACCGCTTTCAACGGCGTTTCCAAGAGGTAGGTGATGTCTTCTATGACGACGTAACTTGCGTCAATCTTTTGTAATGATTGGCCAACAATAACGACGTAAGGTTGAATTGTTAATTTGGACTGTTGAAAATCTTTCCTGCGCTTTTCAACCATTGGTTGTAGATCCGATACAGTCTAGAAAATGACGAAGTATATATAAACACATTTTATACATTTTATTAGATTCTGAATCAACTGAAGAGAAAAGAGCGAGCGAAAAACTTACATCAATCCTAGCTAGAAAGCTTTCTAGCATTGCCACGTTTGTTGAACGGGAACTCGTTCTTTTTTTTTTATGTGTCGACACAACCGGTACAAGTAGTGGAATTAGTCGCAATGCAACTAATGTTTGTGCATCTGAATGAAACAATAATTCCTTTATAGACAGCTAATTATTGTTGAACTACTTCTTATACTTGAAAGCATGGAAATAAATGTTACCATCGAAAATAACTTGGAAAAGAAAATTAAACTGAAGTTGACAAAACTGTCACTTCTGACAGCAAAATTGGCAGGAATCAAGTTTTTGTGACATAAGTTAATTTGAAGAAAATATGCCAATTTTAATTAAAAAACTATACAAATGGATGTATAATCAAATGTAGTTGGTGGCAGTAGCTTTGGCCCTGAAGTCATGTCATGGGATATTCGTGGCTATTGATGATCACATATGTCTCGTATATACATTAATTGTATGCAATTGGACAAATCACATACCTTCAGTATTACAAATATTGAGCACGTCAAGACAATTCCGACATCCAACTTTATCGGTAGCTTTTGCATAGGCTATCAATTTATCGCGGTAGTGTGGCCAGTTAGCAAACAGGTTCAGATCCTTCTCAGGGAATTTGGTTGAAAAATCGTTTGCAAGTTAAAAGTATAGATAAAACATATTGAGTATTTCATACATCTGGTGCTAAAGAATTAATAATGTATGTGTTATTTCATTTACCAAGATGTATCCTTTATTTTGCTTCAGAGCTGGATAGGTTTGCAGATAGTCATATACCGTAGTTTCATCGGTATATTTTACCGCTCTGATAGAGTATGTGAATCTCCAATATTCGACGATCTGGTCCCAGGGTTCATGAGAATGTTTCAACCACTCAAGTTTTTCAACTTCTTCTGAAGATGGTTGGTAATCAACTATACGAGAATGAAGTTCGGTTTAATATCGACCATGAATTGAAGCACATAGACAGGAGTGATGTATGATTCCATAACGAAATACCTGTATCTCCTGCTGCCCCTATTGCTGTGTCAACTGTTTCTGACGTACTTTTTATTACGCTCAATTTTTTTAACATCCGTCGTGTGTTGTAGTATTTAGCCCACAATTTGCCTTTTGCAAGTGATACTTTGCCGTTCTGCTTTATGTATGGGATATAGTACAGAGACTGTAAAATTGAATACAAGGTAAAGTAACTTTCTAAATAGGGAAATCTTTTAATAAATCTTATATATCGATGCTCTCTGTAGAAAAGTGTCTAACTCCACTTTTTTTCAAAAGGCATTTTTTTGTATTTTATGTTGAGAAATATCATTCTTTGTACGTTTTTTAGCTCTCCTGAAAATTTTTCAAAAATGGAGTTTGACAATTTGCTAATTAGAACGTCGATATGTGAATAAATCATACTTTATGTTCACTGGGAAAAATGGCCTTGATTTCGTTGCGTCATTCGAAGAATCTTTCCGTGCTTATCCTGAAACAAATGTATACAGATTATAACACCATTGACAATACCATGTATGTATTCTTCTTAAACATTAACATACTTTTTTGAATCACTTTTTTTCATTTCTTCGGTGATAATACAATCGACTAGTTTTGCTCTCAAACCGCAGTTCAGTGTCTTCTGTTTCTCATATATGTGTAAAATCTCTGTACCTACTAAACTCTTTTTCAAAGTGCGCAGTAAATTACAGTTCTTGATTAGTAGGTTTGAAGAGGAGCTTGGAGTTGATGTGTTGTCAGTAGATTGTGCTGCAATTATAACAAGGATCAATGTAATTGCGACTAGCATAACTGAAATGATTATTATAAAACTAAGCAGACATTTAGTAATGCAAATGCAGGGCTAGTTTAGTGGTCAAATTCTTTCTAAAAAATGAGATCTGACCTTGTCTTTCTTATAAAAGTAACTATTTCTTTTAAAGAGTGGCTTGCAACAAGTCCTGTTGATGTAACTTTCCAAAATACTGACTCATTTCTATTATATTATAGTTCATTATTTTTCTAGGTGTGCACATCCGACAAGTTTGATTGTAACCGCTTGGGTTTGCTTTCTGACTCTAGTTGGGTAAGCAACTGCAGACCCGCCAGAGTTATATACCTAATCCCAGATGGGTTAAAATCAACCTTGTTGGCGATACCTTTAGGTATTTTATAGGTATCGATACATATCATATACATATACAGGGTGAATTACTACTAATATAACTACTTACACTCTGACACTGCCTCATCGGTAGACACATCAGCTCCAGGAATTTCTTCGTCACCAAGGTTGACAGTCTGAATAAATAAATGATATATTTAGGTATACATCATGGACCCTGTAGATTTTCAGTAATATCGGGTTTTGTATTTTTTTACCTTATTTTGTGTATATAAGGCGTGATATTTCTTCAAAAATTTTATCCGCAGTCCAAGTTTAGGTATCAGTTCCTTAATTGCAACTTCATCAAGATCCGCAAAAATACTTTGATCAATGCCCTGCACTGAAATGAAATAGCTTTCTTGCACTCAATTTTCTCAGCATAATCGAACATTGGTAACATGTATGATACACAGTATTCAGAGAAGTTAACGCCATTCGTTGTGCAATAAAAAATTCTTGTAAGGTTTACAGGCGCTCGGATAATTCTAATCCGTGCCACCGAGCGATTATTGAAATTTTGAATGAAAAATACATGTATTTATTTGATGCCAATACACAAATATTACTAACACATAATATCGATAAAAAAAATTTGTTACCACTCTTCGGGCATATTATGAGGTGAGAAATGCAATGTTTGCAAATTGTTTGAGCTGTGATTCAAAAAAAAAATACAGACCGAAATTTTTTTGGAAGAACCGAAATAACGGTTGCTCTAATAGGTATGATAGCAACATTCATATATATTATATAAATGAATATTTTATTATTGCTGCAGTACGAAGTGTATTTTTCAGTTACATTTATTGATGTCTAACGGATTGCCTTTAGCACAATGAACCTTTTTAACTATTTCTGAAGCAAAACGCAGCTGAGCATATAATCAAAAAGTAATGAAAAAAATTAGGTGGTTAGCTTCCATAATTGACACATAAAATTTAAGTCTTACATTGAAAAGTCTCCTTCAGTTCTCCCACATCCCACGAATCTAACGTACTCTCTATGAATTCATCCATTTCATCCAAAAAAGTCACGTATCGATACCTATCATTACATACATATATTTCAAGTATTTAAAAATGTTAGGATAACTGTAGCCAAGTCTCATTATTATGCTCTCATATAACAATCATGAGCATAATAATGGGACTTGGCTACAGTTATCCTAACATTTTTGAATATAATATATATATATACCGCGAGGAATCGGTGAAACAGAATGGACCGATCCCCCACCCGGCGGATAATTCGTATTTTTATGGGGATAGCCACTCGTTGCAATGAAAATCCTTAGGGTGTTTTGTTGCATCGACCTCGTGGCCAAATCACCCTAGGGATTTTTCAGCGCAACGAGTGGCTAACCCCATCAAAATACGAATTATCGGGCGGGTGGGGGATCGGTCCATTCTGTTTCAACGATTCCTCGCGGTATAAGGGTGTGTCAAAAAACAAAACGAAATTCAAATTTATTTTTTTGACCGCTGAATATCAATAGGTCAGAACAGTAGTAAAATCAACAATATTTAATGAAGTAATGAATATAGTAAGCGAGAAAAAAAATTATAGTCTGAAAAGTGCCAAAAACCCATGTTAATCAAATGGGAGAAGTATCGTTCTACAGACAGGGGCTAATAGCACAAAAAAAAAAAATGCCATCATTGTTTTCAGGCTATAAACTAATGATTTGGACCATACCCAAGTGAAAAAAGTCAATTTGGGAAATAACGGACACCCTAATATATACCTATATGATATGTCGCGGTGTATACTTGACGCGATTGATTGCCAACCTAACTGACTGGTTCAGCAAACCAGCCGTGACAGAATCAAACGCGTCAAGTGTACATTACGATTGAAAAAATTAGATAATTCGCGAGGGCAAATTCATTTGAAAAATATGTTCAAGATGATTGAAAAGATTTATATTCTATTGATAATTATTCAAATTATATCTAGAGATCTAGATGATTTACGGCGTTTAATAATAATAATAATAATATATACACTGAGAAAACTGTAATTTTCCACTGACAATATTTCTCGTTCTGGGAACGAAACTTGGTATTGCTCTACTAACAATACATAGTATTTTGCTCAGAACTATACGTACGGCGACGCAGCGCGTCTCATAACCGGTATTTTGCTGAGAGCGATACGTATTTCGACTACAACTAAACTCGCTCGGTAATACTTGGTATTCTGATAGGAAAAATAGTTCCCTCAGTGTATATATAATTTAATAATTTCGAGTTCCTAAATTCCATTTGCCGCCATGGCAAACACGAGGCAAGAAATTGCAAGCGAGGCACACAATTGCAATTTCTGATCAATTTCTTCAAAGGTATACCCACGACATGAACGGTACTTGACAAACTGAACGAGGGAGATAATTGGCTTATATAATATAGGTATACAGATTTTGGGACTTACAATTAGGACCTGCTCTTCACTGCAAATACCGCACATCCAACAAGCGTGGCGTCGTCTCACAGTCGTCACAAAGCCGAATAGATAGCATCGATGTGAAGTTGCTACAAATGAAGTTGGCAGCAGTGTTCGCAACCTGAAAGGTGGCGCTGATCGTCAAACCAGGGGCGTAAAATGATCGTACCCAAACCAAAATTATCGTACATTTCCAAATATTAAATCAAAAACGATACTTCTTAGAAAAAATAATTAACAGTTAGTTATTTGGAAAATTGGATTTGTGAAAATTTATTTTTTTACGTACGATAGTGAATCGTACGGTAGTACGATGTACGATAGTAAATCGCTATCGTATATAGTATACATCGTACTTGGCAATACTAATTACTAAACGATAGCGACGTATGCATCGTTCCCACACATAATCGTGCAGGGCACGCTATTCTTATGGAATATAGGCTCATAAGATTTCAATAACTCAAGGGAGACTGGAATATAAAACATATATGTACTTACTGGATAATGTTATAGAATGGCTATGCGGCACACCCGGCAAAGCGTTGTCCTGTGGTTCCAACACCAATGCGAAGAATAGTTCGACAAACGCGACATTGTAAACACGTGAAGTTGACTACCAAAAAATAGTGACGTGCATACTATATTACATGGGGCCCCGCTGATAATAGTTCGACAAACGCGACATTGTAAACACGTGAAGTTGGCTACCAAAAAATAGTGACGTGCATATATATTACATGGGGCCCCGCTGATTTTTATCATTTTTTCGAAAGGATTACAAAAATATTTAATAATAATATTAATAATTCGTATATAAATATATATTTATATATATATATATTATTATTGTTATTAATTATATAATATATATCAAAATATATATGGGGCTTTCCACGCCAACTCGACCTGGTTTTGACCCTCTACCTTTTTGATTTGGTTCATAATTTTTGACATGGTTGTTCCATCTTTCGAAAGCACTTTAAATTTTTTTCAGATTTTTTGATTCAAATTTGTTCTAATAGGAAAATAAAATCACTCAAGAAAAAAATCACACAGAAGAACATTTTTTGAAAATCTGAAAAAAATCTCAAAAATCCTGTACTCGATTTCAAAAATTTCGGCGTGTGGACCAGAGTGGGCCGGCCCTTGCTTCGATATGTTATTCGCGATTTTCTGGAAACACGAAAAAAAAAAAAAAAAATCGACGTAACGGTCAGTTCACTGTGGGCAGTTGCGTGAACAGTTTTATATGTTACTCCGAATTTTTCGGAATTTTTTCAAATTTTTTTGGAGCCATTTTATTCGTTTCCGATAATTCGATTTATAGATGTTTTCCCAGAAAATCGCAAATAACATATAGAAGCAAGCTCCGGCCCACTCTAGTCCACACGTCGAAATTTTTGAAATCGAGTAAAGGATTTTCGAGATTTTTTTCAGATTTTAAAAAAATTTCCTTCTGTGTGATCTTTTTCTTGAGTGATTTTATTTTCCTATTCAAACAAATTTGGATCAAAAAATCTGAAAAAAATTCAGAGTGCTTTCGAAAGATGGAACTACCATGTGAAAAATTATGAACCGAATCAAAAGGGTAGAGGGGTCAAAACCAGGTCGAGTTGGCGTGGAAAGCCCCATATATATTAGGGTTTGTCAAAAAAAAATAATTTTTTTTGCTACCTTCTGAACGGATAATTCTCGTCAAGACAGAGAGATTCACCGCTGGAAAATGTCCTATGTCAAGGCTAAGTGGTTCCGAAACTTTTTGTTAGTTTTCCATTCTCCATATGAATTGGAATCTTCCATAGAAAAATGGAAAACTTGAACAAACTTCGGAACCACTCAGCCTTGACATAGGACATTTTCCAGCGGGAAATCTCTCTGTCTCGACGAGAACTGTCCGTTCAGAAGGTAGCAAAAAAATTTTTTTTTTTCTGACACACCCTAATATATATATTAGGGTGGTCCTTATTTGGGGTATAGTCGAATTTTTTTCGACGATAGTCCTAAATCGGTTCCAAATATATGAAAAAAAATTCCTGCCAAATTACAGCTCTTAACCCCTTGGCAGTGATGCGAAAATCTAATTTTCGTGCCACTTTTGTGTTGGAAAAAAATGTTCATGGAAAAATAAAATCAAAAAAAACATTCACCAAACAACAGTCAAATCCATGTAGTGAAGACATGTTTTTTTTCACATGCCCCTATACGTGTCATGACACAAAAGTGGCACGACTTTTTTCCGCCCCTATGTGTGTCACTCACAGTCAAGGGGTTAATATTGACAATAACCCGGCACCCACGACGATGAAAGTTTTAAATGGGAAATTGCATGTATTTTTAAAAATTTAAAATTGAATTTTCATAACTCCGATGATTTTCAATGAAAAAATCTGACATTTGGTATAGTTATTCGTACTTGTATGATGTACAACATGGTGCATTAGAACAATTTTCAGATAATTTTGTACCCAACTTTTAATGCTTAACTTTTGAAAAAAATTACTTTTTCATCACATTAAAAAGTGAGTATAAAATTATCTGGAAATTGCTCTAATGCACCATGTTGTACATCATACAAGTACGAATAACTATACCAAATTTCAGATTTTTTCATCAATAATCATCGGAGTTATGAAAATTCAATTTTCAATTTTTAAAAATACATGCGATTTCCCATTTAAGGGGGTATCTACACCTTTGAATTTTCAAAAAATCGTTTTTTTTTTTATAATTTATTTGGAATGCTAGTGACCTACTCGACCTGCAAATAAATCGGTGTCAAGATATCTAGAGGATTTGAGAAGTTACAGCCATGGCAGTGCCAAATTGCGAAAAAGCGCCGCGGAGAGACGCGCGAACCCTCACATTGGTACCATAAGTATTGTACAACACCGCCAACACCACTGCTTACTTTTATGAGTTTTGATATATTTCGATTTTGAATTTGATTTTGTGATCTTTTGATTGTTTGTAATTATCATTCTTACACATATTGAATTTTCAATATTCTTTTAAATTGTGATTATTGACAGAACACATGGCTGCGATCTACGTTTTTTCGAGGTTAGGTGTCCATTTGTTCGTAAATATTGTCGTGCTCTCAGTACGAATTCAAACCAATAGTAATTTCCATTATCGGATAAACACAGTGTAGGTATATATATCTGAGATGAGACTTCGGAATCGAAAGAAGATGATCCATCAAAAAGTGCGTTTGAAATCGATGCCAGGAGACTACACATTTGGATTTCCAAAAAGATGAGTATTTCTATAATACATATATTAATTGCAAGGATTAATAAATATTATAAGAAAAAAGGTATGATTGATGAAAGATGAAAGAATTTTCTTAGTATTGACAAAATTTGTGCTAGCATCTTCTGAATCTCAAAAATAGTGAAGGTCAAAAATTTTAGAGAATTTTTACGTTTTGAAAAATTTCGATCAGATTTTTTCTAAAGCAATTCATTATTTTTCTAACAGCCTCACCGGAGACCTAATGGACACTGTTGTTGTACAGAACAGGTCAAAACTCACTACAAACCTCCGCCTGGCACATGTGTCTAGACTCGACTCGACTCATAACTCATCGATACGAGAGCAGCTGCGGATCCAGCATATTCGTCATTAGCAAAATCTTAAAACTTGATTTCCTGTAACTAGATTTTCCTCTCTGGGAAAAATAGGAAATAAAAAAAAAATTGAAATAAAAAAGTTTGAAAGTTGATTTCTGGAGAATGAATATTTTGACCGGTTGTCGTAAAGAATCAGGAGCATCGTTGGACCGATTCTGGAGTTTGTGGTCTTCAAATTTGTAGAATTCAAACCTCTATCAGATGAACTGACAACTTTTTGATATCACTATTTTTGGTTGAGATAATAGAAAAAATATAGAAAAAAAATTGAAGAATCAGAAAAATCTCAGTAAAAACTAAGCGAGTCAGGCAATTTTTGCGATATCAAAAAGTTGTCTGTTCATCTGATAGAGGCACCTCTTCTGAACACTTGAAGACCAAAAAGTCCAGAATTGGTCCAACGATACTCCTGATTCTTTACGACAACCGAGTAATTTGGTATTTTTCTATATGGAGCGTAACTACTATTGGACTCAAAGTCATATTAAATGTTAGGTATGGATAATAAGGGTCAAACCCTCCCCAAACTTCATGATTTTTTCGGATTTGATCAGACTCTCAAATTCGCTGTAAAACATTAATATCTTTTTCAGAATTTTAACCCATTCAAAGGTGTGGATACCCCCTTAACTCGAGATGAGGAACAGAAGCAGTATCTTTTACTGGTTGTCCAACATCATCGTAAATTGTATCCCAACGGCGGAAAATCAACTTTATCCACCCCAAAATTTTGAATATGACCGATCGTTTTAAAATATTTGACGATACAGAATTTTTGTTAATATATATTATTTATAATAATAATAATAATAATAATAATAATAATAATAATAATAATATTGATAATATTGATAATGTTAATAATAATAATAATAATGATAATAATAATAATAATAATAATAATAATAATATTAATAATAATAATAATAATAATAATAATAGTAATAATAGTAATATTAAAATATCATTCGAGCGAAATTTTACGAGAACTTTAATGTAACGTTCATATGATCTGAAATAAACGTCTTTTTGTCCATATGGGTATTTTTTTTTCATGTATTTTTACATAGAAATATGTTTGTAACATTCCTCCATACGTTCCCCAAATTATAGTCGTTTTGGACATTTTTTGAATGGTGCAGTCGAAAAAAAGCTGAGAAGAAAAAAATTCCCATGTTAAATGAATGGCAAAAATGACAATGCTTGGCGCCAGCCCAAAAAAAATCATTCTAACACCTGCTCTGGTGGAACTTCTTCGCTATGTCCGCCTCCAATTGCCTCATCGACGGGAGGTGAAAAAAAAAAAATCGTTTTTTTTGAAACAGTCTAATATATATATTTAACAAAAAATTAGAATAAATCTATTAAGATTTGGAAATTTGATTTTCGTATTATTATCATATACTAAATTTAATTGTGGTATCAAGCAATTGAAGTATAGATATATATTCGTACGTATGTGTTTATTTGATACATTTTTTTTTTTCGTTAAATTTAGATAATGAATCGATATTTTTAAATAAATCAATATATACTAGATGTAAAAAATTATATCTACGGTTATTATTTATAGTCTCTACATTGTTCATTCAATGTATATATTATTCATACAGTTATTGTAAAACATTATCATGGGATCAACGACGGGTGATAAACAGGGGAGAAGGTGGTGGTGACGGGGATGGAGGTGGTGGTGGGTAATTTGGGTGGATTGGGATGAGTTACAGTTCTTCTTCTTCTTCTTCTACTTCCTCTGCTTCTTCCTCTTCTTCCTCCTCCTCCTCCTCCTCCTCCTCCTCCTCCTCCTCCTCCTCCTCCTGAATACTCAGACCATCGTGATCATCGAAGTTGATCGTCTCGCGATCGTCGTCGTCTTCCGCCGGTTCGTCATCATCGACGGTTGATGATATCTCGCCGCTCTGCACTCCGTTTGCAGCTCGGTTGGCAACTCCTGCATGCATCGTGGGGTTAGTCTCGTGCATGAAGGAATCGTTGACCTCCCACTCTCTGTTGAGCTGGGCCAGGGATTCGTAGTGGATATTGAACGTCTACGTGACGAACCCCTGGTCCACGTTGTTGTTTTGGAGGAATTGAAGGAGCGTCCTGGTGTTGGCCAGATATCTCTCTCTCAACTCGCTCCTCATCTGCACAACTCGAGCGGGTACGGCGATCCGTCCATGTTCCATCTGAATTGGTTAAACATTTTTTGTTCACAATCTTTCCGAATTGGAGGGGCTGAACGAGAGAGAGATAGAGTCTTAAAGACATACCTTTTCTGTTTTTGACGAGAGACGATTCCTCACCGGACGAACTGTTGGTTTGTAATGCGAGTGTCTCTATTCCCTTCATAAGGATTGCGCTAGGGTTGGTATGAAAAATTCTGCGTGTGTGTGTGTGTGTGTGGGTGTGTGTGTGCGTGTGTGTCCATCGCGAATATGCAGGGCACTTGGAGTCGCGTGATGCGCCATCAGCGCTTCACGAAAGGTGATGGTGACCGCTGTGGGGGAACGACTTTATTGTTGGGGTATAACGAAGACCGTGTTAACGATACCTGGAAGATAAGGACGTCCGTTGTGCGTCAGATTGCGAGGTTATAGAAAAAATATGGTAGCTGTATTTCTCACGTGATCGGTCTAAGGTTACATTTTCTTTGAAGTCCGCTGCGCGATGCCGCCTGCGACTAACGTACGATTGTCACGTGGTGGTGGGTATTTTTGCTGAGGTGTGCAGAATGGTGAGGAGGTGTAACTCGGTCTAGGTGAGGACTAGATCGAGTGCGGAGCTTTCAGTTGCATCCGAACAGTCAAGAACTATGGCCACGCCGAAATCAGGCTCGTTGGAAGAGGGGTGTAGTCGATTGTGCAAAACTTTTGACATAGCGCTGAAGAAATCCGAGCGTAACCTGCTACAGTCGAGGACGTACGGGCTCAACGGTTCGTGGTCGAAGAAGGTGAACATCGGGCTTCGTCTCCGCTCAGATGGGACTTTCGAGCCTGTGGTGAAATTCGCAAATAATTACTCGAGCGGGATATCCCTCAGCATCGAACCATGGGAAGATCTGGCTGGAAGGCTCGAGGATATCGAAAAGTATTTCGAGAAAAGCGAGCGTCCCACCGGTAGTCTGAGTTCATTGATGAGCGATACCGTCTCGCTAGCCGGAGGGTGTACCTTGCGCCTAACATCGGCTCACGGTGCGAAAGTAGTTGCCTTCTATGCGAGCAATCCTGACGCAGCTGAAAGTCAGCAGAGGTACGAAGAGGAGGAGGACGATAACGGTAGTGAACCTGGATGGAAGAAATGAAAGACCTATTTCGCCGTAATTGTGACGCAGAAGGTCACATTTGACGGCCTGCGGCATATCGCCACCTATATAGACGAGTATATCGCTCACTTGGACGTGCTGGTAAAGGATGTCGACAAATGCAAGGAGTTGCTGGTTCGTCAATTTGCCTCCGTCGTGCGATGCAGAAAGATGACGGGCCCCACTCTGCAGCAGATCGGCGTAGTGGTGTGCGAGGAGGCCTATGCACCGAATGCTGCACTCCACAGGGACTCGCCGGACGTGGAATTCTGCAGGGTCCATTTGGATGTTGTGTTTCACGAGTTGACCCGTTTGTTTTCACCCTACATCATAGCCGACATACGCCAGAGTGTTATAATTGATAAGTGAAGTGTGTGTATTATTGTCGGCGTATGCCGGCGTGATTTCATTGTTAAGTGGTGTGTGTATGTGTGAGAGAGAGAGAGAGAGTAATAAACTGTCAGCCCGCGTTGACCCTGGGGTTTCATCGTCGCGCGATTCGAATCACGAGACTTGAGCAAATCCAAACATCGGTCGTTCGCGGCGTGCCGAGACGATGAACCGCCCGGCCTTGCTCCGCACGAGCTCAGCACAGGCGTCCCGACACCATCCTGGGGTATACATTCATGAATAGGTCAAGATGGCGTCAGGACACTTGCGCTGGGTTGGCGCGGAGGAAGGCTGGATCGTTCATCGTCTCGATACGTTTCGGATAACCGATGTGAGGATGTAGTCTAGACACGTGATTGCGAATGGCGGGTGATGCGAGCCCAGGGTCAGCGCGATCTGTAGTTTAGACTGTTCGATATAAGGCATGAGTGTGAAAACTAGTCTTGTATGAATGTGACCCGTATTTCGGACCGCGAGACAAGATAGTACCCAAGCATCAATCTGGGTGATCTACCGGGCGATGAATCCGGCTGTTATCTTCCTCATAAGGCTGGTATGATTTTCCCGACACTATCCTGGGGCATTCATTCATGAATGGGTCAAGATAGCGTCAGGAGGTTTGTACCAGAATTATGAGGAAGATCGCGGCTTGATTAATCGATTCGTTAGGTCTCGTATGATCGATGCGTGGGTGCGATCTTGTCTTGCGATCGCGAATGACGTGTCAGCGCGCTCTGTTGTACCTGCTGTAGAAACTGTTGTACCTACTGTGAAAACTGTTGTACCTACTGTGAAAACAAGATTTAATAACAAAAAAAAAAATTGGAACAAAACTGTTGTACCTACTCGTAAAAAAAAAAATAAACAAATATTTGAAAATAATTTTTGTGTCAATCCGTGCATATACCCTGTCATTTTCTGTCAATTTCGGCTAGTACATATGGGGCATTCCAGCTCAACTCAGCCGGCCAACGGAAGTGACCTCTTCGATTTTGTTCTCGAAATAATATATGGTAGTTCTATATTAAACATAACATGTCTGTGAAGATCAAGCCTTAAATCGAAAATCTGCCCAAGTTATGATTTTATGAAAATTCGAGTCGCCTCACATTCAAATATTCACTGCCACTAAACGATGAGTCAACTCAGAGAGGTGTCTCATGGATTATTCTCGGTTCAAAGTGTAGTTTGTATGGAAATTTAATGAAAAATTTCAAGCACTCTTTTTCTCTAAAATTTCTCGTGAATCTCAATTTTCTCGGGAGTGCCCCAATCGATTGGGATGAATTTTGCACACAAAATTTTCGGTGGAAAACTACAAATTTTGACACCCGAAACAATATAACCGGACGTCAACTTCCGGAGTTGTGCAGTTTTTAAATAATCATATAATTCCCATTTCCGAGGAAATTTTGGTTCGCACGATTAAATAACATCGGGTATGATGCAAAGCATAGAAAGCTTGGATACAAATATTCAGGAAGTTGCTATTAGACATCAATAAATCAATTTAGTGATTGATAATCTTTTTAGTTATTACAAATATCATTCATCCGTCAATCGTGTCGAATAGCACTTTCTGTTTTTATGAATCACTGATTATATCCAACTGGATACGAGTTCACATGACAGGCAGGGGCCAATGCTAGCACCCTAATGTACAGTAATGTTCGTTCATGTGTTGGCGGTGGCTAACTGTTTTTTCGGACTTTTTCGGAAACAAGACTCCATCCTAGTCGTATTTGATGTGCTGATAGCCGAAATTGTAATAATAATAATTGTAACCCCTTGTGAAAATAATATAATATTATTTCATTGATGGTATCCGAAAAAGTCTGAAAAAAATAGTTAGCCACCGCAAACCCATTCATGAACATTACTGTGCACTCAGTTGCAAGAATTGGCCCCTGCCTCCCATGTGAACTCGTATCCAGTTAAATATAATCAGTGATTCATAAAAACAGAAAGTGCTATTGAACACGATTGACGGATAAATTATGTTTGTAATAACTAAAAAGATTATCAATTACTAAATTGATTCATTGATGTCTAATAGCAACTTCCTCAATATTTGTATCCAAGCTTCCTATGCTTTGCATCATACCCAGTGTTATTCATTCGTGCGAACCAAAATTTCCTCGGAAATGGTAATTATATAATTATTTAATAACTGCACAACTCCGGAAGTTGACGTCCGGGCATATTGTTTCGGGTACCAAAATTTGTAGTTTGTTACTGAAATTTTTGTGTGCGAAATTCATCCCAATCGATTAGGGCGCTCCCGAGAAAATTGAGATTTCCGAGAAATTTTAGAGAAAACGAGTGCTTGAAATTGTTCATTGAATTTCCATCCAAACTACACTTTGTGCCGGACAAAATCCATTGGATACCTTTTTAAGTTGACTCATCGTTTAGTGGCACCGAACATTTGAATGTAAGGCGACTCAAATCTTCATAAAATCATAACGTGGGTAGAATTTTGATTTAAGGCTTGATCTTCACAGACATGTTATGTTTAATATAGAACTACCATATATTATTTCGAGAACAAAATCGAAGAGGTCACTTCCGTTGGCCGGTTGAATTGAGCTGGAATGCCCCATATATAGGATAAAAATTCATTATTCCAGAGGCGGCATCGGCGAAGCGAGTATTAATATAAGTATAATTTTCAAAAACAGTAGCCATATTTGATTTTCAAAAAATTGTCGAAACAGTCGCCATCTTTAATTCTAAAACAGTCAACATATTGGATTTTGGAAAAACGGCCGCCATCTTGGATTCAGAAGAACGGGCGCCATATTGGATTTTGGAAAAAAAAAACACCGCCATCTTGGATTCTGAAAAACGGGCGCCATATTGTTTTAATGTGCATGGGCGGCGCCATCTTGGATCGGACGGTCTCATTGTTTTGACGCCAAGTCCCCACTCCAGCAGGTCAATGACCTGGTGACGTCATTTGTTGTGACGCCCCATGGCTGGTGTCTAGTACTGTCTAGTCAAAACCCTAGAGTATCACAAGCGTACAAAGCACATCGACATTCGTTATTACTTTATCAGAGAGAAGACTCAAACTAAAGAAATAAGTGTTGAATATATTCCGACTGAAATTCACAAAGCAGATATCCAGACAAAAGCTTCACCGAGAGATCGTTTCAAGAAACTCTGTGAGATTATCAACATCGGGCAAATGTGAATGAGACGCTCAAACGGCGGTAGTGTTGAGGGTAATCAACAATATAGTTGACTTAGGTTAGTCGCGTCTCTGCGCAGACGCGTACTCTCCGTACCGACGGAGCAGGCCGAGGCAGAGTCGGCGATCTACGTTAGAAATAAGTCAGTCGATCAATAGCATCCATGCCATAAAGTGTATCATATAATTCCAATAAAGTATTAAGCTACCAAGCTATTATAGTAAAGTATATCGTGTACTCGTAATTTATACCTCACTCCCTTTCCACAGCTACAATACAGAAATCTGTTATGAAAGATCCAATCATTTGTTTTACAGAAATGAGAATAAAACAGTTAATTGAATTAAAAAAATATGTAAACCATAGTTTTTATATCTTTTGTATGTCGCAATAATCGGTAATTATGGTTATTGCTGATAGTCAACTTTTTTGTCGATGAAAATGTGCTAGTCTTCGTGGTTGATATCAAAGCGTGCTAGTTTTTGTGAGAAATCCGAAACGTGCTAGTCTTCGTAAGCAGCGTCGATATATGATCCTATGTACAGTGTGGGGCAGATTTGTAATTAGAAAAAATATAATTACTAATTACATTTGTAATTTGTGATTAGAAAAAATTCAATTGATAATTACATTTGTAATTTGTAATTAGAAAAAAATCAATTACTAATTACATTTGTAATTCGTATGTAGAAAAAATTCAATTACTAATTACATTTGTAATTTGTGATTGGAAAAAATTCAATTAATAATTACGTTTGTAATTTGTAATTAGAAAAAAATCAATTACTGATTACATTTGTAATTCGTATTTAGAAAAAATTCAATTACTAATCAAATTTGTAATTTGTAATTAGAAAAAAATCAATGACTAATTACATTTGTAATTTGTAATTAGGAAAAAATCAAATACTAATTACATTTGTGATTTGTAATTGGTAAAATTTGAGTTACTAATTACATTTGTAATTTGTAATGGGAATAAGTTCAATTGCTAATTACATTTGTAATTTGTGATGAGAAAAATTTTAGTTACTAATTACGATTGTAATTTGTAATGAGAAGAAGTTTGGTTACTAATTACATTTGTAATTTGTAATTAGAAAAGGATCAATCCCCAATTACAATTGCGGAAAGTAATTGGCAGCTATTTTTCTTCTAATTACAATTTTTCAACGTAATTAGAAGAATTATTCAATCCATTTACAGTTTTTAGATGTGATTATATCTCGGTATATACTCTTATATCTGGGTATATACAATAGGAATGAGGCTGAAACTAGCGGCCAGAGCTGGCGGCCGCGCGAAGCGCGTGAATGAGAACCGCTTCGCGCCGTACGACCGAGCGCGGAGAATTGGCGTTTGATCGCGTGGCGACTAAATATTAGAGAAGAAATTGTAGCAGGCTGATTGCGAGTTGAAATTTGATAGACAAACTCATTAATGATATCAGAAACTGAAGATGATGAAAAATTTCAGGAGACGGCCTTGTAAAATTATTAAAAATCATTAACTAATCGAAGACGTGCAAAGGTACGGACTGCTCGTCAAAGTTGTTGCAAGCGAATTTCGAGATCAGATTTGGTAGACCTACTCAATATTGATACCCGAACCTGGAAATATCGATGAATCCCCGGGGACGACGTTCAAACACTTGTTAAAAATTGTTGATACCTATAATCAGAGACGCGCGGGGGTACGGACTGCTCGCAAAAGTTGTTGCAAGCGAATTTCGAGATCAAAGTTGGTAGACCTACTCAATATTGATACCCGAACCCGGAAATATCGATGAATCCCCGGGGACGACGTTTGAACAATTGTTAAAAATTGTTGATACCTATAATCGGAGACGCGCGGAGGTACGGACTGCTCGCAAAAGTTGTTGCAAGCGAACTCTGAGATCAGATTTGGTAGACCTACTCAATATTGATACCCGAACCTGGAAATATCGATAAATCCCGGGGGACGACGTACAAACAATTGTTTAAAATTGTTGATACCCATAATCGGAGACGCGCGGAGGTACGGACTGCTCGCAAAAGTTGTTGCAAGCGAATTTCGACATCAGATTCGGTAAACCTACTCAATATTGATACACGAACCTGGAAATATAGATAAATCCTCGAGGACGACGTTCAAACAATTGTTAAAAATTGTTAATACCTATAATCGGAGACGCGCGGAGGTACGGACTGCTCGCGAAAGTTGTTGCAAGCGAATTTCGAAATCAGATTTGGTAGAGGTACCCAGTAATGATACCCGAACCTAAAAATATCGATGAATCCCCGGGGACGACGTTCAAACAATTGTTAAAAATTGTTGATACCCATAATCAGAGACGCGCAGAGGTACGGACTGCTCGCAAGAGTTGTTGCGAGCGGATTTCGAGATCAGATTTGGTAGACCTACTCAATATTGATACCCGAACCTGGAAATATCGATAAATCCCTGGGGACGACGTTCAAACGATTGTTGAAAATTGTTCATACCTATAATCGGAGACGCGCGGAGGTACGGACTGCTCGCAAAAGTTGTTGCAAGCGAATTTCGAGATCAGATTCGGTAGACCTATTCAATATTGATACTCGAACCTGGAAATATCGATAAATCCCCGGGGACGACGTTCAAACAATTGTTGAAAATTGTTCATACCTATAATCGGAGACGCACGGAGGTACGGACTGCTCGCAAAAGTTGTTGCAAGTGAATTTCGAGATCAGATTTGGTAGAGGTACCCAGTTATGATACCCGAACCTGAAAATATCGATAAATCCCCGGGGACGACGTTCAAACAATTGTTAGAAATTGTTAATACCCATAATCGGAGACGCGCGGAGGTACGGACTGCTCGCAAAAGTTAGTGCAAGCGAATTTCTAGATCAGATTTGGTAGACCTACTCTATATGGATACCCGAACCTGAGAATATCGATAAATCCCCGGGGACGACGTTCAAACAATTGGTAAAATTGTTAATACCTATAATCGGAGACGCGCGGAGGTACGGACTGCTCACAAAAGTTGTTGCAAGCGAATTTTAACATCAGATCTGGTGAAGGTACCCAGTAATGATACCCGAACCTGAAAATATCGATGAATCCCCGGGGACGACGTTTAAAAATTTGTTCAAAATTGTTGATACCTATAATCGGAGACGCGCAGAGGTACGGACTGCTCGCGAAAGTTGTTGCAAGCGAATTTCGAGATCAGATTTGGTATAGGTACCCAGTCATGATACCTGGACCTGAAAATATCGATAAATCCCTGGGGACGACGTTCAAACAATTGTTAAAAATAGTTGATACCTATAATCGGAGACGTGCGGAGGTATGGACTGCTCGCAAAAGTTGTTGCAAGTGAATTTCGATATCAGATTCGGTAGACCTATTCAATATTGATACCCGAACCTGGAAATATCGATAAATCCCCGGGGACGACGTTCAAACGATTGTTGAAAATTGTTCATACCTATAATCGGAGACGTGCGGAGGTACGGACTGCTCACAAAAGTTGTTGCAAGCGAATTTCAAGAACAGATCTGGTGAAGGTACCCAGTAATGATACCCGAACCTGAAAATATCGATGAATCCCGGGGACGACGTTTAAAAATTTGTTCAAAATCGTTGATACCTATAATCGGAGACGCGCAGAGGTACGGACTGCTCGCGAAAGTTGTTGCAAGCGAATTTCGAGATCAGATTTGGTATAGGTACCCAGTCATGATACCCGAACCTGAAAATATCGATGAATCCCCGGGGACGACGTTCAAACAATTGTTAAAAATAGTTGATACCTATAATAGAATAGAATAGAATAGAACTTTATTCCCATGGGACAGGTCCCCCAGGGTGTGGAGGTAGTACAGGTGAGTGCCAACATTAGAATAGACAAACACAACTCATTAGAACAATAACAGAAAATCAAGGTAAAGAGAAGATAGCGCATAAAAAAGAAAATCAAACATAGCAGAAGGTACAAAACTAGAAATAAGAGTAGCGCAGCGTAAAGTAACTTAAAGTAACGTAAGGCTAGGCATCACAAAGTAAAGTAGCACGAAGCATGGTATGGCAGAGGCAGGCTTAGGAGCACCATGAGCATGGCGAAAAATGAGACTAGCAGATAATTGAGGGAACGAGGTAGTAAACAGTGAAAGAGACAACGGGCACAGCCCAAGGCTGCCTTTACCAAAGAAGGAATACAAAAAAAAGAGAAAGAATACCATGGCATAGAGTGAACAGGTGCAGTAAAATAAAACATAATATAATAATAATAATAAAAATAAAAATAAACGGCCGTGCACCCGGCGCTACATGAGGGCCAACCCGAGCAAGGCTCAGGCAGAGCCGAAACCTCACGACGCTCCAGCGACAGCAAATGCGAATGAAGCCGCAGCCTAAAGACAAGGAGGGAGGAGGCTTCGATGACCGAAGACGGTAGTGAGTTCCAAAAATAGCAGGACGCGACCGCGAAGGACCTCTGGTATGCAGCAGTCCGGCAGGAGGGAATAGCGAAACTATTAGCCCTGCAGGAGGCTCTAGCGCGAGCGGTGGCAGATCGCGAAGGCACAAAGAGCTCTGCCAGAAACTCAGGCCGCCGGGTGGCAAGAACGGTATAGATGAGACAGCCAATGAGGTAGAGTCGCCGGTTCCTTAAGGAAAGCCAGTTCAACGCCAGCCGATGCCGGGTAATATGTTCATCCCGCCCCACCCCAGAAACGAATCTAACGCAGGCGTTGGCAAGTCGCTGGAGCCTAAGATCTAGGATGCCTGGGAGATCGTTAAAAACAGCAGAACAGTAGTCCAAATGCGGAAAAACAAGAGCGGTGACGAGCCACTTCCGAAGGGAGAAAGAAAGCAATGACTTGTTGAGCTTCAGCTGGTAGAGAATTCTATCAACCCGACTAGGAATGGCCGTCACGTGCTCCCCCCAAGTTAGCTTATCGTCCAGGCGAAGACCAAGGTCACGTACACCCTCAACGAAGGGAACAACGGCATCACCAACCATGATGTCAGGCAATGGGCGAATAATCGGAGACGCGCGGAGGTACGGACTGCTCGCAAAAGTTGTTGCAAGCGAATTTCGATATCAGATTCGGGAGACCTTCTCAATATTGATACCCAAACCTGGAAATATCGATAAATGCCCGGGGACGACGTTCAAACGATTGTTGAAAATTGTTCATACCTATAATCGGAGACGCGCGGAGGTACGGACTGCTCGCAAAAGTTGTTCCAAGGAATTTCGAGATCAGATTCGGTAGACCTATTCAATATTGATACTCCAACCTGAAAATATCGATAAATCCCCGGGGACGACGTTCAAACAATTGTTAAAAATTGTTCATACCTATAATCGGAGACGAGCGGAGGTACGGACTGCTCGCAAAAGTTGTTGCAAGTGAATTTGGAGATCAGATTTGGTAGACCTACTCAATATTGATACCCGAACCTGGAAATATCGATAAATCCCCGGGGACGACGTTCGAACAATTGTTAAAAATTGTTGATACCTATAATTTGATTTGATTTATTGGTTTTCATTTATGCCCTGGTGAGTCCTTGGGGCAAAAAAACGAAATTACAGATAATACATACATATAATTAGAAGTAGTTCATAAATACTAGAGCCATAAAATTCGATGGTACAATACAAAGGGTAGCCTTAGCAGTAGAGAAAAGCATAACTAATAACAAGCAAAACATAACTTAGCTTAATCAAGTACAGACCACTGAAGCTAGAAGGTAAAAGTAACTGTTTAGAATATGTTCATTCACTGGCTGGGTGTGGAATTAGGGTTTTGCTTATAAAGATCAAGAAAACACAGCTGCATTGCTATTATCTCCATTAAGTATTTATTCATTTTAAGACTGCCGATTACATGCTCCTCATTTGAGGGATATGTTTATACTGATACTGCCTGTATGTCGAGAGCCGTCGGTCGCGCGTTGCGAAAAAGGATGGATCGGAAATGAGGGATTCGACGATTAGACTTTGCCATGAGTGCGAGTGAGATGGGAGTTTATTTCGCGTCTTTCTCGTACTCTTATGATTCTTCTTAACATTCCGCCCGCCTCGACGTCTCCACGGGAGCGTTGATGAGAGTTCAGTTCAGAACTAAGGTTCCGCTTTCGTGGTTTCTTCTTTCGTCTTCGGTGGAATGGGGAGAAGGCACAATTTTATTATAGGGCGCTTCAAGGTGGCGGTTTGAGTTTTGACTGTTACCACCCGAGTCAGCCCGTCTGTACCTGGATGGGTGGCGATAACTCGAGCAAGTGGCCACTTGGTCGGGGGGTAGCGTTCGTCCACCACTAAGACTAGTTGTCCCTCCTTAATGTTTTCAGATGGATTATGCCATTTGACGATTTCTTGAAGTCGTTGAATATATTTCACTGACCATCTTTGCCAAAATCCCTCTATCATTCGCCTGATGAGTTGATAGCGAGATAGTCTCGATAGAGAAAGCTGCTCCAGGCATGGTTCTGGGATTGCTTTGATTGCTTCGCCTATGATGAAATGCCCAGGAGTAAGGGCTTCAAGATCGGTTGGGTCTTCAGACAATGGACAGATTGGCCTTGAGTTTAGTACAGCTTCAATCTGAAGCAAGAGAGTATTGGATTCCTCATAGGTTAAGACAGTATCTCCGACTACTCTTTTGATGTGGAATTTTGTAGATCTTACGGCTGCTTCCCACTTGCCTCCGAAGTGAGGAGAAGCCGGCGGATTGAAGATCCACTTCGTTTCGTCGTTGGCGAGGATATTCGCGATCTGTTGTGTTTCTTTCGAAGCTGCGTCGAACAGTCGTCGAAGTTCTGCATCAGCTCCGATGAAGTTAGTTCCACAATCACTGGATAGCGTGGAACAGATACCTCGTCGACTTGTGAAACGTTTATACGCTGCTAGAAAGCCTTCCGTTGTATAATCCGTGGCTAGTTCAAGATGAACTGCTGACGATGAGAAACAGACGAAAACTATAAGATAACCTTTGTAGGTTTTTGCAGCTCGTCCTTTCCAGGTTTTTATGGTCAACGGTCCTGCATAGTCGACTCCAGCGTGATAGAATAGCCTCGTTGCTAGCGTTCGATGAGTTGGAAGCTGCCCCATCAATTGACTAGGTATGGATGCACGGTGTCTTGCACATTTCACGCAGCGATGGATATAGCGACGAACTGGATTGCGCCCTCCTATTATCCAATAGTTGCGTCTGAGTGTAGTTAGCATAAGCTGCATGCCTCCGTGCATGGTTGACCGATGCGTGTGGTCAAGAATCAGAGTCGTCAGCGGTGAATCTCGTGGCAAGATGATCGGGTGTTTCATCTCTGGATCGACTTGGGCGTTGCGTAGCCGCCCGCCAACTCGAAGGATTCCCTGAGCGTCGATAAATGGAATCAAACGATAAACTGAACTAGAGTTCGATACGGGCTCGAGTCGAGCTAGTCTGTTGATTTCCGATGTGAAGTAGGACCTTTGAACTTCCTTGATCCAGTAGATTTTGGCTTCTTCTAGTTCTTCGGGTTGAAGAGTTTGATTCTGTCTAGATCTTTGTTTCTAAGGATGCAATCTAGATAACGCTGCACGTCTGCACCACGCGGTTATACGGATGAGCCTTGTGAGTGACGAATATCTGTGAATTAGATCCCACAAAACTGGTTGTTTCACGATCTGCGTAACGGCAACAGTTTGGCGACGTTCTTCGAGATCCGCATTCCCTTCTGGCGCTTGATTCAGTTGAGGCCAGTGCTCGGAGGATAGAGTTAACCAAGACGGCCCGTGCCACCAAAGAGAGCTCTCGGATAAGTGACGCGGTGAAACTCCTCTTGATGCAAGGTCAGCTGGGTTATCTTCTCCCGGCAGATGATGCCAGTTCGCTTCTGGCAGGATTACTTGAATTCGAGAAACTCGGTTTCTCAGGAAGTCTTTCCATCTTGATGGCTCAGCCTTGATCCAGTACATTGTGGTTGAAGAATCGGTCCACAAGTGTATTGGAACTGAATCAAGGTTTAGGACTTGTCGAAGATGCTCAACAAGTTTGGTCAGTAGCAGAGCCGCCGATAATTCCACCGAGGTATTGTTACCCGGATGGTTCTTGATCGTTTCGTTGTTTTCGTTGTCCTTGTGATAGGAGTCACCTTCGATTTTAAAGATAATATTGTGATTCGCGTGGTGTTCACGCCTTGGACCACTCGAAGATAAACTACAGCTCCGAGAGCTGCTTGAGATGCATCTGCAAATCCGTGTAGCTCGACGGCCAGCGATACTGGGGATAATCCGAGCCATCGCGGAACCGATATCATTGATAAATCTTGAAGTTGGTTTACGTAGCTCTTCCAGCGTGTTTCCAGGTGAGTCGGGATGGGTTCATCCCAGCTGAGGTTACTTTGACAGAGTTCCTGCATGAACAGTTTTGCCCTGATTAACACAGGAGCTAGCCAACCGAGCGGGTCAAAGAGTTGTGCAGTGCGCGATAATACGATTCTTTTAGTGTAATTCTTAGGTTCTTCGTGATCGAAAGGAATGAAGATAAATCGGTCAAGTTTGGGCTGCCAGTTGAGTCCCAACGTCCGATGAATGGGACCGTCTTCAATGCAGTGTATTGCAGACGATTCAGCTCGGTCTTGTTCGGGCACTGCCTCGAGGAGCTCTTCATGGCTAGCTGCCCACTTTTGTAGTGGAAACCCACCAGCTTTGAAGAGGCCGATGATTTGGCTGATTTTCTCTTTTCCTTCTTCCACTGATGATGCTCCATCGTAGATGTCGTCCACGTAAGTTCCTTCTTCGATGACTCCTTTGGCCTTTGGATATCGATGACCTTCATCAGCAGATAACTGACGTAAGGTTCTGTTAGCAAGGTAGGGAGCTGGGGTTGTTCCGAATGTCACTGTAGTCATTTGGAACTCGATCAGCTTGGAATCCTCGTACCACAATATACGCAGGTAATCCCAGTCGTCCGGGTGAATTAAGATCTGGCGGAACATTTTGACCACATCGGTTGATTTTTCCGCCAGCGCGTTAGGACGTCGGGCAGATCCACTTGAAGCTTGGGGCCTTCATGGAGAAATTCGTTGATCGAGGTTCCTAGATTTGTTTTCATTGAGCCGTTGAAAACGACTCGTAGTTTTGTGGTAGAACTGCACTCACGGATAACTACGTAATGAGGTAGATAGAATGACGCGTCGGCTGACAGTGGAGGAGCTGACGTTCTTCGCATATGTCTCAATTCTTCATATTCCTTGATAACTTTCGAATAATTGTCTTGATAAGCTGGATCCTTTGAGAAGCGGTTTTGCGTGCGTTGAAGCATCTTAAGCGCTGGGGTTCGAGAATCACCAAAACTTGATGGCTTCGTTTTAAATGGAAGTTTGACCATGTATTTGCCCTCAATTCGAGAATGAGTTGCCTTGTAGTGTGCTTCGCACTGAATTTCCTCGGGAGTCAGCTGGTTCTGTGGTGCGTAGAATACCTCTTCTTGGATCACGAATTTTTTAACGAGATCGTTCAGCTCGTGGTCCAAGTGGCAGTGTAAGGTCCGAGCTTCTGTAGCGATAGCAGAGAGCGGTGACTTAGCAGACCCTGATATTATCCAGCCTAACGTTGTTTGCTGAGCGATCGGTGCCGTGTTTGAACCTTTTCTCAAGCCATTCTGTATGATTTGACTGTAGACTTCGACACCGAGGATAAGGTCAATACTTCCAGGTTGGCAAAATCCTGGATCGGCTAATTCAAAACCTTGTAGATGGGACCAATTTTCGTCCACCACGACTGTTGATGGGAGATAATTGGTTAACTTCGGCAGGATATACGCTTCGAAGCAGCAAGTGAAGTCATTTACTCGAGATTGAAGCTTCAAACTTACTGATCCCTTTGCTGAACGCGATGATGACGAGTCGGCCCCGATGCCGACTATAGATAACGACGAACGATTTCGCGGAAAACGTAGCAGTTGTAGAAGACTTTCTGATGCCAGGTTGACTTCGGAGCCTTGATCTAGAAGTGCTCTGACAATAATTGCCTCTCCTGATTTCGAGAAAAGTTTCACTAACGCGGTAGTGAGAATTTTCGATAACTTTGAAGCTCGTTGAATGCTTGCTACGTTAGCCGATGCAGGTGGACTGGACTCTGGTTGTCCAGTCGTTGCCGTTGCTTTACTAGAGGGGGGGTTAACTAGATGAATCGATGTATGATGTTTTCCTCCGCAGCTCTGACACCTCTTCTTCGCGAAGCATTTGCTATACCGATGAGGTCCAAGACAGTTGATGCAGAGCTTCAGTTTCCTCACAAGCTCGTTTCGTTGCTCAATAGTCATGGACTGATAACTGGAACACGATGCCAAATAGTGCTCGCCTTGGCAATTTGCACACTTTGGAGTAGCAGAGGACGCAGCTACGTAATCCGATTTAGCTTTGTTTGGCTGATTCTTCTGCGAACTTGGTTTGCTGAGTCCTGTTACGTCCGGAGTTGCCCGTTCATAAGCTTGAAGCGAGCGGATTCTAGTAATCAAGAACGTTTTCAGTTTTTCCCAGGTTGGCGGTTCGGTTGATGAACCTAGGGATCGCTCCCACTCCTTGATCGATGCAGAATCTAGCTTGCGAGAGATGAAGTAAACTAAAACATCATCCCATTTGTCAGTGCTTCGGTTCAGTCCGTTAAGCGCTCCTAATGCTTGAGTGATATCACTGTATAATGTCTCCAGTTCTGCTGCAGATTCTCTCGTGACTTGTTTTGATGTGAATAATGCGTGCAGAGCTGAGTCGACGAGAATTCTCTGATTATCGTAGTATGCCACTAATTCATCCCATGCCGTTTGAAAATTGGCTGCCGTTAGCGAGACGTTCTTGAGACGATCAGCTGCTTTACCACTTAGATGTGTCTTGAGGTATTGTAGTTTTTCCACAAGTGTGAGTGAGGTGTGAGCTCCGATTACTGATGTAAACATGTCCTTGAATGCGACCCACTCAGAATATTCTCCGCTGAATGTCGGTATCTCGAGTCTAGGTAAACGCACGCTTGATGCCGTATTCGATGTGCGGCTGAAGAATGTGTCCGCTAATGTTGCTCCAGTTGCCGTAGGACTAACTGGAATTTCTTCTAGCAAGGCTGTCATCTGTTCCACCGCATCTAGATAGTTTTGTTCACAGGAACGAAACATTCGATCTTTGAAATAACTATCTTCTTCTAGCTTAGCTCTGACGTCAGATTTCTGTGCCGTTTTTCCAGATCCCAATTGATCATGGTTCTCTTTGAATTTTTGCCAATTGTCCTTGAGTGCGTCCAATCGCGTTGATATACGAGGTCGAGTAACTTGAGCTGCCCCTTTCATCAACCCAAAGGCTAGGGCAATGCTATCATACAGCTCGTATTGCTGATCAAGCAAAAAGCTTAATTGAGCCACACTCATTTTGCAATCACAATGTTCAGCAATTCACTTTTAATTGTCCACCCGTTATAACTCTCGATTGTCCAAAGTACACTTGTTTTTCACTCACTACAGTCCAGGGTCGACGCGTCCTTGTTTACATCGCGCGCGAACTGTCCGGGGAGCGTCGACCACGATGTTCCTAACGATTTTGAGACGAGACGTAATTTTCACTCTCACTTTTATAGCGATCAATCCACTTGATACGACACTCGATAATTATTCACGCGATAAGCCACCCGATACGATACACGATAGTTAACTCGATAAAGTTATACTCTTCCGATAGTTCATTTATTAATGGCGTCACTGGTTTTCCGATCTTTTCCACAAATTCACACCGCTATCCGGCTCGAAGGACCACAATGTTTAGAATATGTTTATTTACTGGCTGGGTGTGGAATTAGGGTTTTGCTTATAAAGATCAAGAAAACACAGCTGCATTGCTATTATCTCCATTAAGTATTTATTCATTTTAAGACTGCCGATTACATGCTCCTCATTTGAGGGATATGTTTATACTGATACTGCCTGTGTGTCGAGAGCCGTCGGTCGCGCGTTGCGAAGAAGGATGGATCGGAAATGAGGGATTCGACGATTAGACTTTGCCATGAGTGCGAGTGAGATGGGAGTTTATTTCGCGTCTTTCTCGTACTCTTATGATTCTTCTTAACAGTAACTAAAAACTAAAAAAAAAATAAGAATCTAAAACGCAGTGTAGAATAAAGTCCCGGAGAGACACCTAAGCATCAAAACCGCAATGAGAGAAGGACCTAGGTAAAATGGAGCAAAGCTATCGCGAATATACCCATGCGCAGCACAGCCAAACTAGGCGGACCCAGTATCCAACTCAAAGAGATGGCTGTAGAGCTTAGGCTTAAACGACCTCAGAGTCCGCACATTAGTCACATCTCCTGGAAGTGAGTGCCAAAAGTAAATAGCCGATAGGCAAAAAGAGTCTCGGTACGTCACTGTCCGATGCCAAGGCACCTTAAATACGGTGGAGCCAGATTGGCGAGTAGGACGGTCGTTCACCGGAATATGCCGATCAAATAGTTCAGTTAGATAAGCCGGCAAGGATCCCTGAAGGAGATTAAAAACGGTTATGCCTAAAAAATAAAGTCGCCTCGAACGAACAGTGAGCCAACCCAGTTGCCTACGATAAGGTGTTATATGCTCATCCCGCCTAAGACTAAAAACAAACCTAACCGCAGTGTTGAGCAAGCGCTGTAGCATGGTGTTGAGTTCACCCGTGAGGTCATTATAAACAAGGCAGCAGTAGTCAAACTGCGGGAAGACGAGGGCAGCAATGAGCCTGGCCTTTAACCTACGGGACAGAGCATTCCGATGGTGTTTTAGCTTGTAGATGGAATAGTTAACTTTATTGGACACTGCTAGTACATGCCCACGCCACGAGAGATTAGCACGCATTACAACACCCAGATTACGCACCTCACGTGTATATGGAAGCACAACTTCATTAACAACAATGGGAGGAAGGCGGATCAGATCTAGACGGTTAATAAAGGCACCACTACCTGAAATGAGAACCTTGGATTTGGCTAGATTGAGCTTGAGGCCATTTGCGGAGGCGTAGTTAGCTATGACATTAACGTCGTGAACTATTTTTGCAATGCCATCGGTAAGTTCGGCTGGTGGGCAGGTGAGATATATCTGGGTACCATCAGCAAATATCAAATGACGTGTGTACCGCAAGTCAGCTCCAATGTCGTTGATGAATAATGAAAAAAGCAAAGGACCGAGTACAGAGCCCTGCGGAACACCCGCACGCGTGTGCAACCAGGAGGAACAAGTACCGTGTTTATCTATAACCGCTTGTGACCTGCCCGAGAGGTATGAAGTAACCCACCGTAGGGAATTTTCAGAGAATCCCAGTTTCTTTAGTTTGACAAGAAGCCGAGAATGGTCAACAGTGTCGAAGGCCTTGCTAAAGTCAAATAAGACCAGAATTGTCAGGCATCGATCATCAACACCACGTCTGATATCATGAGCTAACCTAAGTAACGCAGTCTGCGTACTGAAGCCGACTCTGTAGCCCGATTGAAAGGGATCGAAAAGATCATGCTGGTTCACATAAGACAGAATTTGAGTATGTGCGACTCGTTCAAAGATTTTAGAAAGCTCACAGAGATTGGCAATTGGCCGAGTGTCAGACACAGACCGCGGAGGGTTAACCTTCAGTAACGGGCGAATAAAGGCTCGCTTCCAGCACGAAGGGAAATGGCCTAGCCTAAAACATTCGTTAAAAAGTGACGCAAGGGCAAAGCATAGACTCGGGAGTGACTGGTGTATAATAAAAAGTGAGACGGCATCGGGACCAGCAGAACGCAAGGGTGAGGTAGAGGACCTAATCACCGCAGAAACACTCTCCGGCGAAACAGGAGAGAAATCAAACGCCGCTCTTTCCGGACCCGTAACACCAGCCAGAGCTGAGGAGTTATTAAAAATATCAGTGTCATCAGGGCTGAAAGCATTAGCGTCAGAACTAGTGGCAGCATTGGAGTAGCCAACAAATGCCACGTTTAGTTCGTCAAGAGAGTAAAAACTAAGCGGTGAGGTCAAACGTTGCTCAACCAGCCCTAAATTAGCCAGCTCCCGCCACAACTTAGCGCAATCAGAGATGTTCGCGAGTGTGCGCCAGTTATAATCATCAGCTGCCTGCCGCATGTCAACCGTGAGTTGGTCACGGAATTGCCTGAAAATGGCCAACGCAAGCAGGCTGCCTGAGCGCCTGGCCTGCTTGTACAGCGAGTTCCGGGTCCTGATGCGCGATTTAAGGAGTTCAGTAAGCCACGGAGCGCGTGGCTTATCAACGGTAAAGGTAGAAATGGGCGCATGCAGGTCAGTCGATGCCATGAGGTAGTCATTCAAACCGTCCATGAAACGGTCCAAGTCCACGCCCGACGAGTGCTGACACGGCAGATTTGGACACCTGAAGTGAAGCTCATTATTAAGTGTGGTTGAAAAAGCATCTAAGTTAAAGCGCTTGTAATTGCGACACGTGATCGAACGTCGCTGGGGACGATCTGCTTCAAACTTGTAAGACAATTCAATTAAGTCATGACCAGCTATAACAGGAGCGTCAGATTTATTAAAAAATTACACTTTGTCCAGACAGTCGACGATAAAAACATCCAGCCACGTATTGCAACTAGATGTGTGGTGCGTAGCTTCAGATTCAACAATGTGGAGAGCCTGAGATAATGTAAAGTCGCGAAGAAACGTGGGCTCGACATCATTACTAAGCAAGTTACAATTTAAATCACCGCATATGATGATGTTAGTATAAGCAGCGGTAAGTCCAGAGAATTCAGCAATAAAATCCTTAAAAAGTAAGCCCTTGGGCCGCCTGTACATGCTCGTAAACAAAAGAGACTGTGCGTTGGTGCAACGAATGTCGAGGATAATAAATTCCGGCGCAGTGGAGAACTGACTAGGAGAGGTTGCTAACACTTTGACTTTAAGTGACTTATGTATATAACAGGCCACCCCGCCGCCCTCTTTACCTTCTCTATCGTTGCGGATTAATACGTAATCATCAAGACGCACCAATTCATCAGGAACATGAGAGTGGAGCCAGGTCTCGGCGATAGAAATGATATGGTAAAAATTGGAAGCTAAATGAGCTTTGAAGAAATTAAAATGTCCTAGTAGAGAAGTTGCATTAAATTGTGCAACTCTGATAAAAGATTGAGACTGAGCTCTAGAGAAAGGCGGCCTACGCTGATGTCACGCCAGCTTGTCTAAGTCATCATTTGATTTGATAAAAACGACTGGATCACCGTCAGCCCGACGCACTCGAATAGTACCAGACCTGATCCAGACATACCTGTAGCCTAGCTCGGCAGCTTTAGCTTTAGTGCGCCGAAGAAGACGATAAACATCTGAGGGGACGAATTCGTTGACGTAGATCATCCCAGCCCGATTCAAAGCAAAAACATCGCGCACAGGCAGGTCCTTCTTGGCTCGCTTAATTGAGATAATATGATCCCGTACCATCGCCGATTTAAGGGTCACGATCAGTGACTTGGTGCTTGGCACAGTTGATGTCGATGTCGAAGGACCAGGATTACTACCTACCGGATCTTGCGATTTCTTTACCAGGGTGCGTATGTCGACAACTTCAGATAGCAGTTCCGAAATATTAAGGGCAGCGAAGACTTTCTGAACCACGGTTCTAGGTGCATCGCCTAAGGCAACAGGTATACCGGCAAGAATGATATCAGCAGGAGCAAGAGGAGGCGCAGAGTTGGAGGTGGAGGAGGTCCTGATTTGCTCAATTTCACGTAGGATTTGAGCATTACTAGCCTCAAGTCGAGCCGAGTTAGCCTCAAGGCGGGTAATTACCTCCGCATGCTTGTCTACCAACGCCACCAGTTGTGGCAAACAGTTGAGCTTATTAACTATCTCTTCATTGATTTTAGTCTGCCTAGCAATAACAGCTGCCAGCTCAATATTAGTTTTGTTGGTTTGATTCATCGAGTCAATCATTCTATCAACTAGAGCTTTATCCATGGCTAATGTATCAGGTACTACTTCTGTATCACTAACACTACTGTCTCTAAGATGAGCTAGGCAGCACGACCTAGCGCTTTTATATGAAACATAGGCAGCCCCACAGCCAGGGTGAAACAGGCGTTTGCACTCAGGGCAGGATAGTAGTGCGCCAGCAATGTTACGATTACATTCAAAACATTTACGTGACATACGAAATCCAGCGAAGGCAGCAGTAGACAGCAGGTATCATATGTCAGTTTAGTATAAAGTTGAGGCGGATGAAACGAGGAGGGGACACATAAGCCAGGCCAGACCAAAACAAACGAGGCTCAGATATTGAAGAGGAGTCCAAGCAGACACAGTAAGCAGCGCATGCGCAGGTGACAGCCAAATAGATGACGAGGCGTTATCAGTCAGCACCGATGGTTAGAAACTCAAAAATAAGTTAGATACTTCACTCCAGGTAAACCCAGGTGATAGAGCAAAGAAGAGACACACAGGTCAGCAAGAGCACAGTTTGGCATGCTAGGATCTGCAAGATAAAAAGCCCGAGGGCACTTTGCGGCAGAAAATATGTTCAAAATAGGCAGAGCGAAGTGACAGCTTGACTGTAGATACTCACAGGCGAACGGCGGAGCCGCGCGGAGACGCGCGGAGGTACGGACTGCTCGCAAAAGTTGTTGCAAGCGAATTTCGAGATCAGATTTGTGAGACCTACTCAATATTGATACCCAAACCTGAAAAGATCGATAAATCCTCGGGGACGACGTTCAAACAATTGTTAAAAATTATTAATACCTATAATTGGAGACGCGCGGAGGTACGAACTGCTTGCAAAAGTTGTTGCAAGCGAATTTCGAGATCAGATTTGGTATAGGTACCCAGTTATGATACCCAAACCTGAAAAAATCGATAAATCCTCGGGGACGACGTTCAAACAATTGTTAAAAATTGTTGATACCTATAATCGGAGACGCGCGGAGGTACGGACTGCTCGCAAAAGTTGTTGCAAGCGAATTTCCAGATCAGATTTGGTAGACCCACTCAATATGGATACCCGAACCTGAGAATATCGATAAATTCCCGGGGACGACGTTCGAACAATTGTTCAAAATTGTTGACACCCATAATCGGAGACGGGCGGGGGTACGGACTGCTCGCAAAAGTTATTGCAAGCGAATTTCGAGATCAGATTTGGTAGACCTACTCAATATTAATACCCGAACCTGGTTATATCGATAAATCCCCGAAGACGTCGTTCAAAGAATTGTTAAAAATTATTGATACCTATAATCGGATACGCGCGGGGGTACGGACTGCTCGCAAAAGTTGTTGCAAGCGAATTTCGATATCAGATTTGGTAGAGCTACTCAATATCGATACCCGAACCTGGAGGGATCGATAAATCCTCGGGGACGACGTTTAAACAATTGTTAAAAATTGTTAATACCTATAATCGGAGACGAGCGGAGGTACGGACTGCTGGCAAAAGTTGTTGCAAGTGAATTTCGAGATCAGATTTGGTAGACCTACTCAATATTGATACCCAAACCTGGAAAGATCGATAAATCCTCGGGGACGACGTTCAAACAATTGTTAAGAATTGTTGATACCTATCTTCGGAGACGCGCGGAGGTACGGACTGCTCGCAAAAGTTGTTGCAAGCGAATTTCAAGATCAGATTTGTTAGACCCACTCAATATTGATACCCAAACCTGGAAAGATCGATAAATCCTCGGGGACGACGTTCAAACAATTGTTAAAAATTATTAATACCTATAATTGGAGACGCGCGGAGGTACGAACTGCTTGCAAAAGTTGTTGCGAGCGAATTTCGAGATCAGATTTGGTATAGGTACCCGGTTATGATACCCAAACCTGAAAATATCGATAAATCCCCGGGGACGACGTTCAAACAATTGTTAAAAATTGTTGACACCCATAATCGGAGACGGGCGGTGGTACGAACTGCTCGCAAAAGTTATTGCAAGCGAATTTCGAGATCAGATTTGGTAGACCTACTCAATATTCATACCCGAACCTGGGAATATCGATAAATCCCCGGGGACGGAGTTCAAAGAATTGATGTGTGTGAAGTTGGCCCAGCACTTTCGGAAAATCGAAAATCCAAAAATTGTGCTATATTGTGCTAGACTTGTGCTAACTTGTGCCGTGAACCGTTGTCCAAAATTCTCTACGGTTTTCGAAAAAATTGATAAAATTCAAATTTCGAATCAGCCCAGCACTTTTGGAAAATTGAGGATCTGAAAATTGTGCCAGATTGTGCTTAATCTGTGCTAACTTGTGCCGTAAACCGTTTTCCGGAATTCCGTGTGGTTATCGAAAAAAAAAAAAAATGAAAAAAAAAACGTAGCCCAGCACTTTTGGAGAATTGGGAATCTAGAAATTGTTCCAGATTGTGCTGAATCTGTGCTAACTTGTGCCGTAAACCGTTTTCCGAAATTCCGTGTGGTTTTCGAAAAAAAAAAATGAATAAAAGAAAAAACGTAGCCCAGCACTTTTGAATAATTAAGAATCTAAAAATTGTGCTAGGTTGTGCTGAATCTGTGCTAACTTGTGCCGTTAACCGTTTTCCGAAACTCCGTGTGGTTATCAAAAAAAAAAAAAAAAATGAAAAAAAAAACGCAGCCCAGTACTTTTGGATAATTGAGAATCTAAAAATTGTGCTACGTTGTGCTGAATCTGTGCTAACTCGTGCCGTTAACCGTTTTCCGAAATTCACAAAAAAAAAAATATGTATTTCTTCCCAACAGGCTCAAAAGTTTCATTTAGGTATAAAAATATGCCTGTTGAAATATGAACTCTTAATATTAATATTAAGATGCTCCGCGTCGCACTTTTCGATCACCCTAATATATATATATATTAGGGTGGTCCTCAGATGGGGTAAAAAAAAAATTCATCTTGGATGCCCCCAAATCGGCTCCGAATAATTTTCAAAAAATTCCCTAATTTTTCCAGATTTTTATTTTATTCCCATAGTCTCCCTTTTTTTATTCAAAGTTTAACAGACAATCCACGATGCTCAAAAGTTAACAATCTCGCAGAAGTGTCTCTTTAAAACAAAAAAAAAAAAAAAAAAATGAAAAAAAAATAATAATAATAAAGCACACGATTCCCCTTAGATACCCCATTTATGATTCTTTTATTTTTCAGTAAAAAGAAGATGAATCTCACTGAATAATCGAGAATATGAATTTTCCGCCAGCGATCAACCATGAAATAAAATTTAGTATGAAATATAGTGAATAAGCATGTTTTTGAATCATTTGAAAATTCCCGCTCAAAAAGGGAGACTAGGGGAATACAATAAAAATCTGGAAAAATTAGGGAATTTTTTTAAAATTATTTGGAGCTGATTTGGGGGGATCCAAGATGAATTTTTTATCTGACCCCATCTAAGGACCACCCTAGTGTACATTGGCGAACCGGGATCTATGCACGATGCACGAATTTTACGAAGATCACCTGTTTATGAACGAGCTGTAGAGGACCCACGGTTTTTTGAAGGATATTTTCTTCTTGGAGATTCAGCTTACCCAAATCTATCGTGGCTGGTAGTTTAATTCAGGGAAAATGGTCTTTTAGGAGAACAACAAAGATTATTCAATTTTCGGCATTCATCGACTCGTATAAAAGTTGAACATGCATTTGGACCATTGCGATCAAGATTCAGGCGTCTAATACGATTTGATGATCTTAGATCCGATATAATTATGAATTGTACAGGGTTATTCACTTTGCGCGCACCACCTGGTAAGGGCGGATACCTTGTGAAATTTTAAGACTAATTTTCCTTTACCAAAAAGTCCTGGGACTAATGGTTCTCGGGCTACGGAAGGTCTTAGTTTACCAATCACAAGGCCTCCAGCTGCTCAAGTAAGGACCGGGTCTAAAGTATAAAACTAGCAGTGCCCGTGGCAACTCGATTCCCAGTGAAATAAAAATAAATGATTCAATCTAGTGATAAATTTAAGTTACAGTTATTGTCGCCAGAGGTCGCCAGGAGTTGTCTCCATCCAACATACGCTTTCGTTATCTGTGACCAAGAACACCGCTACGTGGTCTCGTCGTCTAGGTCTACCGCCACGTAGTTTCCGTTCCCAGGTCGACCGCTACGTAGTTTCCGTCCACCAGGACCACCACTACGTAGTGTTAGTCCTCCAGGTCGACCGCTATGTAGTTTCCGCCCTGCAGGTCCACCGCTGGGTAGTTTCCATCCTCCATGTCCACCACTACGTAGTCTTAGTCCTCCAGGTCGACCGCTACGTAGTCTTCGTCTTCCAGGTCGACCGCTACGTAGTCTTAGTCCTCCGGGTCGACCGCTGCGTAGTTTCCGTCCTGCAGGTTCACCGCTACGTAGTTTTCGTCCTCTAGGCCCACCGCACCGTAGTTTCCGTCCTCCAGGTGCACCGCCACGCAGTTTCCGTCCTCCAGGTTCACCGCTACGTAGTCTTAGTCCTCCAGGTCGACCGCTATGTAGTCTTAGTCCTCCAGGTCAACCGCTGCGTAGTTTCCGCCCTGCAGGTTCACCGCTACGTAATTGCCGTCCTGCAGGTTCACCGCTACGTAGTTTTCGTCCTCTAGGTTCACCGCTACGTAGTTTTAGTCCTCTAGGTCCACCGCACCGTATTTCCGTCTTCCGGGTCGACCGATTGTAAGTCATTATTAATGAACAATTGATTTAATAGTGCTAAGTGCTGGTAGGCAATCAGTGCACCCATGCAGGCCGTAATAAAATAGGGCTCTGAGATCGAGTGAACCCCCAAAAATCGAGTCACGAGGTTACGTCTGCAGAGTACCCTCGATGAGCTCTTTCGCGAATAATTCTTTCGATAAAAACTAGGGGTGGACCTCCTTGACCTCCCTCCGATCAATTAATTAATCCTTGGACAGAAACAAGGATTAATTAATTGAACAAATATTTTTCCAGTCAATTTCAGAGATCGAGTTAACCCCCAAAAATCGGGTTACGAGGTTACGTCTGCAGAGTACCCTCGATGAGCTCTTTCGCGGATAATTCTTTAGATAAAAACTAGAGGTGATTAATCCTTGGACAGAAACAAGAATTAATTAACTGAATAAATATTTTTTCAGTCAATTTCAGAGATCGAGTTAACCCCCAAAAATCGGGTTACGAGGTTACGTCTGCAGAGTACCCTCGATGAGCTCTTTCGCGGATAATTCTTTAGATAAAAACTAGACGTGATTAATCCTTATTACTGTCTAGAACATACTGTTTCACAATCACGATTTTGAAAAATCGCTATTGTGATCCTTTAATTAGCTGGGAATATCAGGGCTGAAGTGAATGAACCAAGATGACTAAAATTATCAGATTTATTTGTCAAATGACTCAAGAAACAATTCAAAGTGCCTAGAAAAGAATTTTGTGTTACAGAGAAATTGATAATAATGTTTCTTTTTTTTTTTTTTACGAGGGAGGAGAAATGCTTTTACGCACGGTGTGTGGGACTCCCATAAACTAAGTATGGACTACCCACTAAAACTCCTCCCGACAACAAGTGCTGAATAAACACATAACGGAACAATAATAAACAATAATAATAATAGTAATAACGTTGTAACGTCTTCACTCTTCGGAAATGAGTGTGTGTCCTTATGTTCATCCTGAAAAAACATAATCAGATCAAAATTAGAATTAGATTAACGACGAGCGCCAACTAAAAGTGCCCTCCGTGCACTTCGATGCACAAGTCTGCCCGGCGAATTAGGCTGGCTTGGGCATTCTCGAGCATAGCCGGTGTAATTGTCGCTATGGCCTGATCGATCCGGACAGTCAACTCTTCGACCGTGTCGATAGGATGCCGATACACGATTTCTTTCATATGACCCCATAGGAAGAAGTCCAGCATGTTGAGGTCTGGTGATCAGGGTGGCCAGTCAACAGGCCCTCCACGGCCAATCCACGCGTCCGGAAATTCGCGATCTAACACCTCACGCGCTACTCTTGCGTAGTGCGGCGGTGCGCCATCGTGCTGAAACCAAGAATCTGGGCCTAGGATGACTCCCGCGTTTCCCAACAAAATGGGCAAATCCACGTCTTGGAAGTGTGCATAATTCGGCCCATTCAAGCGGCGTGGAATTTCATATGGACCCACCTGAAAATAAACTACTCGTTACCGTTCCTTTCTCGCGATGCACGATGCAGCCTGGCTTATTATTATTACTATTATTAATATTAATATTATTCTAATTATTGTTATTATTGAGCTTACCAATTCACTGCCCTGAATGCCCGCTCATAAATTCAGGGTTAAGCGGTTTTGAAATCCGCAGACCATAGTGGCGTTCGGATTTTCAGCAGCCCACAGATGGTAATTGTGGGGGTTGAATGTGCCATCCGGTCCAAATGTAGACTCGTCAGAAAAAATAATACGCCTCCTGAAATTTGGATTCTGCCGATTTCTCTCCACCAGCCAACGACAAAACTCCATATCCAAAATTCTTTCTTCCATGACAGCGTATTCCGCCGTAGCCACCCGTGCATTTCGCCCACACTTGCCGTACAAAATCAGCATGTCAAAATACTCTAGTGGTGAATAGTAATCCGTGAAGACAAAAATCGATGAATGTTTTGTTTCACCGTATTTTGATTTGTCACAAACAACCTATGGTTACGCATAGAGTTCATCAAGCAGTTTACACGGGCCATTTAATCTCTTATTGATTATTGAATAAATATTCAGAAATGGATTCCTATTCACCACAGGAGTATTCTGACATGCTGATTTTGTACGGCGAGTGTGGGCAAATTGCACGAGTGGCTGCGGCGGCATACGCTGGGCGGTTTCCAAGGCGGCGACATCCGGACAAAAACGTTATTTTACGTTTGGTCCACCGGTCTAGGGAAACCGGCCAACTGGTGAGGAATTTGAACGACGGTAACGCCATCGGAAGACCGCAGAATGTCCGCGTGCCCGTCATGGAAGAAAGAATTTTGGAAATGGTGGCGGACGATCCGACGATGGGTCTTCGAGCAGTTGCAAGATACTGCAACACCTCGTATTCGACTGTGCAACGAGTCCTCCACGACGAAACTCTGCACGCTTTCCACTACACACGGGTGCAGAGCCTGCAACCGGAGGATTACCCGCGGCGGTTGAAGTTTTGTCGGTGGCTGGTGGAGAGAAATCGGCAGAATCCAAATTTCAGCAGGCGAATTATTTTTTCTGACGAGTCTACATTTGGACGGGATGGCACATTCAACCCCCACAATTACCATCTGTGGGCTCCTGAAAATCCTCACGCCACTTTGGTCCGCAGATTTCAAAATCGCTTCACCGTGAATTTATGGGCGGGCATTCAGGGCAGTGAATTGGTAAGCTCAATAATAACAATAATTATAATAATATTAATATTGATAATAGTAATAATAATAAGTCAGGCTGCATCGTGCACCGCGAGAAAGGAACGGTAACGAGTAGTTCATTTTTAGGTGGGTCCACATGAAATTCCACGCCGTTTGAATGGGCCGAATTACGCACACTTCCTGCATGTTGATTTGCCCATTTTGTTGGGAAACGCGGGAGTCATCGTAGGGCCAGATTCGTGGTTTCAACACGATGGGGCACCGCCGCACTACGCAAGAGTAGCGCGTGAGGTGTTAGATCGCGAATTTCCGGACGCGTGGATTGGCCGTCGAGGGCCTGTTAACTGGCCACCCAGATCACCAGACCTCAATATGCTGGACTTCTTCCTATGGGGTCATATAGAAGAAATCGTTTATCGGCATCCTATCGACACGGTCGAAGAGTTGACTGTCCGGATCGATCAGGCCATAGCGACAATAACACCGGCTATGCTCGAGAATGCCCAAGCCAGCCTAATTCGCCGGGCAGACTTGTGCATCGAAGTGCACGGAGGGCACTTCGATCACCTTCTCTAGGCGAGTCGTGCAAATTATCTATCATTTCATGCCTGCTGATTATTAGAGCGCTCGTCGTTAATGTAATTTTGATTTTGATCTGATTGTGTTTTTTCAGGATGAACATGAGGACACACACTCATTTCCGAAGAGTGAAGACGTTACAACGTTATTATTATTATTATTATTGTTTATTATTGTTCCGTTATGTGTTTATTCAGCACTTGTTGTCGGGAGGAGTTTTAGTGGGTAGTCCATACTTATTTTATGGGAGTCCCACACACCGTGCGTAAAAGCATTTCTCCTCCCTCGTAAAAAAAAAAAAAAAAGAAACATTATTATCAATTTCTCTGTATCACAAAATTCTTTTCTAGGCATTTTGAATTGTTTCTTGAGTTATTTGACAAATAAATCTGATAATTTTAGTAATCTTGGTTCATTCACTTCAGCCCTGATATTCCCAGCTGATTAAAGGATCACAATAGCGATTTTTCAAAATCGTGATTGTGAAACAGTATGTTCTAGACAGTAATAAGGATTAATCACCTCTAGTTTTTATCTAAAGAATTATCCGCGAAAGAGCTCATCGAGGGTACTCTGCAGACGTAACCTCGTAACCCGATTTTTGGGGGTTAACTCGATCTCTGAAATTGACTGAAAAAATATTTATTCAGTTAATTAATCCTTGTTTCTGTACAAGGATTAATTAATTGATCGGAGGGAGGTCAAGGAGGTCCACCCCTAGTTTTTATCGAAAGAATTATTCGCGAAAGAGCTCATCGAGGGTACTCTGCAGACGTAACCTCGTGACTCGATTTTTGGGGGTTCACTCGATCTCAGAGCCCTATTTTATTACGGCCTGCATGGGTGCACTGATTGCCTACCAGCACTTAGCACTATTAAATCAATTGTTCATTAATAATGACTTACAATCGGTCGACCCGGAGGACGGAAATACGGTGCGGTGGACCTAGAGGACTAAAACTACGTAGCGGTGAACCTAGAGGACGAAAACTACGTAGCGGTGAACCTGCAGGACGGCAATTACGTAGCGGTGAACCTGCAGGGCGGAAACTACGCAGCGGTTGACCTGGAGGACTAAGACTACATAGCGGTCGACCTGGAGGACTAAGACTACGTAGCGGTGAACCTGGAGGACGGAAACTGCGTGGCGGTGCACCTGGAGGACGGAAACTACGGTGCGGTGGGCCTAGAGGACGAAAACTACGTAGCGGTGAACCTGCAGGACGGAAACTACGCAGCGGTCGACCTGGAGGACTAAGACTACGTAGCGGTCGACCTGGAAGACGAAGACTACGTAGCGGTCGACCTGGAGGACTAAGACTACGTAGTGGTGGACATGGAGGATGGAAACTACCCAGCGGTGGACCTGCAGGGCGGAAACTACATAGCGGTCGACCTGGAGGACTAACACTACGTAGTGGTGGTCCTGGTGGACGGAAACTACGTAGCGGTCGACCTGGGAACGGAAACTACGTGGCGGTAGACCTAGACGACGAGACCACGTAGCGGTGTTCTTGGTCACAGATAACGAAAGCGTATGTTGGATGGAGACAACTCCTGGCGACCTCTGGCGACAATAACTGTAACTTAAATTTATCACTAGATTGAATCATTTATTTTTATTTCACTGGGAATCGAGTTGCCACGGGCACTGCTAGTTTTATACTTTAGACCCGGCCCTAACTTGAGCAGCTGGAGGCCTTGTGATTGGTAAACTAAGACCTTCCGTAGCCCGAGAACCATTAGTCCCAGGACTTTTTGGTAAAGGAAAATTAGTCTTAGAATTTCACAAGGTATCCGCCCTTACCAGGTGGTGCGCGCAAAGTGTATAACCCTGTACAATTTATAATTATATCGGATCTAAGATCATCAAATCGTATTAGACGCCTGAATCTTGATCGCAATGGTCCAAATGCATGTTCAACTTTTATACGAGTCGATGAATGCCGAAAATTGAATAATCTTTGTTGTTCTCCTAAAAGACCATTTTCCCTGAATTAAACTACCAGCCACGATAGATTTGGGTAAGCTGAATCTCCAAGAAGAAAATATCCTTCAAAAAACCGTGGGTCCTCTACAGCTCGTTCATAAACAGGTGATCTTCGTAAAATGCGTGCATCTTGCATAGATCCCGGTTCGCCAATGTACACTAGGGTGGTCCTTAGATGGGGTCAGATAAAAAATTCATCTTGGATCCCCCCAAATCAGCTCCAAATAATTTTAAAAAAATTCCCTAATTTTTCCAGATTTTTATTTTATTCCCCTAGTCTCCCTTTTTGAGCGGGAATTTTCAAATGATTCAAAAACATGCTTATTCACTATATTTCATACTAAATTTTATTTCATGGTTGATCGCTGGCGGAAAATTCATATTCTCGATTATTCAGTGAGATTCATCTTCTTTTTACTGAAAAATAAAAGAATCATAAATGGGGTATCTAAGGGGAATCGTGTGCTTTATTATTATTATTTTTTTTTCATTTTTTTTTTTTTTTTTTTGTTTTAAAGAGACACTTCTGCGAGATTTTTAACTTTTGAGCATCGTGGATTGTATGTTAAACTTTGAATAAAAAAAGGGAGACTAGGGGAATAAAATAAAAATCTGGAAAAATTAGGGAATTTTTTGAAAATTATTTGGAGCCGATTTGGGGGCATCCAAGATGAATTTTTTTTTTTCACCCTATCTGAGGACCACCCTAATATATATATATATTAGGGTGATCGAAAAGTGCCACGCGGAGCATCTTAATATCAATATTAAGAGTTCATATTTCAACAGGCATATTTTTATACCTAAATGAATCTTTTGAGCCTGTTGGGAAGAAATATATTGTTTTTTTTTTGTGAATTTCGGAAAACGGTTAACGGCACGAGTTAGCACAGATTCAGCACAACGTAGCACAATTTTTAGATTCTCAATTATCCAAAAGTACTGGGCTACGTTTTTTTTTTCATTTTTTTTTTTTTTCGAAAACCACACGGAATTTCGGAATACGGTTTACGGCACAAGTTAGCACAGATTCAGCACAATCTGGAACAATTTTTAGATTCTCAATTTTCCAAAAGTGCTGGGCTACGTTTTTTTTTTCATTTTTTTTTTTTCGATAACCACACGGAATTCCGGAAAACGGTTTACGGCACAAGTTAGCACAGATTCAGCACAATCTGGCACAATTTTCAGATTCTCAATTTTCCAAAAGTGCTGGGCTGATCCGAAATTTGAATTTTATCAATTTTTTCGAAAACCGTAGAGAATTTTGGAAAACGGTTCACGGCACAAGTTAGCACAAGTCTAGCACAATATAGCACAATTTTTGGATTTTCGATTTTCCGAAAGTGCTGGGCCAACTTCACACACATAAAAACACTTTCGACATTGAATTTTCGCCGAACATAACAACAATTTTTGTTTCCATAATGAAATTTGATATCGAAAGTATTTTGGTTTGAAATTTTTGAATTCAAAAGTGTTATGACTCGCATCAAAAGTCGAGCGCGCTTATCAACAATACTGCTAACCGCTGCCTGCTGTGTACTCGGTTGCCTAAATTGCGGCGTGTAGCGAGATTTTTTAACCTGCCGTATGTCGCGAACGCGACTTCGGAGACCACATGTTATATAGGTCGATTCACTCAGCTCGACCTCCTCTATTACCCCTATCATTTTGGCCACTTAATTCTGGCGCACTCTGTATATATATGGGCCATTCGACGTGAACCGGATCAGTCACCTCTCGGATATTCTTTTAATTTTGGTTGTCGATTGTGCTCGGGCAGTTGGATTTTTGTGCCAAAGGATTTTCCAATTAGTGCGAAATACGTTGAGTTATTTGCATACACAAATTCAAGCAAGGTTTTTTCAAAAATTCATAACTCTGCCAAAAGCGACACTGGACTCAATTTTTTTTTTAGCATACGTGGAAAGTGTCATTGAATGTATAAAAAAATATGGACTTCGAAAGAAGTTTGTTCATCCATTGTTTATTTAACAATTGAGTTTTAATAGTACTTTTCGATACTAGTGCGAAAGTGTTGATTCTCGGACGAGTGTGAAGTTTTTCGCCCGAGCGAAGCGAGGGTAATAATCACACGAGTCGAGAATCATCTTTCGCACGTGTATCAAACTTTATTTTTCAACACAACGCGCGTTGAGTTGGATTCTATGCACGTGAAGCGTGCGCAAAATTGAACTTTGCGCACGCAGTGTGGAAAAAGATTTTCAAAACACACAGTGACACGATCAAATTTTTTTTTTTAAATACTGACATATACTTTGCACTATACTACAGCCTGTAAATTGATTCCAACCCTCTGACGAGAACGTTCGGTCTTCCACCACCGCGCCAGGTGGAGCTGTCAGCGAGCCGCTGTGAGAGTGGGGAGTCGAGCCCAATGCCGGCGCGCTACTTTTATAACGTGCCCCAGAGAAAAATGTATCAGAGAGCCGGCCGAAAGATTCACGTGTTTACAGGTATTGCGCTCCGTCTCTGGGGGTTGATTCTGTACCGGAAATAACGGCAAAATAGCACTGAAATCATGGAAAACAATCGGTGGCTGCCAATGAGATGCTCCTATTTCATGAATTGACATTGTTTTCTGCAGCAATTTTGCAGTTATGAAGTTACAGAATCGACTCCCTGGTTTGCCACGAGTGGGGGCATCATTTCGTGACGTAGCGCACTACCACACAGAACACTCGAGCGCGGTTGGTTGTTCCCCCACTCACCTCACACCGACAGGGATTGGTAGGACTTTCTCGTCAGAGGGTTGGGGAGTGTTATTTTTTGTTTTCGAGTGAAAAATCACTGAAGTTGGCAGCGCGCGCCAATTCCGTGTCGACGCCGCGTGGAACGTAATGGCGTGCGTTAGACTGTTGTTCGCCGCTACTCGACGGACGCGCAGCAGCGGTATTTGAGAGTCATTTCCACAATAAGTGACACGATTCAAAAATCTGAAAAAAATACTGTAGTTTCTCAAGGGTAACCGTAAGTGATGCGTTGAGTTCCGGGAACGTGTTTCTTTTTGTTTTCGAAATATTGCAGCTTAGACATTTACACATACTTGAAATATATACTCGAAATTTTAGAGTGACAAATTTTTGGATTTATTTTTACATTTTTAATTCTTCACCATGAATATATGTACACAGAAAAAAAGGTTTACGTGACTGAAGATAACTTTTCTTCATCCAAGAAATTTTTCAGTGAAGGGAATGAACACCAAGAATTTCTTGAATGGAGTAGAATAATTCCTTGAATTTTCCGATTTTGAATCAAGAAAAAAAATTCTCAAGCCAATATATCCTTCACACTTGATCTAATAGTAGAATCACTTGATTCTCAAATTCGCGTTTTTTAATATGATAAACACTTTTCTTAAATAAAATATGTTATGAAGAAAGGTAGTCGGATACGGTCAATATCTGGTAGAATTTTCTTTATTGTGTCACATTAAAAGTGACGTGACGTTTCGGCTGGCGAACGGCCGGCCATCCTCAGACTGAAAGAACGAAGTCTCAGGTACCATACAAAAAATTTTTTTTAACATATAATCCTTACAAGAAGCAGTATACTATGTTTACAAGATTGCTATAATTAGTTTACAAAAATATCAAGAAAAGAGAGACAAAAGCAAGATGGTAACAAAAGTACGGTGCGAACATGTGGTAGAACTAGGTTAGGATACCATGTGGTTCAGATAAGACAGAATTCTTTCAGAAAATTGCTTGAGATTTTGAGATATGTGCAAAAGCATTACAATTACAATGTTAACAGTTGATAGAGCAAAATGAAAGAAAAATGGTTATTTAAATACCTTAACGGACATTCCTCAACGCATGAGATGTTAAAGGTGCGAAGTGCTGACGGGAAGTGACTCAAAACTTACAGATAGGAAGAAGGTAGAACAAGAAGAGAACTGACATGTGCAAAATAGTTAGATGATACATAGTTAGATGTGAGTGGTCTAAGTAGATTTGAGGATATCTAGGAATAAGTGACTTAGATTTTGGATGTCAGTTCTTTTGTTGCACGCAGTGCTACTGAATTTTGTAATTTGAATCATTTCCTTGATCAGTCTTCTTTTGAAGTGCCGCTCCAAAGGAATTATCCCTAACTTTCTTAAATTTAATTTCAATAATTTTTCACACTTGGTTAACACCAAACAGTTCAAAAATAGTTTACATTCTTTACACAAAACTATTATTAACCTAGAGATCAGCAACTGCTATAGAAAACTGCATTACCTTACGCTAAAACTAGATGAACGGATTGTCGAATTCCATTTAAACAACCCCACTATTTCTGAACTACAAAAATATGAGTCTGATACCCAAAGGTCTATCTCTTCTTTCAACAAGCTCAAACTCAGTAACATAAAAAAACTTGATAGATTAGAACAATCTAAGTTCACTTCTTGTGAGTCTCCTAAGAATTGGCTTATAAATCTTAGCAACAAATCCATTCCTGCACCTGTGGAAAAACTTTTAGCGTTAGGCCCTAAGCATTCTGTTCCTACCTTTAATAAGTCTCACATAGAAGAAATGGTCTGCGCCACTGAGATCGCTATCTCTAGTAAAGACAATAACACCAAAGACATACTTAGAGCCAAGGTCGCCAACACCATCTCTAATCATTTTTGTCACAATTCTCAGAGGAATAAATCTCTACCCATGACTTCGAATCTTAAGGCAGCTCAGGAATTTTTAAAAAATAACAACGATCTTATTGTTACTAGGGCCGACAAAGGCAATGTTACGGTAGTAATGAATAGATGTGATTTTAATTCCAAAGCACAAAATTTACTTAGCGATAACACTACGTATGAAATTTTAAAAAAAGATCCGACCAAGGTTTCTGAAACTGCGGTCAACAAACTTGTTTCTAAATGGGAAAAGAAAGGTTCCATCTCTAGCTCTCTCAGCAGACAACTAAAATCACATAATTCGCTTCCATCTAAACTTTACTTTTTGCCGAAAATTCATAAAAAAGACATTCCTTTGAGACCGATTGTGTCTAACATTAACTCACCAACGTACAATCTTTCCAAATTTCTTTCTTCTATTCTTACTAATGTGGTTGGAAAATCTCAATACCATGTAAAGGACTCGTGGTCTTTCGTACAGCATGTAAAAGGGGTCGTACTACCACCAGAACATGTGCTCATCTCTCTAGATGTCACTTCATTGTACACCAATGTTCCTGTTAATCTAGTTTTAGCTGCCGTTGGCAAGAGTTGGAACCTAATCAAAGAACACACCACTTTGGAAAAAAATGATCTTATTGAAGGGGTAAAACTGTGCCTCAACTCCACCTACTTTACTTATGACAACCTACATTACAGGCAAATCTTTGGCGTAGCCATGGGTTCGCCTATTAGTCCTGTTGCAGCCAATTTAGTTATGGAACTACTGGAACAAAAAGTTATTAAACATCTCCCGTTTAAACTACCTTTTTACAAAAGATATGTTGACGACATCATAACAGCTGTCCACAAGGATAACGTTGATTTACTTTTGACTAGCTTCAACAACTTCCATCCTCACATCAATTTCACTTCAGAGTTGGAAAACAACAACATGATCAGTTTTCTTGACACTTACGTTATCAGAGATTCCGATCACCTCATCACTAATTGGTACAGGAAAGCCACTTGGTCCGGGAGATATTTGAGTTTTGATTCTGATCATCCTTACCAATACAAACGAAGTGTAGCGGTAGGACTTTTTGATCGTTGCTTAAAATTAGCTCATCCGAAATTCAGAAAAGAGAACATCAAAATTGTTTCCAAAGCACTCAAAGACAATGGCTTTCCGGTACGTCTTATTGATGAGGTGAAAAAAGAAAGAATTCAAAAGATGTATAACGCTAGCCAATCTGTAAAACTTTCCACTAATGATCAAAAAACTGTAGGGTCTATTCCATACATTAAAGGTGTGTCGGAGAAAATCAAAGCTATCCTTGGTAAAGAAGGAATTCTTACATCCTTTCGAATTGTCAACAACATTAGTAGACTTTTTTCTAATCTTAAATCTAAGACTCCGCTTGAGGATACAACCCATACCATCTATAAGATTCCGTGTTCGGACTGTAGTGCGTGCTACATTGGTCAATCATCGCAACATCTTAAAAATAGAATTCGAGGACACAAATCTGACTTAAAAACGAGAGATCCGGATAAATCTGCGCTTGTTGCTCACTCTCTCCATAACCATCATAAATTTGATTTCGATAGCACTATAGTTCTGAACACTGAAAGCAATCTTAGAAAAAGACTGATCAAGGAAATGATTCAAATTACAAAATTCAGTAGCACTGCGTGCAACAAAAGAACTGACATCCAAAATCTAAGTCACTTATTCCTAGATATCCTCAAATCTACTTAGACCACTCACATCTAACTATGTATCATCTAACTATTTTGCACATGTCAGTTCTCTTCTTGTTCTACCTTCTTCCTATCTGTAAGTTTTGAGTCACTTCCCGTCAGCACTTCGCACCTTTAACATCTCATGCGTTGAGGAATGTCCGTTAAGGTATTTAAATAACCATTTTTCTTTCATTTTGCTCTATCAACTGTTAACATTGTAATTGTAATGCTTTTGCACATATCTCAAAATCTCAAGCAATTTTCTGAAAGAATTCTGTCTTATCTGAACCACATGGTATCCTAACCTAGTTCTACCACATGTTCGCACCGTACTTTTGTTACCATCTTGCTTTTGTCTCTCTTTTCTTGATATTTTTGTAAACTAATTATAGCAATCTTGTAAACATAGTATACTGCTTCTTGTAAGGATTATATGTTAAAAAAAATTTTTTGTATGGTACCTGAGACTTCGTTCTTTCAGTCTGAGGATGGCCGGCCGTTCGCCAGCCGAAACGTCACGTCACTTTTAATGTGACACAATAAAGAAAATTCTACCAGATATTGACCGTATCCGACTACCTTTCTTCATTACAATCTACGGTCACGAATTACTCCCAATATAAAATATGTTACTTACTCAAACCAGGCGAAAAAATTCTTAAAAAGCGATCGAATCGAATAGTTACAATAATTTAATTATCATTGTATTTGTAACTTATTTGGAATTAGAAAAAAAATTGATCATAATCATAGTATGCGATAAGTGTACCAGTGCAACCTTTTGGCATGATATTAATTATTTCCTCGAGTAATACCCGTGAGATATAACCGCGCACGCGTGTGATGTGACGTCATAACACCTCTGTTCCATGCCCACTACGTGGCGCATAAGCTGAAATAGTCTCTCACTAGCGCTTGACTGGATAACGCCTCCGAATATATAGAAGTTACTAGCAACTTCTCATGTACACCGGACAACATGCGTATCTAGGGCACAATGTGTTCCATAACGCTTGCATTGGTTACCCGATTGCAAGTTCACGCCTCCAACGTACATATGAGAATGAATTTCACATTCTTCTCTCGTTCACATTTCTGATCATCTGTTAATACAGAGTTGAGCTGAAGGCTTAGCTTTTTTATTTCTTGCACCTTTCCATCCCCCTCGCATTCAGAGTCGCCCATCTTACTATCTGAGTCACTTATTTGTCCTTTAATCAATATATGTTCAAGTTCATCCTCATAATTTATGTTAAAAAATCTCTTAAGGTTCATTCCTTCCCTCTGAGTACACACATGAAAGTAAATAAACTTACAATTTTCCAAAAAGCTTACAGCATTTATTATTATTACATGTAACTATTCATTAGACTGCGTCAAAAAAAAGATCCTAAGATCGAAGATCCTAAAATTCTCTACAAAACCGTATATTCACTTTATTCTGATCAGTTAAATAGAGAGAGTTATGAAAATAAAACTAACATAAACAAATTTTGCCGTTTGAGATACATGGGAAATCTTATTTTCAAATGCGCTAATTCTGTGTTCAAGCTACATAGCTAAGCTTTGGGGACAATTTGCTTTATATTAAGCACTAACTATTTTCGAAAGGGCCCGAACAAAAAGAAGATGTCGTTATTTTTTTGACACAGTCTACTATTCATATATCATTACTTTTTTGTATTTCAGTGCATAATTAACAAAAGTAATTAAATGGAAGAATAAATATAAGTGTGATAATTGGTTGATATCGATGGCTCCTATCGAAACAAGCGTAACTCAGCAGTGCAGGAAAGAAAAGCCTATCTCGGCGAAGCAGTTAAGAAAGGCGTATGTCCCCTATGACACCCTATGACAAATGCCTTTCTTAACTGTTTCGCCGAGTTACGCTTTTCTTTCCTGCACTGCTGAGTTACGCTCTTTTCGATAGGAGCCATCAATATATTCATTTAATATATCCCAAAAAATGTGACAAGACTATTACTAAGACTAAAAATTAATTGCTATACCAATTTTATTTTTTAAACTGAAAACGGTAGACTGGAGCTAACGAAAACGTATTATGCTACATCACATAATTTACGATGCGTTTAAAACCTCTTGATGAATTCAAACTACATGGATTATTCTCACACATGAAAGTACATGAAATTACAATTTTTAAAAAGCTTACAGCATTCATTATTACTTATACTTATTATAATTATTTACAGTTTATCATTACCAAATTTAATTATTGCAGTTTTTTTGAGAAACAGTTTTATTTTAATATATAAAATCTATTATATAGGGAGTGTTTTACGTGAAACGGGTCGGTTTTTGGCCGGGGGTATTCGAAAAAAGTTTAGCTGAAGGTTTGCTGACATTTTTTTTGCAGTGGCGATATATATTGTACCTATCATTTTTATGTTCTGTAACCGTTGGAGGCATCTCATGTGGTAACAAGGAATCTGAATCTGCATTGGCGTCAAATTCGATGACCTCTGGCCGACATCCGATCCGATTCACGTGGAATACTAATGGTATTTGTTGTCCCACATATGGGGGGTTCCATCTCATTTCACCTATCCGGCGAAGGTCACCGACGCCGATCTTTTTGTCGATTTGTTCCGCGATTGTACTTTCAAAAAAAGTGATGACCGGTTCGGCCGTTTTTCGAATAGGCCACCTCTATTGTTTTTACGGATGAAGGCCAACGCGCACTACGCGGAAGCGAAGCGAAGCGCGGCGAAGGTATCGGAAGCGAAGCGCGGCGTTCCGAATATGAACGAATTTTTCATGAGCTATCGGATGCTGTAGGCTGGTCCACATCTTTATTTTTATTTGATCTTTCCTTATCAATTTTATCTTTGTGTCTTGGAACAACATTTATTTGATTGGTATGAATTGCTGTAAGGTGATTAGGCAAGATCGCATAGCGGAGTGCTTATTAGATTCGTCATGACAGAAAACGTCGAACCGCAAAAAAAATTATTTTCCAAAAGGTGGAGCTTCAGTGTTGACACTGCTAACGTAATTCGTAATCCTCTTATACACGCACATGATGATTATTGATTTATTGTGAAATATTGACTTCACACACATCAATTGATAGAACTGTCTGAATTAATAATGGTCTTATGTTGTTGCATTTTTATTTTCAGCCTCCTACATTTTCGTAATTTTTCATTTGAAATCCAAACCAAAGCTAGCGCGTACTTTTACATACTCCTGCAGCTTTGATAACAACCATATGAAAATTGAATTGTTTTTCCTGTAACCACATATGGATAGAGTTATTCTGATAACTTTTTATCATATTCTTATACGCAAGACTGCAATCCTCTTCAAACCAACTATTTATTTGATAAATAGTTATAATAAATAATATCAATATTTAATATTGAGATTAATATTTATTAATATTTATTTATTTCAATATTTATTTTATTTTGCGTTGAATGCCCCACATGTAAGATTGAAACTTTTCAAATGGTTGTTCACAAGGAAACGTATTTTTTAAATGAGGAAAAAAATACATTTGACAAATTCACTCATCGTACAGTGTTGTCTTACAAATTATTTAAAAGTAGAACATTAAAAAAGGTAGTCAGCTGTGGTTCATAGCTTGGTTGATTTGATATGAAACTTTCATATTGCTCTCGTTGCCGACTGTTATTTTAACATATAACAGCCATTGCAGTCACGTAACTCAAAGTCAACGCACAAAATTCAAAAAATTATGTCGAATAGCGATGAAACATTTATACTTTTGGTCGAAAAATACAAAGCGATTTACGACATGAGTGATCCACGGTATTCGAATCAGCAGTTTAAAGATAATTGTTGGCACTATATTTCTAGGGCGATGCAGCTACTGAGTGAGTAGACTGGCAATTGAACCAAAAAAAAATAATAAAATTGTAATGTTTCCACACGTACGTGGCCCGAGACTCTACCAAGTCTATTGATAATTTTCTTAAGCTCCAATTTTTTTTTTTGTTTTTGCAATCGTGTTATAGTCAAAATTCATTAAGGCGAACTGGAAATTAAAAATTTAGGACAGCAAAAATAAAAAAAGAAAAGAAAAATTTGAAAAAATTAACGTAATTTGATGAAAAAAAAAAATCCCAGATTTCGGCTGCGCAGTATTCGTAGCCTGGTTAATTTCCCCTCATACCCATTCTGACTCTTTCAGTCTGCCATTCAACACTGCCCATTGGAGACACAAAATAATCTTTGAATTTTTCTCGGATGTTGACCGCCTCAATCGCCGAATCGCCACCCGTATTCCTTACAGCATTCGCGTCGTGATTTTCTTCAATATTGTCGGGGTTGAAATTTTGTACTGTATCTTCTCTCATAAAATTATGCAGGCAGCATGTAGCCAGGATCACTCTGTATACATATTCTGGCTTCATTTTGATTCTGCGCTGGTATATTCGAAATTTTCGGGTCAGTATTCCAAACGCATTTTCGGAAACTCGCCTTGCTCGGGACAGTCGATGATTAAAAATCTTTTTCGTCTCATCGTCACGTGATTGCGCACCAGGATATGGGCGCATTAAATTCCTCCTTAAAGGGAACGCTTCTTTACTGACGATTACGTGTGGAAGTGGATGTACACTTCCAGGTGGCGGCTTATCGTCGGGCACGTTAAAGTTGCCATCATTAAGGGCTTTGCCAAAGGTGCTATTCGCGAAAATGCCACCGTCGCTATTCTTGCCGTAGGCACCAACGTCCACGGCAATGAATTTATAGTCGGCATCCACCAGGGCCATTAGGACGACGCTGAATGATTTTTTATAATTAAAATACATGGACCCAGTATTTCCCAGCGCTTCGATCACTACATGTTTCCCATCCAACGCACCGATGCAATTCGGAAAATTCCATCTTTCTTTACAAACCCTTCCAATATTTTTCCATTTCGTCATATCGGGTACTGGCATCACAATTGGAGATAGTCTGTCCCGAATCACCGAATAAGTCTCGTGAACAATCTCACGTACAGTTGTGTCACCCAATCGGTAACTTGACGCAATATCCTTGAAGGAATCCCCAGTCGTTGAATATCTATAACAAAAATATTAATTTGGTGCAGACAACCAGCCAACCCTTGTACAAGAACGTTTCGCGAAACGATTCACTGGAAGTCTAACTGTTGCGTTTTATGCATTCATTTTGACTTCCGTTTACAGTTGAAGAGTGCGAACAACGTTGGCGTAAGCTGCGCGATTGCTATCGCAAGGCAGTGATTGCACGAAAATCTAAAAGTGGGCAGGCAGCAAGCAAAAAAAGACCATGGAAATATGAGGCACAAATGCAGTTCATTTTGCCATATTTAACCGACCGAAAAACCTACTCTAACGTCTGCGAAAATTCGTCCAACGAATCCCAATTAGAGACCAGTCAAGATGACTTACCGAGACAGGATTCTGATGAAAATACGGGTTACGTCGATAATGATGAAGCTAATGTTAATAACGGCAATTTAGAATTATTAAACAAGGCGGGACCTGGTGAGAGATAATATTGACATACACTACTGTGATACGAATACTTTGAGACTATAATCATTTAAACATGCTGAAAAATATTTTACGCCAGAATTATTAATTTGATACGAATCAAAATCACCTATCTTGACCTAAGAGTAATGGTTGAACTAAGAATTATGCAACTTTAATATTCGTCAAAGTATTGAATGATTGTGAAATAACTGTGTAAGTTTCTATAATTTCCGTAATCCATACCTCAATATTATTGATTATCTTAGACACCGCATCTACATCTTCAAACCGGCAAGTAGAATTGCGTAAATCAAAAAAGAAAAATGTACCAACTACTTCTGACTCAAATGTATCATGTACGCTCATCGATTATTTGGAGAAAAGACAAACTGACGGCAAGCGAGCTACTGGGCAGGAACAAACACCTAGTGCATTAATGAACTTCTTCGCTGCAATGGCACAAACTGTCGGAAAATTTCCAGTCAGGGATCAAATAGACATTAAATCTAAATTATCTGAATCAGTTAGCGAGTGTGAGATGCGTATCGCAAATACGCTTTCAAGACATTTTAGGCCGAATCAACCACCATACGATGACGAGCGTGATCATGACAACAACCACGATTACGACAACAACCGCGATTATGACAATAACCGCGATTATGACGATCACCGCGATGTAGTAAACTTGTCACGCGGATCGGCAAACCTTACAATAATAGAGAATCCAACAGATCCTACTTTATCCGGTACATTGTTCACTCTATAGTAGGATATTGGAGATTGAATTTTATAAAATACTATGTTATTGTTTGAGTTTTAATTTTTTCATAGTCATTATTTTGCATACTTCGTATTTTGATTGTGAAAATTTTAATAAAAAATTCGAAGACAAATATTGACATTTGATCCACAGTTATATGATTATTTATGTGTCTAGGACCGAAAACCCGCGATTCTAACCTCGCTTCGCTCGTCTTGAACGCGGTTTTTGGCCTAGACACATATTCTGTACATGTCACTAGGCCTATATCTATTGTGCGTACAGTTTCACCATCGGAGTGTAAGTATGCATCTTATTTTATTATGAACGACATACGCACGAAATTCGATACATCTGTATCTCTGCATTCGCATCTTCAAAACGACATTAATTAACTCAAATGCTGGTATTTACAATTTTTTCGAATATTTGCCTTAAACAAACGGCAAGCCTTTCTTTGGGACATATCGACCGCCGGAAACGCGTGTGTTGCTTCGTCAAATCTTGCTCCAATAACTTCAGCAAAACTTTAAATTTATCGTATGACATGTGAAAATACGTCGAAAATTTCTTATGGTCGCGCACAAGTTGCGGAAATAAAGTGCGGAACTCCCCGTGGATCTGACGATCTGCACATATCGGGTGCACCCACTTTCGTTTTTTACGATTTTTCAAGCGATCAGCCTCCTCGCAGAAGAGAGCTAACGCAATGATTTCTTCCTCGGAGCTATCCATATCTGATTTTTTGATGATCTCAACGTGACTTGAATGTCTGATGCTTGTTGATTTCTAAGATGGTACATTCACCAAAACGACAATCTACGTATCGATGGATACATATCTATGATGCGAATCTCAATGGCGATGATGGTTGTTATCAATTTCCATATAGTTGTTATCAAAGATGCAGGACACCTTGAAAAAAATTTCATCCCGACTCATGTCAAGTCGGTGATTCACGGTATGAATCGAGGAACTTTTTTGTGGGTGGAGTATGTAAAAGTACGCGCTAGCTTTGGTTTGGATTTCACAAAAAAAATTACAAAAATGTATGAGGCTGAAAATCAAAATGCAACAACATAAGACCATTATTGATTCAGACAGTTCTATCAATTGATGTGCGTGAAGTCAATATTTCACAATAAATCAATAATCATCATGTGCGTGTGTAAGAGGATTACGAATTACGTTAGCAGTGTCAACACTGAAGCTCCACCTTTTGGAAAAGAATTTTTTTCCGGTTCGACGTTTTCTGTGATGACGAATCTAATAAGCACTCCGCTATGCGATCTTGCCTAATCACCTTACAGAAATTCATACTAATCAAATAAATGTTGTTCCACGACACAAAGATAAAATTGATAAGGATAGATCAAATGAAAATAAAGATGTGGACCAGCCTACAGCATCCGATAGCTCAGAAAAAATTCGTTTTGTCATGACCGACTGATGTTGGTGTGACGGTACCACAGTCGATCAGTAGAGGACTCTTGTTTGAATGAATAGAAGAAACCTAATTTGTGTTGTTCAGTTGTCTTCTTCTATCTTTTCTTTAGTTGTTGAACTATCTGCCTGTTTCAATATTAACTATTCTAATAAATGTCTCAATGGTGTTAAACTCTGTATTTATTTATCAACTTCTGTGTCGGATATTTAATAGGATATCCTAATATCAAACATAACATTTTGGCGACGAGGATAATTTCAAGTCAAACGCGGCAAACCGGCCGGCCAGAACAAATAGGACATTTCAAACAATCGCTGTGATTTAAATTGATAATAGTTAATTCAAAATAATATCATAATTGCAATCATCATCAGAAAGCAGTTTAAATGTCGCAGGAACGAGAACGCGGGTTATCTGCATTTAATATTGATGATCCGTCAAAATGGAAAGCATATAAAACAAAGCTTCTCTTTTATTTCGCCACGAAGTAAATAACTGAAGATGAAAAGAAACGAGCTTCACTTCTTTATGTTGGAGGCGATGCTTCACTTGAACTGGCGATCGCACTCATTTTTCCACAAGATATAACTATCACTCCTTATAACACAATCATATCAGCTTTGGACGGACATTTTTCACCACGGATAAATAGAACAGTGGCTGCATTTAATTTTCGGTTAAGATATCAACAAACCGGGGAATCTGTTTCCACATATGTTAGTGAACTTCGTCGTCTTGCTTCGAAATGCGATTTTGGAACGATTTTTCTGGATCGTATGCTTCGAGATCAACTTGTTCTTGGAGTGAAAGATCCAATAGCTCAAAGGGCTTTATTGGCTAAAGACGATCTTACAATGCAAGCAGCGTTTGAAATAGCTATGACAGCAGAAAGCTCAAGTCAGCATGTTGTAGAAGTTCGCGGTCAAGTCGTTGAAGACGATACGGTCAGTTCAAATACAAACAGACTAACAACTGGAATCAGATCTACATCATCTACATCAAGAACAAATAATCAACAGACTGAGGTTCATCCGAGTTTCAAGATTTCGAAAAATGAACCGCAACAAAAACAACAGTTCAAATGTTACAGGTGTGGGGAACAACACCACACATCAGACTGTGAGTATACGTTTGAATCAATGGTTTGTTCCAGTTGCAACAAGACTGGACATATCGCAAGCGCTTGTAGAGCAAATAGAACAAAAAATAATAACGGTATCAACAACAATTCGATCAAGTACAAATATCCTAATCCACAGCAGCAAAATGCGACTCAGGAAACTAACGATATAGCGCTAGTTAATGCTACGACAAATAATCTGTCTTGCTTTCAATATCAAGAGGAACTAGAAAATTCAAACGGGTCGTCAGACATACAATTACGAGGCGAAAATTTATTCAGCGTGTCATCAATTAATAACGAAACTGTTAAAAATTTGGCATCACGAGTTCGTAACGAACCTCCCGTTAGGGTGAATTTATTATTAGATAATCACCAACATTCGATGGAGGTAGATTCAGGAGCAGCGGTGTCAATAATCAGTGATTCATCTTTTAAATCAATTTGGCATGATAAAGTGCAACTTCAACCAGCTGGACTAACACTCTCGACTTGGTCAGCTGCAACACCTCTTTGTGTCTTGGGACAGCTAGAAAGCGAAGTTTCTCTCAATGGCTTCGTACAAAGGTTGCCAATTATTGTAGTGGCGGGAAACGGTCCAAGTCTTCTTGGGAGAAATTGGTTTCATCCTCTGAATATTCGCTTGCAAACAATTAATTCGATCAAAAGTGAAGATCGATTAGAGAAAATTAAGAAATTCTCGGCAATATCAATGACCGCTAATCTCGGGACCTACAACGGGCCAAAGGTCAGCTTAGATCTGGACAAAGAGGTGAGTCCAAGATATTTAAAAAGTGGACCAGTTCCTTTTGCTATCCAAGATGCTGTGAGGAAGGAGTTAGATCGCTTGACGGATATCGGAGCAATTTCACCGATTCCTTTTTCAAGATGGGCTACACCAACTGTAATTGTTCGAAAACCGGACGGTTCAATTAGGATGTGTGCTGATTATAAGGTAACAGTCAATTTAGCTCTTCGACCGGACAAATATCCTTTACCATCAGCTAATGATACATTCGCGTCAATTGGGGGTGGAAAACTATTTAGTGAAATTGATTCAGACCAAGCTTATACTCAAGTTCAAGTTGATACGGAAGCTTCAGAGATTCTAACAATGAATGCAATCAAGGGTCTTTGCAAAGTTAATCGGCTTCCATTTGGAATCAGTGCAGCACCAGGGATTTTCCAAAGGTTAATGGAAAATCTTCTAATTCACATTCCAGGAGTAGCAGTTCTGTTGGACGACATTTTGATAAGTGGTAAAACAGAAGTAGAACATGATGATCGTCTTTTCAAAGTTCTTCATCAACTGAGCTCAGCAGGTCTGAAGGTTAAATTATCAAAATGCAGATTAGCAGTTCAATCTGTTGAATTTCTGGGATTTAAAGTAGATGGAAACGGATTACATCCCCTTCAATCCACAGTAGAGGCAATTAAGAAGGCACCAGCTCCTAATAACAAAACGGAACTTCAAGCTTTATTAGGCATTATCAGTTTCTATGAACGATTCATGAAACATAAATCAACGATATTAGAACCGCTTCATAGGTTGTTAGACAAAGAATCTGTTTGGAAATGGAATACCGAACATGATCTAGCTCTTCAAACTGTAAAAGATTTGTTAACAAGCTCACAATTTCTTGCTCACTATGATCCTACGAAACCTTTGTTTTTGGCTTGTGATGCATCACCTTACGGAGTTGGCGCGATACGAAGTCATCTCAATTAAGAAGGTGAAAAGATTCCGATCGCGTACGCGTCACGAACAATGTCACAAACCGAACGACGTTATGCTCAGATTGATAGAGAAGGTTTAGCAATTATGTTTGGGATATCGAAATTTCATCAATATATTTATGGACGACATACGACTATTATTACTGATCATAAACCGTTACTAAGAATTTTTAATCCGAATAAACAAACTCAAAACAATCTTTCACCCCGGATGTTACGGTGGAACATTACTCTTGGTGGATACCAGACGGATATCAAGTTCAGACCTGGGAAGAAACATGGAAATGCAGATTTTTTGAGTCGACTACCACTGCCAACAGAAGGAAAGGAATATCCAGAACCGGGCGGCATTTTTATGCTGACGGAAAGGAAGGATCGTTTGCCGATAACGTCTTCAGATATTAGAAGGGAGACAGCAGTAGATTATACTTTGCGTAAAGTCATTACGTGGGTTCAAGATGGTTGGCCAGAAAAAATAGATCAACAGTTATTCAAGCCATATATCAACAGGAAGAATGAACTTTCAATATTACACGGATGCCTCTTATGGGGCGAAAGAGTCTTAATTCCGATTTCTTTAAAAAAAAAAATACTCGAACTGCTTCATGAAAACCATGATGGGATTGTTTATACAAAAGCTCTAGCAAGAAGTCATGTTTGGTGGCCTGATCCAAATAAAGAGGTCAAGAAAACAGTACAAACATGTCTAGTTTGTCAGTCACAAAGTAAAGTTTTACCAAAAACTGCTCCTTGCCCGTGGCCAGTTCCAAGTGGACCATGGCAACGCGTTCATTTAGATTATGCAGGCCCAATCCAAGGGATAAGTTTCCTAATAATGATCGACGCATTTTCCAAGTGGCCGATAATTCAAGTTGCCAATTCAACAACCGCAGCAGCTCTTATTCGTTCGACTAGAGAAGCATTTGCTGACTTTGGAATTCCGGACACAATCGTATCAGACAATGGAACAAACTTTACGTCACAATAATTCAGGCAGTTTTTGAAGAAAAATGGAGTACAACATTTGCGTTCTTCACCCTTTCATCCTTCGTCAAATGGTTTAGCTGAACAAACCGTTCAATGGTTTGAAGAATTATTCAAAAAACATACTGAGGGAGATGTATACGCGAGAATTGCAAAAGTATTATATACAATGAGATCAACTCCTAAAGTAAACAATAAAACCCCAGCCGAGTTAATGGGAATTAATTTCAAAACTATAATTGATAAAATCCATCCACGAGAAAGTATGGTCTAAGCAATATAGACCTCATGAACCAGCGTGGGCTTCTGCCATTATTATTGGAAAACAAGGATCTAGAATGTACATCGCTCGAACGGACGACAATAGGGAACAACGAAGACATATCGATCAGTTGCGTCAACGATTTACAAAAGAAGAAAATTCTTCATTGCAATCCATTCCAATTTTGGATCAATTCGGATAACTTCCAGTAAAGAACCCGGAAGTTGACGAGGTGAGACCGGCTCAACTTCAATTAGAACTGGAACCTCAAGCACTAGAAGGACCTGTAAATGTTCAAGATGAGTTGGAACCTCAAGGGGAACAGAGACGTTCACAACGTCAATCCAGACGTCCAGATTATCTTCAAGATTATATCTAGATTGATTTAAACTTCAAAAGACTAAGAGGGAAGACCTGTCATGACCGACTGATGTTGGTGTGACGGTACCACAGTCGATCAGTAGAGGACTCTTGTTTGAATGAATAGAAGAAACCTAATTTGTGTTGTTCAGTTGTCTTTGTTAGAATTATAGTGGGAGAGGAAGATGCAAACTCTAATTTATTTATTAATGAGATATTTATTAGTATCATTACATTGAATATAGGACATGCTCGTACATGGTATCTTTCGGTACTGGCTAGGTCCGCTCAGTACATCCTGCGCGCGCTTCTCATACATACATAATACATATACCTAGATACAGATATAGGTAGTTGTGTATCTTGGATTTGCTGATATTCTCAACACGCCTCCTCAAATTCAAGATACAGCAACGGAAATAAGTAATTTTCATAAACAAAAAAAATAATAACAAAAAAAATGTTCCTGTTTAAATCAGGTTTAACTTTCCTCTTAAGTATTCGAACTTATTCCTTCCTAATGATTTTGTGAATACATCAGCGATATTCTCTTCTGAATCTATTTTTGTGACATCTATAAGACCTGCCAGGTAATTTTCATTTACAAAATGATAATGTACCTGAATATATTTTGATTTTTTTGTGAAATTTCCGAGGTGACTTATATCAATTACTCCGGAATTGTCTTCATAAACATATATGGGTTTGGTAATCTCTATTCCAAAATCCTTCAATACATCTCTTAGAACTATGAGCTCGCTTACAGATTCTGATAGGGCTACGTATTCAGCACCTGTTGAGGATTTTGTCACGCTACTCTGTTTTTTTGACTTCCAGTCAATTATATTTCCAAACGTTCTTATCACATATCCAGTTGTTGATCTTCTGTCAACCACATCTCCCGCTCAGTCGGCATCAACAAAGCAGTCCAGTACATCAGATTGAAGGTTCCTTACAAACGTCATTTTTGAGTCTTTGGTTAGATACAAGTATTTCAAAATTCTTAACGCATACCTATAGTGACTTTGATCATAGCAATTCTGGAACCTACTTAGGTAATTTACACTATAACTTATCTCCGGTCTTGTTCCTGAGCTTACGTATAGAAGTGCTCCGATCAAATTTCTATACTGTATATTATCGGATAGTGATTTTGCTGGTTAACACTTTAAGTGTTGTTCCATTGGAGTAGCGTATAGTTTGGCATTTTCTAGTTTATACCTTTTTGCTAACGATTCTTGTAACGTGGTAGACGTTCAGACCTCTACCTAAACCGGCCTACGGACGTACCTAAGCCCGGCCGCACGATTCAAATCGTGCTCGCAGACCGGGCGACGCCGGTTGGTACTATAGATAACGAAAGAGGAGCTCATTCCATTTTTGGGAGCTTTTGAGTCGACCTCGTGCGTTTTCATAAAGTTTTCCAAAAGTAAAGAGAGAGAGAGAGAGAGAGTTTTTGTAGTGTGAGGAGTTTGTTTTTTTTGAGCTTTGTGTGCCTTGTGCCATTATATACGACCCGTGCTTTTCTTCCTGGATTATTGACTTGTGATTTTGGACTATTGGATACCGACTTGGCTTTAGACGACCTTAGCACACCCCCGGCTCTCCGACCGTCCTTCTGAACAATACCGTCGCAACCGAGGCAAGGAAACCCGTCGAGACCAGGTAGGATCAATCCGAATCTCAATAATATCCACCCCCTAGTACCAACCCGCCCCCGTAATCACCCGGAGCCTCGAGAAACCCCGTGCCTGAATCTCAATCGTTCCCCGCGAACCGTTGGATTCAAAGCCGCCACCGGTTAGTTGTTTTCGTTGCGCGTAGCCGTGTCAATCTTGGTCACCGCTGCGTCGATCGCAGCAGAAAGCTAGCCGACGCCATATCGCCACCGACTTCTGACGTCACGCGTCGCACTCAGCTGCTGCGAGTCAGAGTCTGTCGCCTTTTCCCCAGAGAGAGAGAGCGAGTTAGACCGTAGGTTGAGTAGACTTAGTCCTCCCTACCGTCTAACTAAATCTAGAGCACCTGCGAGTGCAGAAACAATAAACTCTTCTTGGAGAGAGAGAGAGGTTTATTTTTCTTTTGTGATTTTTATATTTTTCTTTATTTGATATTTTAGTATAATTTAGAGTAACGTAGAGTCATTAATTATTAGTCGAGTCATTAGAATAGTAGAGTCAATATTATAATTTATCTTGTTTGTAACCTACGCCAGGTAGCGGGCGTGTTAACAATTCGCCACCTTTTCTTTTTTTCTTTTTAATAAATAATAGTAACTAATATTCGGTTTGTGTCTTTATTCTTCGCCCCTACGAAATCCGTCTATCGTTAGTAGCTAGTCGGAGGGTCCCAGAGAGAGCGAGAGAGGACTTCTGACGAAGTCTGGCGCCCAACAAAATCCCCCTACCTATCCGTTGGGCCTTGGTTTGTATTCGGCTTAGTTTCTTGGGTACCCGAACCCAGGGAGAACCCGTTACATTCTATATAATGTTGTTGACCTAGTTCCATAACATGTTTTTCACAATCATATTTTATTTTTATACCTAGATACGTGTCGACCTCACCCATGTCCTTCATTTTGAATCTTTCTGTTAATAGGTATTTGACGTAATTTAGCTTTTCTTTATTTTTACAGCGAATAAGCAAATCATCTACGAACATTATTAAGTATATTGTATCAGTGTTATTATTTATATAGTATAAACAGTAATCATGGTCACTACGTGTGAATCCTAATTCTCTGAGATAATTATCCAAACACTCATACCACGCTCGTGGACTCTCTCTTAACCCATATAATGCCTTGTTTAGATTATAAACTTTATCAGTGCCAACTTCGAAACCTAACGGCTGCTTTACATATACTTCTGATATTATTTTACCATTCAGAAAGGCGGATTCGACGTCCATTTGATTTATAAGTAAACCATATTGTACGCAGTAAGCTAATAGTATTTTTAATGTTTGCATTTTAGCCACTGGAGAGTATAAATCAGTCAACACTTCTTGTTGCTGAAACCCTCTCGCTACTAGTCTAGCTTTGTATTTATCATCTCCCTTTTTTGTATAAATCCATTTGACATCAATTATTTTCTTATTCTTGGGTTTATCTACGAGTTTCCATGTATCATTTTTAATCACACACTCCATTTCTCTATTCATGGCATCTAGCCATTGTTTAGAGTCACTACTGTTTAATGCCTCATTGTAGTTTTCTGGATTTTCTGCACTAACGTAATTTACATAAATATAGTGTACATTCGCTTGAGATGTTTGTTCCGTATATCTATCAGGTTCTTTTTTAACGCGAGTAGTCCTTCGAGGTTCAAGTGTTATCTGTTTGTTCTGTTGTTGAGTTTCATCTCCTATTCTATTTTCGTTTAAATGCTTAGTCTCGTCATTTTGTTTTTCTACATTTTCACCCTCATTTTCATCGTTATTTTCGTTTTCATTTTCAAGATTTTGAACATTATCATCACCGTTAAAGCCTACGAGATTTACATTTTCCTCAATTATGTCTACATGCCTAGCGACAATTACCTTGTTATTAATCAAAATCCTGTAGCCTACATTTTCATAGCCCACTAAAACCCCTAGGTCAGCCTTCCTATCCCATTTACTTTTCCTTTGACTTTCTGGGACTCTCACAAAAACTTTACTTCCATATAGCTTCAAATTTTTAATATTCGGTTTTATTTCTATCAAAATTTCGTACGGGGTCTTTTTATCAATCGTGTTTGCTAGCGTTCTATTCTTTAAGTAAACGGCTGTTTTAACTATTTCCGGCCAAAATCTTTTGTTTATTTTTGCATCAGACAATAGGCACCTAGCAGTATCCATTACAGACCTGTTGTATCGCTCAGCTGTCCCATTTAGTTCATGTACATATGGCGGACAAGGCTCGATATAAATTCCGTTTTCTTTGATTCTGTGTAATAATTTTCGTTATTTATAATATGATCAGAGCATCCGCTATCTAATACCCATTCAATTTCATTTTCGCAATTGTATACCTCACTATTTTCTAATTTATAGTCTACCTCTGTACAAAATGTATTGCTTTCGCCATGGCTACTATTATGGTAACGTCCTATGTGTTGACCTCCTCGTTGTTGTTGCCAGCTACTTGAGCGTCCACGCGGATTCCAAGCTCTACCTCTTCCCGAACTGTTTGGATTGAAGTTTCGCTGTTGTGACAATGATTGGTTGCGTGCGCCTCCTCGCGCTCGCTGCTGCCCCCCTCCTCTAGCACCTCTCCCTAAGGTTCCGGAGGACTGTGATCTCGTACATTCGAACTGTACATGACCAGGCTGATTACACTTATAACATATTCTGTCCTGCCTTCTCTCACTTTTGAAAACATTTGCACTTCCCGTACGACTCTTGTTACTCACATTCTCTTCTTTCTCCTTTTCTTCGAACATTTTAATTTTATTCTTGACAAAGTCAACCGTTTGATCTTCCTCTTTTAGTACATCAATCAGATCACCTATATGACTTAATGAACTGGGAAGAGTTCTCAGAAGATAATTAAGTTTCTATTTTTCAGGAACTTTTGCACCGGCATTCCTCAATTCGATTATGAGTTTTTCAAAAACACTAAAAAATTCACTGCTCTCCGTATAGTCCTTTAATTTTAAATTCTCTAATTTATTTCTCACGCAGATTTGCAACGCTGTAGATTCTCTCAGATACATCTGATCTAGTTTCTTCATAATACTATACGGTGTTTGTTCTTCATCAATAAATTCCATTTGTCGGTTAGCAAGTGCACTATATATATAATTTGTTGCTTTCAGTTCTGCTTCAGTCCATGCAGCATCATTTTCCGTTGGCCCCCTCTCACTTTGAACCACTTTATCGCACTTTTTCATTTTCAGAAACACCAGTACTCTTTTTTTCCATGTGCTGTAGTCCTTTCCATCAAATACGGGTATCAATACCTTTACCTCGTCAGCCATGATGTCTTCTCCGATTTCTTTTGCGTTCAAACTTCCTCGTTCCCGGAATATTAAATTTTTCAAGATCAGGACTCTCCTGGTAATTTTCTCAAACTTCTTTACAAACTTCCTTCGCTTATTTTTTTCTTCTTCAGCAGACAGCTCTTCTTTCACTTTTGGTTCTTTCTTTTCATTTAAAAGATTTTTCGAATTACAGCCACGTGTATGCATAACCTCACTAATGGGAAACCGCAAAGAGCACTTCCTTTCATTTCCATATTATTTAATTTACACCGCTGGAGATACATTGATAACCACGCTCTGCTACCATGTTAGAATTATAGTGGGAGAGGAAGATGCAAACTCTAATTTATTTATTAATGAGATATTTATTAGTATCATTACATTGAATATAGGACATGTTCGTACATGGTATCTTTCGGTACTGGTTAGCTCCGCTCAGTACATCCTGCGCGCGCTTCTCACACATACATAATACATATACCTAGATACAGATATAGGTAGTTGTGTATCTTGAATTTGCTGATATTCTCAACAGTCTTCTTCTATCTTTTCTTTAGTTGTTGAACTATCTGCCTGTTTCAATATTAACTATTCTAATAAATGTCTCAATGATGTTAAACTCTGTATTTATTTATCAACTTCTGTGTCGGATATTTAATAGGATATCCTAATATTAAACATAACACGTTTATATTCGGATCGCTTCCGATACCTTCGCCGCGCTTCGCTTCCGCGTAGTGCGCGTTGGCCTTTATTCAATTTATCCACATTTTCGGCAACTGACATTTTTGAACTGGCTTTAACATCAAGAGCGGTGATATTTTTCAAACAATGGCCGGAACAAAAAATGCGTCGTAAGGTTCAAGTTAACAAAAAAACAAAAATTCACATTTTTTCCACAAAAGGTTCTCGAGATTTTTACATTCCAAGAAATGAATCGGTTTTTTTTCGAATTGCGACACCTTCGATTTTTTCGAAATTTGTTTCCATCATTTCTCTAGTTATGAAGAAGATTTTCCCCAAAGGAAATTATGGGCCTCGATCTAGTTCAGAAGTTACAGTGGCCTAAGTGCTGAAAAGTGTGAAGAATTTCACACAAATGAATTAAGAATTCAAATAGAAGTTTTCTTGTTCAAAAAATAAATTTTTGATGAAGAATGAAGCTGTGGGTGTTATTAGGAGGAAAAAAATTGAAAAAACTGAAATCTTTTAATAAATGAAATATTTCCATCGTTCAAATATTTTAATAAAAATAGTTACGTGTGATTTTGGTTTTTTCGATTTTGTGTTTTTTTTTTCATGATGACACAGCTTCATTCTTCATCGAAAATTTATTTTTTGAACATGAAAACTCTTCTATTTGAAGTTTTAATTGATTCGCGTGAAATTCTTCACGACTTTTCAGCACTAATACCAGTGTAACTTCTGAACTAGATCGAGGCCCATAATTTCCTTTGGGGAAAATCTTCTTTATAACTAGAGAAATGTTGGAAACACATTTCGAAAAAATCGAAGGTGTCGCAATTCGAAGAAAAAACGATTTATTTTTCGGAATGTAAAAATCTCGAGAACCTGTTACGTCTTTCTTTGGGGTCTTGTCCCCTGTTTATAAACGAGAGTATAACTGAGGGAATGTTATCGATGTAATGAAGGCTGAGTTAGCGAACTGATAACTTTTATTTGGATTAACAGTTGTTTGTTATAATGCTACTTGTGTTATGTATGCTAAGTTATTCTAAGTGTTCGCACGAAGAGGTATAGTTGAGAAGTGCTGAAGAATCGAGGGAAGCATTGCTAGGTAGGTAGTTGCTAGGACAGTAAGATAAAAGGTTTTGCTGACTCGTTGCATTTGGCAGTGCCGGGTGCAACGAGTCTTTTCTAGAAGTAGGAAAGGAAGACGCGGATGATCTGGTAGCAGGCAGATAAGAAGAGTGGAGACGTGGAGGAATAAGGGGGGAAGCGTGTGAAGAGTTGAGGTACTGAAGTAAGTGAGGGGCGAATGTACTGGCGGTGATGCCCGGACGTAACAAACCTTTTGTTGGAAAAATTCGAATTCTTGTTTTTTTGTTAACTTGTACCTTACGACGCATTTTTTGTTCCGGCCATTGTTTGAAAAATATCACCGCTCTTGACGTTAGAGCCACTTCAAAAATGTCAGTTGCCGAAAATGTGTATAAATTGAATAATTCGTAAAAACAATAGAGGTGGCCTATTCGAAAAACGGCCAAAGACGTCATCATTTTTTTTTAAAGTACAATCGCGGAAAAAATCGACAAAACGATCGGCGTCGGTGACCTTCACCGATTAGGTGAAATGAGATGGAACCCCCCATGTATAATATATATGGGTCAAAACGCGTCAAACGGATAATGGCTCTGCCCAAAATTGTGGGTCCCCAAAAAAAACGTGATTGAGCTCAAAATTTTTCTCCTACTTTCTAGTTTCCATTGCAATGCGGCATATTTGAAAAATTCAAAATGACTGATTCAATATGTCGGCTCGAACCTGGGAAGTTCGTGGAGAATTTCAAAAAAATAATGATAACTCGCTTAATTTTGATGATAAATTTTTTTTGAGATCAGAAATGGATTCACCAAGAAATTTAGGATTCAAAGGTCATGACAGAAAAATTTTTGAAATTCTAGAAATGTCATATGGGAAATGCTTCACGAATGGTGAAACTTATTTTTCATACTCCTTTCGAATTTCTAATGCCTCCAATTGACCTCCTGAGCTATTATCAAGGTCACGTACGGGTGAAAATTGTATTTGTCAGAAAATTATCATCATTTCGCGTTTCCCAGCCAGGAAGTTCAATTGGCGCTTAACCCTCTCGCGTAAGAGTTTTCCCTGACTTTTCTGTTACTGAATGCAGATATTTTTTTGGCCTATACTGCCAAGAAAAAGTGGTCACATTATATGTTTTCAGCATCGCTGATACCGAATCCGCTATCAGAATAAACAAATTGCGACGAGTTAACTCGTCATTCTGGCTACGGTAACAACCTCATTCCGACGAGTTAACTCGTCATATCGCGCGAAAGGGTTAACGCACGTTTCAATCGTTTGATTTGATAATTTGATAATTTAAAAATTTTCTCATTTCTTTTAATCATTTGATTTTCAATGTGAAATTCAATTCTGAATCGATTTCTGAACTCAAAACGAATCTAGCAACTAAACTGAGCGAGTTATCATCACTTTTTGAACATGTTTGACGAACTCCCCAGGTTCAAGCCGCCATATTGAATCCGTCATTTTGAATTTTTCGAACATGCCACATTTCAATGAAAACTGGAAAGCAGGAGGAAAATTTTGAGCCTACACACGTCTTTTTTGGTGACCTACAATTTTGGGCAGCGCCATTATCCGTTTGACGCGTTTTGATCCATATATATTGTAACGTATCCGGCACCTACACCTAGCCGGATTACGTAGATCACATAGACGACACACCAACATCAACGTGCGATCACAAGACACCACGTGACACCGAAAATATGGTATATAAATGGCGACGCTACGGCATATCTTCGGCGTTAGTTGAGCCAAAGCGGCCTTCACGTCTCACAAATATTATACTTTGTTTGCCAGTCAGCCAAAGCGGCGGCTGAGCACATGAGCTTCAAATTCACAAATTTCGATCTATTAGCTAAAGCAGCAGTAGAGTCCAAATTCAAGATAAGATGAAACTCGTATGATTAGTAAAACACAATTATAACGTAGCAAGAAATCAATCAAATTCAATATAAAACAAACTGCTCAATCCCACGATTCGAATCTCACATTCAATTTTCAATCTCAATTCGAAACAAAACGGACAAACGCAAAATCGCAATTCTATTAGAATTGCGTACACAAAATTAGGTTAAGGTAATTTTAAGTATTATGAATTATTTCTTTCATTGTATAAATCCAAACCATCATTATTTTTTTGTTTTTGTTATTTTTTTTTGTTACATTTTGCAAAATCATTCTTGATTTAAATTATAAAATTATGAATAAATTTAATTATGATACTATGCCATAATTAAATCAAGGAGCTAGGAATCTGTTCTTTGTTTTCCATTTTCCTTGCTTTGCATCATTCAAACCTTTAATTTCAAGTAAACTCGTTTAAGCTAGTTACAGCATTGGTGCGGGAATTCATACAGTTACGATAGAGCTTTCATAGCTATCGTAGTTTGGGAATTTCCAATCTCATGTCTGAAGTGCAGCCGGGGCGCGTTTGGTTGGATCAGCTATAATAGAGCTTTGCTATTATAGTCTGTGAGATTTGAGGGGGGACAGAACTAATAATTGAAAAAAAAACATATTTTAATATTCCGCTACTCAAAATGCTTCAATCAAAAATCGCCTTCAGCAGTTTTTAGATATTAGTAATATGTATATTGGAAAAAAATATGAACCTTCTGCGATGAAAGTGTATGCGCAAGGAACCTTTCGCAGAAGATTTCCTTCGAACCACTGCGAAAGGTTCCTTGCGCATACACTTTCATCGCAGAAGGTTTATATTTTTTTCGAATACACATACTACTAATATCTAAAAAACGCTGAAGGCAATTTATGATTGAACCATTTTGAGTAGCGGAAAACAAACAAAAATGTTTCTTTACAAATTTTCAGTACTGTCCCCCCTTAAACAAAGCCAAGGTCTGTAGGGATGCAGCTAGTGTGGAATAAAATCTACAATAGTCTGTATTAGGGTTTTATGGGTTTTTTCAACTTTCCCCAGGAGGAGCTCCAAAAATCACACCCGTGACAAACAACTCACGCGGACTTGCATAATTTCACCAGCCTTCAGCTGGTGAAACAGTTGCAGTAAGTAAGTAGGAAGAATTCTTTTGTTTTTCCCAGAATTCCTGGGTTTTCCCAGAATTCATTTGTTTTCCCCAGAATTCCTGGGTTTTCCTCAGTATTCCAGATTCTTTTGTTTTCCTGGACCGAGGACCTTTAACCTTTGACCTTTGACCTTTGATATATGTTCGGGAGTCACAAAACAAACACTGGATTGCATGAAAAATGTATATCTCTGTATATTATAAAGATATCTTGCCGCCGCCGCCACTGCCGTGTCAGTTTTCCAGGGAATTCTGGGTAATATCCCACCTAACCCAACCGTACCTAACCCAACCTAACTCAACCTAACCCAACCTAACCTAACCCAACCCATCTAAGGGTATCTCCGGTATCCTCGGGTATCCTCGGGTATCTTCGGGTATCTTCGGGTATCTTCGGGTATCTTCGGGTATCCTCGGGTATCCTAGGGTATCTTCGGGTATCTTCGGGTATCTTCGGGTATCTTCGGGTATCTTCGGGTATCTTCGGGTATCTTCGGGTATCCTCGGGTATCTTCGGGTATCCTCGGGTATCTTCGAATATCTTCGGGTATCTTCGGGTATCTTTGGGTATCCTCGGGTATCCTCGGGTATCCTCAATATCTAACCCAACCCAACCTGACCCAACCTAACCCAACCTCACCCAACCCAATCCACCTAAAGGCCGAAGCACATAAATCGCTAGAAGACATAAGCAGAATCCAGAGACCATAGCGCATGCGCACTTTCGATAGTCCAGTAAACAAAGCGCATGCGCTATGACTCATGCATTCTGCTTGTGCTTCCTGGATTTGAATTCACACAAAAATCCATAGGCACATAAGCGCGGGCATAGCGCGTGCGTTTAAAAATTTCAAACTGCACCTTTTCCACGCAGTAAGTATTATAATCATAACACTATATTTCCTTAGTAAAGTAATGATATTTCGATATGGCTGCTGATTCATCGTTATATATATGAATCATCGATTCAATGAAATCCTTCGTTTCGTAGATATGAATCCGTTCGGTTTACTTTCTATAAGTTTGGTTAATTTGGGGGCATGTTTGCTCCGTCGGCCGAAGCGTATCTGGGTACGTCCCGTTAACAGACGTAGGAGGGAACAAGGAGCGTACTATAATCTGTTCCAAGAGCTTAAAACGGATCCCATCATGTTCTTTAAATATGCTCGCATGACGCTACCGTCATTTTCAAAATTGGTAAAAATCGTCACGCCAAGATTGACAAAACAAAGTTCGCGTACTCTCGAACCCGAGCAACGAGTTGCCATAACATTGCGGTATGCATTTTAGATCCATTGAATTTCAATCTTATTAAATCTTCATGTAACAGATATTTGTAAATTACGCCCTGATCGTCTTACAGATTTCTGAGTGGAGACAAAGTTTCGGCGATCGCCTTTTCCTACCGCGTAGGTCATTGTACGGTGCATAAAGTAGTCAAAGAAACGTGTGATGTGTCTGGTGACATCCTGGGCCCTATATACCTACGAGCTCCTACTCAGCAGGAACATTTGAATATTGCCGAAGGGTTCTCGCGGGTATGGAATTTTCCGCATTGCCTAGGTGCCATCGATGGGAAACACGTGGACGCGCAGTGTCCGCCAAATTCTGGTTCTCTATATTTTAACTACCATAAGAGATACAGCGTGGTTCTAATGGCTGTCTGTGACCATAATTATAAATTCACGTTGGTCGATATTGGATCCATCGGGAAAAATAGCGATGGAGGAATCTACGCTGCCAGTGATTTGAACCCCGGAAATGGACTATTGGATATCCCCGAAGAAGTGAGCACATTACGCGGCAGTCATATTAAATCACCGTATTCTTTCGTCGGGGACGAAGCCTTCCCACTCAGCAAACATTTAATGCGGCCTTACCCCGGACGATATCTCGGGGAGCGTAAAAATATTTTCAATTACAGACTTTCTAGAGCAAGGCGTATAATAGAAAATACCTTCGGAATTTTGTTCCAAAAATGGGGTATGTACAAAGGACCCATAGTTGCGGAACCGGAAAATATAAAGAAGTACATCTTTGCGACCGTTTGCTTGCACAATTATTTACGAAATGAAGAAGGTGACAATATCAACTTTGATAATATGGAGATCATTTGTGACGACGATGCAAATGGAATTGCGTACGCATTGAACATTCGAGAGAACTTAAGCAATTATTTCCTCAGCCCAAGTGGCATGGTTGATTGGCAGCATGAATATCTAACACGAGGACAAAATCGAGAGTAAAGATAATAACAAGATTGACATGCATTAAAGATTGGTTGTCTATGATTCGATGGAATTCGATAAAATTATATCTCGATAAAATTGCGTCAAATTATATACGTAGGGAAGAGTAGGGTAAAATGGGGATGTCGGGTAAAACGGGGATGTGCTATTTTCGACTATTAGAGCAATGCTATCTTTCGAGCAACTGTACAGGCTTATTCTGGAAGTCAAACGGTTCGATTGCAGTTGTGACAGTGGAAGACAAACGCCGGACACGTACATTAGGAGCTGTTATTAGTTTTGGTTAACCTCTCATGTAAGAATTGAGAGTATTGGTGAGGGCCTGATTCATCAAGAAGAGGCTGCATATCTTTGAATGGATGTATTTTTCTGATAATGTAGACTATAAGCTACGTATCAACGCCTGGACCCGTTTGTTCACTTCACCATAACGTGGTGGAGCCATATTTATTTGCAAAGTAGCACGATCGGGCAAAATGGGGATCTTTGGTATCGGCTCAAATGGTGATCAAAATGGATTATCTATTAATTTCAAATGCCTAATAATTACAAAAAGAAGTAAAAAAAAAAAAAAATTGAGAAGAAAAATAAAAAAAAAAAATAATAAATCAATAAATAATACAAATGAATAATAAAAATGAATAATAAAGAATAATAAATAAATAATGAAAAATAATAAATAATTAAAATAAATTCCTTCATTTTAACTTCACAAAAATCGCAGTTCGGATCATTTTCATATCGTCCCCATCTTACCCGCATGTTCGGGCAAAATGGGGACTTCTGCACCTAGCGATGAAATAATTTTTTTTGTTCAAATGGTAGAACATTCGAAATTCCCCTGTTGGTGGTAGTCAGATGAAGGTCCACAGATTATGGACACGGGTGGACGATGTCCCATTTATCGGAATAGCAAAATTATATCACTTCTCCCACTAACGTCCCCATTTTACCCTACTCTCCCCTATATAATTTTATTGAACTTTATAAATCTTATGAAATTTTATCAAACAATCAATTTTTTTCACATGAAGATATAATATACTGTAACGGATTCCCCGTTAACACGGGTAATCGCCGACTCGAACGATCCACCACTCATAGGCAGCACAATAGAAAAGGGCTAAATGGGTACAAAAGAATAAAGAATATAGTAATAAAATGTACTGTTTAAAATGTAAAGTTGTCAGAGCATGGACCAGGGAAGCCAGACAGATACGTCGACAAACTGTCATGATGTCATGACGCAGACGGACTGGGTATTCCATGCAATTAGGAGCCAGAGGGTAGAACGATCCAGAATGGCACGACATTGGACCTGCTGCCAGAACGTTATACCCAGGGTGAAGGGGATGACAACCCAAACTCCTAAAAAAATGGTTAAAACCATATCCCACGGAACGCAGTGGGAGTGGAAGGTCCAACCCATAACTATGGAACCAGTAACGGTGGCAAAGAAGCCATATATGATCGGCAAGCTAGTAAAGAGGTCTTGGCTCAACGAGCGGGGCCAGATTGTTCTGAATGAACAAGACTGCGGCGGTGTGCAGCAACCACCTCAGCAACCACAGCCGAGCAGCAGCAGCAGCAGCAGCAGCAGCAGCAGTAGCAGCTGTAGCTGTAGCAACAGCAGCAGCAGTAGCGACAGTGAAGAAGAGGAGCCGAAAACTCGACAGGGCAGAAGCATGCCAGTATTGTGAGATGGAGAAGAATGTATTCTTGGTTTTGTTACTTTCATTTTTATTATTTTCAATTTTGCAATTGCCATATATTGCCTTTTGTATTGAACATATTTTTTTTTGTTTTTTTGTTGGGTTTGATTTATTATTTTCTTTATTTCTCATCCGCTTATCTGTTAATGCTACTGTCATACTGTTAGAAATGCACACTTATCATCGCTTGTAAATACTTTTTGATGCTTTGTTTTCTATTATAGCTTGTCCTTAATATTACTATTTCATTTCAAATGCCTATGTACAAACCTATGATGGCTTGTTTCAAGATTTCTATTGGTTATGAATATCATATTGCGAATCTCATTCGTTAGTAATAGCGGTTCTGTAGGTCACTTCGACACACATAAATTCAACACGAATAAGAATTTAAAGCAAACTGAAAAACACAGCAGTTAGAGACCACGCTATCCAATGAGATTCAAAATATCAGTATCATCGATTGTATTATGTCACTGTGTGCACGCACACATTATTGAATTCAATAAACGGGTCTAAGAGAGCCTATAGAATCACAGAAACCGAGCAAAGGCGTTCAACACGCTAAAGTCGTTCGACGTTGAGGAAGATATAAAAGGATGAGCCAAGACTCACGGAGGACACTGGTTATTCTACCTCTCATTCGAGTATAAAGTCATTTAATAGCAAATTGCGAACACAATTTAAGACACTGGGTCTTTAACCAGAAGTAAATTCAAAGTGTATTGTCTAAATTTCAAATATCTCCAAATAAAGTATAGGACTTTAGAGATATTTAATTTATGTTTTCGATCATCACGATCATAAATCTATATGTTTTTTTGTTCTTTTAATCAAATAGATTATTATTTTCTTTTCTTTTGGTTTATTTTACATTCATTGTCTTGGCACTACTGCACTTTATTTTCTATTACTTCGGTTTCTGCGATACTGTAAGTAACCTGGGCTCACTATCAAAATAAACACTGCTTTACCAATTTATTTGCTTCCTTCCTAACTGCTTGCATGTCACACCTTATCACTATCTTCTGCATGTAATGAAAATCTAACGAGTGGTCCTTTGGGTCTATTCTGCGGATTCAGAGTGACGTACGTTTTTTTCGGAAACGTTACCGAATTCTTCACGACGGCGGCTTCTTAGGAAGAATTGCCTGAGTGTAATAGATAATTTTGCATGACGTGACGGCAGTATTTTCGAATACAGTCCTGAACACAACAACCTGTACGCGACGGCTGATTTTCTGAAAAAGGCCTGAGCACATTACTTGTCTATTAGAAAGGGAAATACCGAGATTAGATTAATTTGACTAATAAGAAATACAGAGACTAGGCCTAAGTAGCCATGAGATAGAGAATCAGTAGTTAAAGTCAGCATTCAGAACAGAAGTTCAATTTAATCGAGAGTTAATCGATTTGGCGCCCAACAGGAGTGGTGGATCGCGAGAGCGCGGATTAGATGTAATTTAGGAAAATAAGTTACAATACGTGTGTGTATTTTTATGCATCCATTTTTTAAGTATGGAATATTATTTCAATTAGTTGTTTCTTTTTTTTTTTTTTTCCATCTTCACTCATCAATCTGAGTTCCGTCAATATTAATTGACAAAACGAAGCATCCGCATCATTTTCTTGGACCTGACTAGGCTGTTCAGAGTTCGGGTGCCTTGAAACACTCTCGCTCAGTTTAATAAAGGTCTCTTCCAACTTGTCAATTTCATTTTCTTTTTTATTTTCTGTATTTTTTTTTGATTGAGAGTTCAATTTTAGTCTCTGATCGATTTTTATTTTGCTAGATATTGCAGCGTCTTTGTTCGGAATGTGGATAGTAGGTGCGGTCAATGGCGATTCAAGGTGTATGGTCGATGGTGGAGGATCCGTACAAGTTGGAATATTAGGGTTAAATAAATGGGCATCTTCTACGTCAGTTTTTGCGAGAAATGTTTCCAATTCGGTACCCAGAAACGACGTGCTGGGTGCTGCGTATTCAAACGAATCCGAAACACTTCGTTTTTCTGCACTCTCGTATGAACAGGTGGATGAATCCGACGATTTTCTTTTAGGTTTCATGTTGTTGATGACGCTGGAACAATTTGATAAATTCATGAGCTTTTGGAATACTCGTTATCTTTTTATTTTCAATCTGGATGTATTTATCAATCTTCTCACCTTCGGCATTTTACAAATTTCTCTATGAACTTCATCGACTCGAAATAATTAAAGCCTCGCCGTTTCGTCGCCCCGCTCCCACTTTTAGTTTCAACCAGTCTCTTTTTTTTTCTTTAGAAAAGGACTCTCTCAAGCGGGTCCAACGATTCGCGCATATCTCGGCTGCAATTAAGATTAAAAATCTGTCAACTAGATATATATAGAACAACAGGAGTAAGTATTCTAAGATTGTTATTTTTATTTTGAGATCAAAAATAAAAATGTAATGTTATCTATCATGAGAATTATATTTTAAAAAATATCGACTGAAGGTCAATCAATAAATATTATCAAACATCGAACTCACGCGTTACATGAAGAACCTTCGATATTTCCAGCCATGAATTTTCTTTTTTTACAGCATCGCGATAATCTTTACAGCTAGTATCATAAAGGTGCGGATAGCTTTTCACAGCATCAATAAGGTTGGAGTCAAATTCCTTATCCTCATCCTCTGCTACCAAGTCTGGATGCATGTTCTCTTCGAATTCTTCAAGAACGCCCTGAGTTGCGCGGCAGTACATTTGGTGGTCACCCGCTGCCATCCTAGATGGGCGAATTTAAATACGAATTTAAAACAACTGATAGCTAATTACAACTGACAGCTCCGCAACAGGAAAATATTTGTAAATTAGATAAATTCAAAGAATTCTCATGATTCATTATTGGATCAATAGTGATCATCCCTTATTTTTTGATTATATTTATAAATACCTGGTAAATCGGTGATACACGAGCGTATATGTTCGCCTCGTTCCTACCGCTATAGCGTTTATTAGGTCACCCTGGTGATTTTTTTTTGTTTTGCAAAGCCAATGGTATTTTTACACAAATGAAAAAAAAACACTTGCCAATGCCGATGTGTTTTTTTTATTTCGGGAAAATATTTATTCTGGCTGTAAAAATCACCAGGGTGACCTAATAAACGCTATAGCGATAGGAAGGAGGCGAACATATACGCTCGTGTATCACCGATTTACCAGGTATTTATAAATATAATCAAAAAATAAGGGATGATCACTATTGATCCAATAATGAATCATGAGAATTCTTTGAATTTATCTAATTTACAAATATTTTCCTGTTGCGGAGCTGTCAGTTGTAATTAGCTATCAGTTGTTTTAAATTCGTATTTAAATTCGCCCATCTAGGATGGCAGCGGGTGACCACCAAATGTACTGCCGCGCAACTCAGGGCGTTCTTGAAGAATTCGAAGAGAACATGCATCCAGACTTGGTAGCAGAGGATGAGGATAAGGAATTTGACTCCAACCTTATTGATGCTGTGAAAAGCTATCCGCACCTTTATGATACTAGCTGTAAAGATTATCGCGATGCTGTAAAAAAAGAAAATTCATGGCTGGAAATATCGAAGGTTCTTCATGTAACGCGTGAGTTCGATGTTTGATAATATTTATTGATTGACCTTCAGTCGATATTTTTTAAAATATAATTCTCATGATAGATAACATTACATTTTTATTTTTGATCTCAAAATAAAAATAACAATCTTAGAATACTTACTCCTGTTGTTCTATATATATCTAGTTGACAGATTTTTAATCTTAATTGCAGCCGAGATATGCGCGAATCGTTGGACCCGCTTGAGAGAGTCCTTTTCTAAAGAAAAAAAAAGAGACTGGTTGAAACTAAAAGTGGGAGCGGGGCGACGAAACGGCGAGGCTTTAATTATTTCGAGTCGATGAAGTTCATAGAGAAATTTGTAAAATGCCGAAGGTGAGAAGATTGATAAATACATCCAGATTGAAAATAAAAAGATAACGAGTATTCCAAAAGCTCATGAATTTATCAAATTGTTCCAGCGTCATCAACAACATGAAACCTAAAAGAAAATCGTCGGATTCATCCACCTGTTCATACGAGAGTGCAGAAAAACGAAGTGTTTCGGATTCGTTTGAATACGCAGCACCCAGCACGTCGTTTCTGGGTACCGAATTGGAAACATTTCTCGCAAAAACTGACGTAGAAGATGCCCATTTATTTAACCCTAATATTCCAACTTGTACGGATCCTCCACCATCGACCATACACCTTGAATCGCCATTGACCGCACCTACTATCCACATTCCGAACAAAGACGCTGCAATATCTAGCAAAATAAAAATCGATCAGAGACTAAAATTGAACTCTCAATCAAAAAAAAATACAGAAAATAAAAAAGAAAATGAAATTGACAAGTTGGAAGAGACCTTTATTAAACTGAGCGAGAGTGTTTCAAGGCACCCGAACTCTGAACAGCCTAGTCAGGTCCAAGAAAATGATGCGGATGCTTCGTTTTGTCAATTAATATTGACGGAACTCAGATTGATGAGTGAAGATGGAAAAAAAAAAAAAAAGAAACAACTAATTGAAATAATATTCCATACTTAAAAAATGGATGCATAAAAATACACACACGTATTGTAACTTATTTTCCTAAATTACATCTAATCCGCGCTCTCGCGATCCACCACTCCTGTTGGGCGCCAAATCGATTAACTCTCGATTAAATTGAACTTCTGTTCTGAATGCTGACTTTAACTACTGATTCTCTATCTCATGGCTACTTAGGCCTAGTCTCTGTATTTCTTATTAGTCAAATTAATCTAATCTCGGTATTTCCCTTTCTAATAGACAAGTAATGTGCTCAGGCCTTTTTCAGAAAATCAGCCGTCGCGTACAGGTTGTTGTGTTCAGGACTGTATTCGAAAATACTGCCGTCACGTCATGCAAAATTATCTATTACACTCAGGCAATTCTTCCTAAGAAGCCGCCGTCGTGAAGAATTCGGTAACGTTTCCGAAAAAAACGTAC